>BMAU01008851.1:0-58665 GCA_019973935.1 Trichonephila clavipes
CCATTGTTCAAAATTACGCGGTCCGTCGCCAAAAGCCCTCTTGTAGCTGAACAGTGCGACATTAATATTCAATCAATCAATCAATATATATAAATAATATATATATATATATATATATATATATATATATATGGATCAAGTTTCATGACATGAAGCCTTAATTGATCCTCTAAATCAGTGATCCCATACCCCGGGCTGCGGACCGGTACAGGTCCGTGGATCAAATGATATCGGGCCGCCCGAAGAACATTAAATTATTTTTATTTTATTTTTTGTGTTGACATGTTGCACTAGGAGACGTTCTAATATTTAAAATGTACAATTGGTTATTCCCACAAGCAGTCATTGAAGCATACATACCGTTCTTTATTTAAGCCCGGTGTTGGAAATTTTTTTCAAAAATAATGTAGTTAGAGTACAAGAGAGATAACAAATGAATGGCTAAAATCTGTCAGCTTCCGATAGGGTTATCAGAAATAAAATTATCATCTGTCGTTTACTTTTCAACAATTTAATTAGAAAAAATTCATCGGTTTGGCTACATTCTCGCCCTCACGTCTGGTGATGTGTTTAATAATAACAGGATTTTTAATTTTTCTATTTAGCTTATATACGTTTCGATTTTGGCGTACATTTTTTAAGAAAAAACGTACTCTCAGCTTATACACAGAGTGGGTTATACTGAGTGAGTATAAATGACGGATTTGATTTTAAAAAATCATATTATCGAAACACCTGCTGCATACATTACTATATGAATGTAAAATATACGAAGTTTTTATTTTTCGTAACAAATGTTCGATATGTGATCTTCTTGTTACATGGCATACGTTCAATTTGTAATATAGTTCGTTCCCCACATTTTGTAACAACACTGCACAAATGCTTACTTCTCGTCTTCTGTGATTTGTTGTGTCGATTGAAAATCACACGGCTTGAAATTTTCCATACCATTTTCTGGGGCATCCAAATTCACAGGCGGCAACTCTCGCAGACTTCCGTGGACTTAGAACAAACTTTGCCTCCCCCTCTCCACAGTTTTTCTTTTTTACACAAGAAACCTGTTTTCTTTTATTGATGATATCATCCCAGAATGCTCTTGATGGATAGTGCTTTCTTTCTGTAGCTATTTCTAAATTTTTTGCACCGAAATAACTGAAAAAATCCGTGCATTTGCAAAATTCTTCTCTGTCATTGTCTCCCTGTTTGGATTTCAATCACAGTGATCTTGAATGTGCTGTTGATTATTGGTGGAGGAAAAAAACTCTTGGTATATTTTTCTTTACATTCATGTACCTCTTATCGCAATATCTGCAGTAGTTTCAAAAATGTGACTTTTTAAAATTGGCTCTATCGTTAGTACTCACTCTGTATTTGGAAATATACGATAATTGTTGTGAGAAGCGGTGTTGGTTATCGACCAGAAAATATACAGAAAAACTATTGATATCCTACAGGAAGTATCATGGCTTTGTTTGGCATCATGCGTTTGAAACTGGGATTATGACCGGGCAACGAAACATTAATAAACTCTTCTATCTAATATTCACCTTTTTGATGGAGCTGTCGGTAATAAATTTGTTCAGAGAACGACAACGCAATTTATCATTAAACAAACAGTATAAAGATTATCTAAGCAGCCAGATATACAATGACTTGAATGATCAGTTTTTCTTCAGATTTACACCTCATTGAAAATGTTCGGGATGTCTTGAGAGGTAGATTGTAAGTTGGCAATATCATCCAAGAAACAAGAACATTCTCATCCATACACGAAAAGAGATGTGGGATAACTTGCCTCAAAAGGTGCTAATTCATGCCACGGTGAGTTGTTGAATGTTAGATTGGAATCAATGGGGTACTCATCCGTTATTAAAAATTTCATCAGTCGTTATTGTATTTCCCATGTTCCCTGAAAAAGGTACGAGAACTCTCTTAGCCCGTGTTAATTTTCAAAATCTTCTGCATCTCAGAAAACCACAAGTTATCTTTATTATAACTTCCATACAGGAAAGATATTGGCAGCATTATTTTATCCCTCTTATACATCCAACCTTTCATTAATTTTGGAGATTATACTTTAAGTTCCCCTTTCAAAACGCTGTAAAAAAGAGCCATTGAAAAAATGTTCCAAGGTGTATCAATCGATAGCACTGTCAGCGACTTAAAGAAAGTGGATGTACAGGTGGCATTTTAAGTCCAATTACGACGGTTTTGTCATGAGCTGCAGATTAAACCAACTGTTCTGTTCTATTTGTATTATTGTTTTGGTTTTTTGACGGAAAAATGAGTCTTTCAAGTCTTTCATTAATTGTTGCACTGTTAGTGAAAAGCCTATCCAACACGGCAAGATAGGTGGACGGTACCACGGACAGGTACCACATTGTATGTGAAAGATTGGTTTCTAATCACCCTCAGACCAAAAACCGTATAAAAAACAACAATATACATAAAATGCTGATGACTTTCTTTTTTCTTATACCGTTTTCTTTTCTTCAAGTGTCAATTCAAATTTGAAGCCATTGAGTTCTTTTTTACAGCATTTTGAAAGTGGAACTTTAATTATAATCATCCTGTAAATCGCTATTTGTAATCTGTCCTTTGAAATTGTCTACCCTTGTAAATGAAGCGCTTGAAGGAAGTATCACTGCAACAGTATAAATATAAATAAAACAACAATATAAATAAAATGCCGATGCACTTTTTTCTTATGCCGTGCTGTTTCCCTTTCTTCAAGTGTTAATTCAAATTTGAAGTCATTCTGAGCAATGGTTCTTTTTTCACAGCATCTTGAAAGTGGAGCTTTAATTATAATCACCCTGTAAATCGCTATTTGTGATCTGTCCTTAGAAAATGTTTACCTTTGTTAATGAGGTACTTGAAAAGAGTATCGTTGGAAATAAAGTACTTAAATCAAGTACCGCTGGAAATGAAGTATTTGAATGATTATTCTTTGGCAGACGACTTTTTCGAAACCCTCGTGACAAACAATCATTTATCTATAGTAGAACGCGATATACTATTCATTAAAGGGAATTATTTAAATGATCGAGACCAAAATAAACGCGGGAAAATTATAAATTCTTCGCTATTTCACATAACTTTATGGCTAAAAGTCGTTACATACCGACATTCAAATCATCTTATAAATGCATCGAAATCCAATGCCAAATATAGATCGGTAAATACGTTTTTATTAAGGTGTATTCAGACACCTCATTAAGGATTTCTAACATCTTTCGAATGATGGCAATAAGTATTAAACAGTAGTGATATCTTCGGTTGCTGATGACGTAAAAATCACGCGACGATAACAGTCTGGACTGCAATTCTAGCATGGAGTAATAGAGAGAGAGAGAGCTTCTCGCTAAATGAACGGGTAAAAAGTCACGCAATCCAAGTGAGTGTCAGTTGCAATTTTATTGGTTTATTGATTCACTCGCAAGATTAAGTGGCCTGAAATGACAGTGGCGTTTACTCGAATGGAATGGAAATTTTTGTTCTCGAAGAGAAATTGCGATATTCGATACAAAGTTTTAAATATGTTTTTAAGTATTAAGTAGTGCAAGCATTGAAAATAAACAATAAAACTGAAGTTAAAGCAAAAAAAAAAAAAAGTAATTTTGCAGTCATATACACATGCTTTGGGGAAATAATTCTATAGATGATAATTTCGGTTATGTTTTCATCTGAAAAATTTTTTAAATAAATTTATTTGACTTCAGATATATTTTTCTCCAATATTCAAAAATGCAGTGATTAAAATTTGTTTGCTTAGTATATTATCATGGAATTTAACCCTCTGGCAGGAACATGATTTTTTTGCTGCTCTTAGAAACATCCTTCTGACAGACGGGTACGCATTTTTTTTTTGAATTTTATTACCTTAAAGACTGTTTTAAATGTCTGTATCGTTCATGAAATTGAGTAGAATTTTTAATATTTAAGTTTTTATATATTTTTATCACAATAATTGTGACTAGTATTTTTATAAAAACTGATTAGGAATTATTTATATTCATGTAAAAATAATTAAAAATAATACCCAAAACGAAAAAACTATAGGAATATAGATACTGGTAAACAGTGATAGATAAGAAAAATCGCACACATCGTGAATTGAAAAAAATCCCCAAATACCACCACGTGATTCGTTCACTGGGTAGAGTCCAACTGAAGATGTCAAGGCAGCCCAATCTAAAAATCACACCCCAGCTTAATCTGCAGGCATCAAACCAAATCCTCCCCGTCTGAGAGACGGATGATGCCCGCGGTAGCCGAGTGGTATAGGTATCGGACCGTGGCTTGCTTTGTCACGAGTTCGAGCCCAGTACCACTAAAGACCCGCCGTGTAGGGCAGCGATGCACGTTAAATCTGTCGAGAGCTGAAACGTCCTCCCGTTGGTGTGGTGTGGTAGTTAGGAGAGGGGGGTGCCAGCTCAGGTGTCGTCCACGTCACTTGACCATGGTTCAAAATTACGTGGTCCGTCGCCAAAAGCCCTCGTGTAGCTGAACATTGCGACGTTAATATTAAATCAATCAATCTGAGAGACGGATGTTTCGTCAGAGGGTTAAGCTACACATGCTATCCGTAAAGGATTTAGTAATTTCGAAGGATTGTCAAATGTGAATTAGAGTACTACCGCCATAGTTCTGTAGGAATTAAGATTTGATTTTTCTTCGACCTAGGGTGAATTGTCAGTGATTCTGTTTTTTCGAACTTCCTAATTATTCCCTTCAAATCATTAAGCGATAAAGCCTTCTTACGTAGCTTTTGTCAGGTTTTAAGCTAACGAGGAATTGCAGATTAAGATAATGCAGCTTTTCCAATAAACGTGCTCTTTATTTTTCTATGAAAAGTCATTATTTGCGAAATTTTGAATTCTGTTACACGCTGTTTTGGAGTTCCAAATTTTGATGACTGACACGTTATGAAAGTAACGAAGGATAAGTGTGTGAAGCTCTTTGTTATTAGCTACTTAGTTAACCGTGTTTGAAAGGATGTACAACGAAAATAAGATTTCTAATAACTTTCTACCACTTTAAATGTACTTTAATGAATCATTATCATCATTACATATTATTTTGATGGTTTAGGGTGTATGAGGTTTTAAATTTAAGTGACTAAAATTTCTGGTATGATATATTAAACCCAGCAGAATTGGGCTTCGTTCCTTTTCGCCCATTCAGATTCATTTCTCTCTCGCTCCATTATACATCGCCAAATGAAATCGTATGTTTACACTTCATCCACAATAAAAGCCCCTTTCGTCCCATAGTTCCAGTTCTGTTTACCGACGTGAAAATCTTTCCCGTAAAGAATATTTAAACCATCAGAGTGATCGTGTATACGTAAGGAGTCTCAAAAAAGAGCTAAAAAGAAAGGAAAATAATTGTGTAAGAAGTTCATCACTTGTGTTTAACATAATGATTTGTTGAAGTGTCAGCTATGAAGGCAACTCAGATTCATTTTTGTGAGAAAGGAATGAATACCGCGAGAAAAATTTAACAAGAAACTATCAAACCAAATAGCAAAGTCCTGAGCATTATCCTGCAAATGCGAAATGATTGAACCTTTCAACATAATTCGGGTCTTGCTCATAAGACGATGACGACCCAGCTGTGGTTGAAAAAGAATGAGCCGGACTTCATAGAACACAAAGATTGACATGTCCAGTAGTCGAAGTTTTAATCCACTCGACTATAAATTATGATCAGTACTGGAGGCAAAGGGGATCCATAAAAGGCATCCCTATTTTTTAACTCCTACGATTATATAGCTCACACTCTCTGTATATTTATTTATCTTGGTGAAATTTTGAATCGTTACAAAAATACATTTTAAAGTGCTTAATTGAGCTGAAACATTATATACATGATTATTTTGGATGACAATACAGTAATTTAATTATAATTAATAAAAACTAATTGATTAAAACTAATTATTCAAAGAATTACAAATACAGCCACATTGACATCATTTTTGGCGATAATTTGGCTGAAAAAGTTTTTTCTCACATTTTAAAGCCCTCATTTGAGCTGAAATTTTCTCTACACTATCGTTTTGGATAAAAATACGACAATTTTATTATAATTAATTAAAAGTAATTGACTGAAACTAATTATTTAAAGAATTGCAGATACAGCCGCGTTGGTTTCATTTTTAGCGACTTGGGTCAAAACTTAAAAAGATTTTTTTTCTCGCGTTTTAAAGCATTCAGTTGAACTGAAATTTTATGTACATGATTGTTTTGGATGACAATATGATACTTTAATGATAATTAATAAAAAATAATTACCACTTAATGTTTTGATCCTGTCATATGTATATCCATATTTATATTAATTGTAACTATTTAATAAAAAGTAGCTAAACTAAAACTTTTCTTTGTTGATCTAAGTAGGAATTGACTTAATTTTTTTAATATTACTTGTTTTGTTTTTTTATTGAAAACAATTATAAAATCCCCGTGAACCACAAACTATCACATGGGCCTCACAGAAGTAAGTATTAATCACACATTGCAAAGGAAAAAAATGAGGTTCTGAGGAATTACGAATATTTATATCAAATTCACAGAACTTTTTAAAAGCACTTCTGGTGGAAAGAAGTTGGTGAAAATTCGGAGGCCAATTTATATTAAATCCCTTCAAAGCCATCTTATGATCTTTTCTCTCTGACATACTTGGAACACCGAAGGAGCACGTGTGAGCTCTACATTTTCCTCGCCACCAATATTACAGCCACAGGAAGGTGACAGAACTAGATTAAGTTTGTTCAAGTTGCTTTTAAATAAACCATGACCAGTGAGAAATTAGGTTATTTTGTTATTAGTATAAACATGATGGCATGGCAGCCTCTTATCAATGGTTGGAAAAAATTTCTTCGTTAAGCTCTCTTTTTTTTAAATGAGATGTATTCTTGGTTCCAAGACTTCACCATTCACTTTTCATAATCTTTTTGTAAAATTATTTAGGAATATTAACGGGCATGTCAATTTTGCGCTTTCCAATTTGTGTGTGTGAACAAACTTAAACATTCTTTAAGGAAAGTAGCAATGGAAATTCTCATGGAGGTCTGTCTCTCATGCATACCTCGATAAATAATTGGGCAAAAATGAAGGTGAAGGCTGTGTGAAGGTGAAACTTCTGAATAAAAAGTGCAATAAGAAAAATTTAAAGGTAAAAGAAAAACTTTAAGAAGGTTTAGTTTTAAGGGGACATATGGGACGATTTACACAAACACTTTTAATTTAATGATTTTCATAACTTTTTTTGGTTGCCTCCTATGCGTATGTATGATATGAAGCAGATTGTGTGCTCAAAATTTCGCAGAAAACTAACCATTTATTTTTTAAAGGGAAAAACCTGAAACTTATAAAGGGATTTTAAAATGCTACTCTTCGCCTACAAAAATTGACGTACATATATGTCATGTTTCGAATCAGAATCAGTATTAATTTAAAAAAAAAGGATCTTTATTCGAAGAATTCTTTACATTTTCTGACGCTTAGAGGCAGAGAGAAAAAGAATGCTAAAGTTCAATCTAAGTGTTTTACCACTTAAGCCAGATGTGAGAAGTACCTCTGATTTTATGAGGGTACTTGAAAGTTAATGCTGACATATAGGGCTATTAAATATAATGATCTGGGATTAGAAATGTTTTGTGGTTAGGCCATATGTTACGGAGAAATAATTGGGTGATTAATTTAATACTTGAATATGTAATGAAAAATAAAAGTCAAGTGCTATGTAGGGAATTTAATTTTATATCTAATTTAATTATCCTTACATATATGAAATTTGATTTGAAAGTACGTCAAACTAAGTACAACGAGAGTAGGGAATGGGTTTTGCTATAACATAATTTGCATTCGTACAATACTTTTTTTTATGAATGCTTATCGAAAATTCCTTAAAAATGTGTAAATTCTAAATTCACTTATTTTTTTAAAAAAAAATAAGTATTGTTTTTATTGAAAAATGCATATCAACTTTTTCCCCATTAAGTATTAGCAACGAGTGAAAAATTGTATCAGAGTTTATGGTACGACTATGCAGTAATAGATTTTTTCACTTGAAAGGTATGAGTTAGGGAGATAAGCCCTTCGACAAACAGCCTTGTTACACTTTCGAAAGGTTAATAAATCGTTACGAACTAAAGAAATTACCTCGGACACTTACCTTTGTCATAGTCTTCAAAGTGGGGCGTGAAGTACAGAGTGACGACCACGAGCAGAACGGCGATGACGATAATGGTAGTACTGATGGCTACCACTACGCAGGTCGCTTTGCTCCGTTCCTCCTCTACTTCAGCAAGTTCAAACCCGGTCTCTATGTCCTTCTTTCGCTTCCGATGCCTCCTTCGATCCCTGCTATCGCCTGAAGAGTGGTGTGAAGATTTCTGCGATTCAGAGTCCTTGTGGGAATGGCGGGACTTGGTACTTGGAGATCCCCCACCCTGGTTGCGCTTTGGTCTGGAAATAAGATACATAAGTATTTGATATCGCTTTAGATTTTAAAAAATAAATGCACTGTTATATGAGCTTGAAACACTCCTATACATTAAAACATACTTTAAGGTATCCGACTACGTTCGAAATCGCGACTTTAAAAAAGCGCATAAATGGATAATTTTCATGATATTTAGTGTCATTCAGATTAGAATACATGCATAAAAATGTTTTAAGGACATTTTGACAAAAAATTTATTTAAATATAATATTTTGGCAAAAAAAAAAACAACTTAGAATAATCTTTTTTCAAAATGTTCTTCTTTTGTGAAAATAATCATATTTTATTATAATCATATTTTGGCAAAAATATTGGCAAAAATTAACTTAGAATAATCTTTTTTTCAAATGTTCTTCTTTTGTGAAAAATGCTTCTATTATAATCATATTTTGGCAAAAAAAAATAACTTAGAATAATCTTTTTTCCAAATGTTCTTCTTTTGTGAAAAATGCTTCTATTATAATCATATTTTGCCTGTATATAGCTCAGACTTCTCTACAGAGGCTCAACGAGAATTTTGGAAAAATTAACATTATTTTTAGAGTTACCACCAATTGAAATAATTATTGGCTTTTTTCTTAAAATTGTTCCCCTCTGTTGTAGTAAAATATGAATAATCCCACTTCTAAGTTATATATTTTAAAAATTCTAGTTGAGCCTCTGTAGAGAGGTCTGAGCTATATACAGGCAAAATATTATTATAATAGAAGCATTTTTCACGAAAGAAGAACATTTGGAAAAAAGATTATTCTAAGTTAATTTTTTGCCAAAATATTATATTTAAATAAATTTTTTTTTGTCAAAATGTCCTTAAAACAATTTTATGCATATATTCTAATCTGAGTGACACTAAATATCATGAAAATTATCCATTTATGCGCTTTGCAAAATCACGGTTCCGAACGTAGTCGGATACCTTAAAGATTAATTGACTTATATATACAAATATATAGAAATTGTACCCTGTAATAATGTGTGTGGCGTTTAATATAATTTAGTATTTTTAAAAAAAATAATTGAGGTTTATTTAATTGCGATGCATTATTAGGCTCGTACTTCAAGATTCGGATATTTTTTTAAGATTAATCTCACAATTGTTTTAAAAAAGAACTTTATTTTGTTCGTGTGTTTTTGTTAGTTGATTGTTAAAAAAGCAGAATGATTCTAAATGAAATTTTAATAAAAGGCCAATGATTTAGAAACGTAAAAACTGAACTGAGGAGCGGTTCGCTGTTATATGGGAAGAAAAAAAAAATCTTATCAATCCAGTGCTTCTCAAACTTTCCATATTTGCGACCCTATTTTCAGTCATAGTTTTCAGCGTGCACCCCCTTATACAACAACGTATTGAATGAAATAATAATATACTTCGACACTAAAGATACAATGCGACTTAATTATTATAAACTGCACATATTATCAATATATGCACAATATTTTGTATATGACAAGCCCATAGAAGTCACTAGTAATTTATAAACTTGCTTTTAATTTAATATTGATAAATCAATTATAAATACTTTTTGCCGCACTGATACATTTATAAGTATCTTATATCAGTGTGAATATGCATTTTATTTTTTGTCATGTCTGAATGTATTTTGTTTTGCTTCTTTTTGGTAAATTAATAATTATTTTAAATCTTTTATTTTGTACTTTTCGATATGCTCGCCCCCCCACACGCCATGTAGGGTTATCATGCCTCCCTCAAGGGGGGGGGGGCGTGCCCCATAGTTTGAGAAACGTTGTATTAATCGAAACCTACATATGGTGAAAAGATGTTCTATGGTATGGAAATTAGGAGAAAATTTGCTAAATATATTTTCAAAATTTAATATTGCGACAAATAAGTTAAATTTTCTAAAAAACAAACAAACAACAACAACAAAAGAAAACAGGGGTGGTGGTGTTACAACGTATATACTAAAAAAATTATTATTGATAAGTGAGTATTGTGTAGCTGAATAGTACAATGTATACTGCAGCAACATTTCATATAACCCCAGCTACCTCTATTTTTCAGTTCTTACTATCAACTCACACTATATATTTATTTATCTTGGTGGAATTTTCAATCGTTAATAAAATACATTTTAAAGCGCTCAATTGAGCTGAAATTTAATATACATGATTATTTTGGATGACATTACAATAATTTAATTATAATTAATAAAAATTAATTGATTAAAACTAATTATTTAAACAATTACAAAAACAGCCACGTTGGCATCATTTTTGGCGACTTGTGTCAAAACTTGAAAAGGTTTTTTTTCCTTACATTTTAAAGCATTCAGTTGAAATGAGATTTTATATACACGATTGTTTTGTGGATGACAACACGATACTTTAATGATAGTTAGTATAAATTAATTACCGCTTAATGTTGTGATTCTGTCATTATTAATTGTAACTATTTAATAAAAAGTAGCTAAAGTGAAATTTTTCTCTTTTGGTCTAAGTAGGAAATGACTTTTTTTTATATTACTTGTTTCTTGCTCCAAATTACGAAGTCCGTCACTAACAGCCCTCATGTAGCTTTATAGAGCACGATGTTAATATCACTCCCACTCACTCTCTCCGATTCAGTCCGATTCAAGGTTTTTTCAATCTTTCGTTTTATCGTGTACTGTCACTTTGACAGTTGGTTTTTCTCAAAAAATGTAGCATTAAAGAAGTTGTTAGATGTATATATACCTGGTGTGTTTTTTACTTGCAACTCTAGTAGATGTCCTCTCATTGCAATAAATGTTACAAACTACTAAAATGCCTGTTTTTCACCAACATAAATTATTTTGATTTTTACCATAAGAAAGCTCAAATACCAATAATTCATTTCCCTTGTGGTAGCACTTAATATAAAAATTAATTAAAATTTTTTTTATCTATATACCAGATAACACTTTTTCTGCAAAGGTAGGTTTCTGAAATTATGAAAATAAATTTCGATGCATTCTAGGGAAAATATATATATAAAATTAGAAATGTAACTGGTGTGCAACGAACGAGAAATAGTCAGTGTAATCTCTACGAACAAGGTAAAATAAAAAGCAAAATAAATAAATAAACAAAACATGGTATGCTAAATTAGAAATTAAGTGTGCAACGATCACTTATTGGTACAATTCTAAAAATGTTATACACTTGTGAAGCAAAATAAGCTTATTAATTCCTAAAAAAGGTAAAAGGTTTATTAACCTAATACAAACTAACTGCTTAATTTGTATTATGAATTATTTTTTACATAATATGAGAAATCTTTCAAAGGTCTAAAGTTAGGAAGTAAAAAAAAATCACCCCCCACACGCAACCTATGTGTGTCTAAAGAACTTCAAAATACAATTATATTCCACGGAGCTATTGAACAGTAAAGTAGTTCATATAATAGGCTTGTATTAATTGAATAAGTGTGATACAAATAAATTCCTCAAGCTATATCTATTTAACATTAACAATGCCAACGTTCAAGATAACTCGTCAAATTGGCAATCCGATTGCGCATGTGTCGTACTCGCTGCATTGGCAACTATGTGCTTCGTTTCATATATTGCCACCAATGCGGTTGTGATATTACGTAAATACCTAAATGAGAATTTATATTCAAAGTTGAAATAGACAGAGAAGAGATTATTATAATAACGTTACTTCAAGTTTCACAGACGGTTATTGTTTACAGATTGAATAGTTATGAAATAGTCATATAAAGAGATACAGCCATTTACTAGTACAATCTACAATTATATATTCTAAAGGTTTGTGGTATACATTTGGAACAAATGATGACGAAAAGTAAATAAGCAATGCGTCAAAAGTTTTAACACATTTGGGTTTTAATTTTTTTTAACATAGAATAAATAAATATACACAATCGGATCTCCTTATAACAAAGTCGCTAAAACCCGAAAAAAAAGTTCGTTATATGGAAAATTCGTTATACAGAGGCTCATAGTTCAATATACTTTATAAACCACATAAAACAAATTTTTAATTCATAAGCTATATAGTAAAAAAAATAATTATCCACACCTCTTTTTTAAAACTAATATATGTTTATTTTATATATCTTATCCATAAAAATAAATAAATAAATAAATAAGAAAGAAAGAAAAGCCACAAGGAAAACAACAAAAAAAATGTAGAAGAAATACACTGTATTTTCAATATTAAGAAAATAATTTTACATAAAAATTAATGAATTTTAAGGACAATTTCTAATTTAAAGCATACAAGTAACATTAAACATATATTATTTTATAACTAGAATACGGGGACACGAGATAACTCCACTGAGGGTGAAAGGAGATACCGAAAATGTTTCTAATGAACTAGACAATGGGGATTAAATTTGCACTCTTGGATGAAGCGTACAGAACTCTATTGTTCTCGGTGAGCTAGAATATAATAAAACCAGTTCAAGATTTATGACAACCATAAACAGTGCTAAAAGAGAGAATAACTTGATATTTTTTCAGAAATACTTTAAAAAAAAGATGAACAAAAATTGAATCACAAAAGAAGTTCGATTTATAGAAAATACACTTCGCAAAAGAGAGGTTATTTTACAGAGAAAATCGTGAAATGTTCAAGGTTCCAGGAAAACGTTCGCTATATAGAAAAATTCACAATATAGAGGTTCGTTATATAGAGGTACGACTGTATTTCAGATGTCTTTTACGAGCTTTCAAACACACCTTTTATTACATGGATGACTGATTAATTATTTTTAAGATTCTATTAATTTCATTAATGTAGAATCGTAGTTCGGTTATGAAATGTGTATTTATATTTTTAATTATATAATCTGAAATGTTTTTCAGAGAATAAGGTCAGAAGCGAAAGTCATGAATGCTTGAATTTAATCCTCTTAGCGGTATTTATTTTTATACATTAGGAAACGTGAATGACTACTACTTTTGACATTTATGAACGTGAAGATGAATGTCTGATAAAGAAAGAAAAATTTTCTTTCCTTTTTTTATGTAGCAGAAATAGGTGAACAGTTTGAAAGTCCCGATATATATATATATATATATATATATAGCTCCCCTAGCTAAATAATTGAGCTCGTTTCGACACTTGAAGTGTTTCTTTAAGAATAAATGTCCAGAGAAGAAAACACATTTTATTGATGAAGTTAAGATATCTAAGGATGTCAAGAACATATATTTTGTTCTTAAAATTGTCCAGATACTGTAAGTTAAACAAAAAATATATTAATACAGAAAATACATGCAAAGGGAAAACTTTAATTCAACCTAGACAGAATAAAAATTAAAAAAAACAACTAATTTAACCTTAATGCAACCATGCAAATACATTGATTTAATTAAATATACAGGATGTCACGAAACTCCAACTGAAGTGGACACGTAGAGAAAGAAAGGAGAGAGGTGTCATATATACCTGTAAATATTGGCAATAATCGTTGAGAACAAAAAAGCAAAAGTGTTGTACTATTGGCGTAGCAAAATTGTCCATCACGAAGGTCGCAGGTGCATTACAGAGACCAAACGGCATGACTTTAAACTCGTATAATAATAAATGCCGTCTTTTCACGATCCGCTTCGTCTATTTCTATTTGAGATCGGAGATCCATGGAAGAAAAGAACTTGGCATTTTTCAGACAGTCGAGCGTATGTCAATACGAGGCAGAGGATAAACGCGTTTTTCGTGACGCTATTCAGCTTGCGATAATCGACGCAAAAAACGCCAACTACAGTCTTTTTTCTTACGAGCACAACGGGTGATGACCAAGGGCTTTCAGAGGGTTGGACGATACCTTCATCAAGCATTTTCTGAACCTCTTCATGAATGATGCGTCTTTCAGTCGGCGAGACTCTGTAGGCTCGTTGGTTGATTGGAGCATGATCACCAGTAAAAATCCTGTGTTTCACATTCGCGGCTGTCGACTTGTCGGTCTTCGTGAAAAGCCCAGAAAATTTCCGAGTAGTTCGGATAGCTTGTTTCTCTGTTCGTCACTAACTCGGGTGACATCATTAACGAACAATTCATCTGTGACTGAAGTTTTTTGCTGGTCATCCAAGCAAGATGTGTCGGAAATAACACACGTTCAGCTTCTGGCCTATATTCCTCTAGGATGATTTGGTTTCGAACTGCAGGGTTGGTAACCCAGAAACTTTTTCCGTTACCACTAAATTTTTTCGAAGAGCAAATGTTTGCTGCCGTCTAGATGTCTTCGGGTTTGAAATCCTGATAATGTATTCTAGTTTCCAGTGTAAACAAATTCCAGGCGTCAGGCGCTGTCTATTTTGTCCACAGTCTATAACGGCTTGAGACGCCTCTAAAAAAGTCCCATCCTAGGATGAATGGCACAATGTGATAAAACAATAAATTCAAAAGGCAGTTCTCGATTGTTTATACGGACACGTAAAACACATTTCCCTATCGGCCGAACAAAATTTCCATACGCAACTTTCAGCATAATGCTCTTGGCATCAGCAAACAGAACTTTCTTTAAAAATCGGCGATACTTATCGGATATGTCAGAAAACGATGAATCTACTAGAGCACGTATCGGCTTCTTTATCTATTATAACGTCTAGTTGGTTTTAAGCTCTCTTTAGTTTTCTATTCGCTCCTACGGCCTGGCGACTCTGGATCGGCGATATGGCGACGGGGATTGTAACGACGTATTGGGATCGGCCTCTCGTAAAACGGCGAGAAGAGATTGGTCGGCGTATTTCTTCTTCAGTGCCAACGTCGTAGTTCGTCGGCGGTTTCGAGAGTTGTCAAAGACAGCCTTTCTCTCTCGGCAGTATTTGTCCAGGACGTCCGCAGTGGAAACAAACAGGTCTGTTGGAAATGTTCTCCACACATCTGTTTTTCTTGGTTCAGGTGGGAATTTCGAACAGGAGCTCTGTATTTCCTGGTTACAGCGGCGTAAAGTCAGTTTCTGTAATGACACTGGGGCCAAACCCTTTCAACTTCGTCTTGAACGATCTCTTCTAAGGATTGGGGAAGTCCAAAGATTCTTGCGTCTGATTAACTAGTCGATGGATTCTTCTCGTACGATTGTGCGAATAAGAGAGAAATCGTCTCATCCGTCAGGGATGCAACCGGTACGACGTTTGGAAGCCTTTCAAATCTCGGTCGACCAACTCTCTTCTGCTTCATATCTTCGATATAGTTGCCATTTGATAAAATGTCGTTGATTTCTCTCGTCAACAGGGCCTGATAAATATCCTCAGCAACACCTTTCAAACACTTTTTCGTCTTCACTTTCATCAGAGGATTTCTTGGCAAAGTCCTACTTTTTTATGTAGGCACTCGCCTGAACGCTGGGCTGATTTTAGTTGTTCTTCTGCCCTTCTGGTATATTTTTGACGGTCACCGAAAATTCCACTTAGTCCATTTTTAAATGCTTCCCAATCTAAGGCGTCTTCGTTGTTGACATACCACTGTCTGTACCGTCAAGAAAGAAATAAACGTTAGCCAGGCACATCATGTCATCCCACATGTTAAAGTTGGCTACTCGATCGTACACTCTTTAAGCCATTTGAGTCTTCCCAGGCGCTCCTCGGAAGGTCATGGGCTCCTCCATTGCTGTAACGAAGGTGTTACTACAGCGGGCTTGGCTTCTTGCTCGGTCGGCATTTTTGTCCTCTTCCTACTATTTTCTTTTAACAGTCCGAATTCGGGGATAATCCTCTTAACCGAGGCTCCTGCGAAGGTTGTCGCTATTATCCACGTTTGACGTAATTGTACCCCCGCGCTTCCACCAAACTTGTCACGGAGTTCGAAAGAAGCACACAGTTCAATTAAACAAACAATTAGATTTATTCTAACGCTGGGAGCTCGATACAACACTGGACGGAGAACATGCCCAACTGGCGATGAATTTGCTTTTATACACTTCGAATAAAGTATGCACTCTAAAGAATGATCTGGATTCATCTAGAACCTAGAGAAATAATACATTAAAAACGGAAACAAAATTCCAATAAATCTGCCGGGCCGGGATTCGAACCCGATGAGGAAGTTCAGTCCAACGCTCTGCCAACCTCGGCTATCGGGACTTGTAGCAATTATGCGTGCGGCAATATTTTGCCTGTATACAGTTCAACCTCTGTACAGAGGCTCAACTAGAATTTTTTAAATATACAACTTAGAAGTGGATTTATCCATATTTTACTACAACAGAGGGAAGAAATTTTAATAAACAAACGCTGATAGTTAGTTTAATTGGTAGCAACTCTGAAAACAATGAATTTTTCAAAAGTCC
Source organism: Trichonephila clavipes (assembly GCA_019973935.1). NCBI lineage: Eukaryota > Metazoa > Arthropoda > Arachnida > Araneae > Nephilidae > Trichonephila > Trichonephila clavipes. Next base: position 16,754 of record BMAU01008851.1, read on the forward strand.
TACTTCAGACTCTCTGAGAAGTCTTTACTTTATATAAGCAAACTATTATTATTATAGAAATTTTTTTTTATAAAAGGAGAATATTTTTTTAAAAAGATTATTCTAAGTTAATTTTTTTGCCAAAATATTGTATTTAAATAAGTTTTTTTTCTGCCATTATGTTCTTAAAACTATTTTTTACATGTATTCTAATTTATAAGTGACACTAAATATCACTAAAGTATCCATTTATGCACTTTTTTAAAATCACAGTTCCGAACGCGTGTAGTCGATACCTTAATAAAACATAGAAAAACCTTTAAAACTCTGCTTTTTTATTCAAATCGTAATTATCTACAAGTAACAGATATAGAGACATATTATATACTTAAAATGCGTGCTGTCTGATGATCACAAGTATATTCTAGTATAGTGATTAGAGTGGCTTGTTATAAATTAAGAAGTTTTTGTAAGTGATTGTGGCGGCTAACATAATGCACGATTCTATAGTATTAAAGTATCAGGCTTTTGCGTTACTTCCACCATTCTTGTGGAATACTAGATGCTGGCAAGGAAGTCTTAAGAACATAGCCCAACATAGTACTGTGTACTTCTTTCGAACTCCGTGACACTATTTTTGAAATCTGAACTATATAGGTCATCTTACAAACTTGCCTAGGGTAGTATGTAATATTCTTCTCTTTAGGGAGACCACTCTACCTGAATCAAACAAAAACCACGTTAATATTACTTAAACCACTAAATTTTTATTCTCGATTTGTGACTGTTATTAATAGCACGGGTATGTGAGACCGCTTTAGTGAAACAATCACTGTAAAATTGTGAAGTTCTGAAATTGTGAACCCAACATAATATACACTGGTGTGCAAAAATTAAGGACGAGACGGTTTTTTCAATATAACATTGTACAAAAGCTTTCCAAATCAACACATTTAATACCGTAAGATCCCCAATACGTAAGGACATGTGTAATGTAAGCAACACATACTAAAAGAGAAATCAGAGGGATAAAAAGAAGTTTGATTGAAAAAGAAGCATGGAGCGCAATGCGACTGAAGGCCGAAACATCCCTGTGATGGGTGTCCAGCAAGAAACATCCGGTCTTTAGTAGGGGATATGATCTCCCTGACTGCTAGGGCAGGTTTCACAGCGTCTGCCCATGCTGAGAATGAGGGTGTCAATGAGTTGTTGAGGCATTGCTGCCCATTCGTCTTGCAGCGCCAATGGAAGCTCCCGAATCGTTACTGGTGGTAAGGTACGAGCTGACAAGCGTCTGCTTAGAAAATTCCATACATGCTTGATGGAATTGAGATCCGGAGATCGTGCCGGCCAATCCATACGTTCAGTATCCTCACTCTCTAAGAGCTGTTCGGCAGCTACTGTGCGATGACATGGTGCATTGTCGTCCATGAAAAGGAACTGCAGACCCATAGCGCCTCTAAAAAGACGCACATATGGAAGAAGAATCTCGTTACAATAACGGGTCCCGTTGACTGAACCTGCGTCGAAGATGTGAAGGTCTGTACGACTACCAAGCATGATGCCTCCCCAAACGAGAACACCGCGACCTCCATATATGTCCCTTTCAATGATGTTCGAGGGATGATTGCGGCTTCCCCGCTCTCTCCAGATCTCGTACTGAATCTGCTCTCATCTGTAAAGAGTACTCGTCCCCATTCATTGTCTCTCCAATTCTAGTGTTCCCGGCACCACAGAGAACGCCTTCTTCGATGGGCAGGCGTTCAAGGTACACACCGTACAGGGCGTCGTGCAAACAGACCACCACCGTGCAGTCTTCTGGCCACGGTAAAAGGCGATATCGGTCGTCCAGTCGCCTGTGTCGTGTGTCTAGCGATTTCTCCCGCTGTCTGCCGCCTGTTTCTTCTGGCCTGTAAGACAATGTCCCGGTCATCTGCGGGTGTGGTTCCTCGTGGACGACCACTACTGATCCCCCGGATAGCTGTTCCTGTAGTTTGAAATTGTCTCCAAAGTTGTGAAACGATGCTGTGAGTAATTCCGAACTCTGCAGCCACACTTGTCACACTGCGGCCTTCCTCCAACTTCCCAATGATTCGACCTCGGGTAAAAGCATCCAGATGTCGTCTAACAGATTGATTATTCGCCATTTCTCGCTGAGGCAGCAACTCGGTGTGATTTTAACTGCTATACGGCGTGCAATCTCTTTGCCAGAAATACTGATCTTACACCGACAACATGCTTTATACTACTCAGACGCTTCCCCATTACGTCTACCTGCATATCTGCGCATGTGCTACCGTACATCACCTTACTTAATCTCCTGATTGGTCTCTCTGTCCGCTCTGCCTCTTCGTTCAGGTGATATGCTAATTTTTCGACTTCGTCCTTAATTTTTGCACACCAGTGTAGATATGCTAGATTCAAAATCAATCATTGACTCCATAGTGTTCCCTGTCTTACATTTGATTTTGCATTACAAAGGCCAAAATGACTATTTGTAAAATGACAAAAAAAGATTTTCGGGGTTCGTTTTGTATAAACACACATGATTAGACTTATCTCAGAAAACTGAGATACGACATCTCATAATATTCGTCAAAAATAAAATGAGATATCTTAACGTAATTAAAGAGAGCTCTAATATATCTTGTTCTTTGACTTCACATTGATAAGCAAAACTACACAACATTTAGCGAAACTTTGAATTTTAATTAGTAGTTAATTCCATTCCTTCGTACAAAACCTTAACTTTTGAAACATCAGCTGAATTGTAATATTTAGCAATAACGCTATTATCTGACGAACAAAGAGAAATGAGACTAATTTTTTGAAGTAGAGTTTTAACTAGAGTATTAATCCTTAAGGTAAATAGAGCTTCTTTAAAATATTCTCCTCGAGACTACGTTTTTGTTTTTGATTGTACATTAATTGAGCTAATTGTCCGCTAATGTTTTCTTTTGATTATAGAATGTAAAATAAAAGAAATTATTTTGAAAATGACTCCTAAAATTCATGGATTTCTCAAAGGTTACGTAACTGTGCTTTCCGAGGAGAAATATTTGTACCAACAAATTACAAAGTGGTATAAAAATCTTGGTTATAACATTTAAAATAAAGTTATTTATAATATATAAAATTTGAAAGAAAAAGGAACGTCTATCTGAAAATAAGCATGAAACATGACCACGAAAACTCTTCCTAAGACAGTTCGAACGCCAGCAACTATTAAGTAAAAGTAAAGTTTCTGATCCTACAAGAAAATCTGATGACTCAAAGATTCATTTAATCGAAACTAGGAGTGTCTTCCAGCACTTTAAGTAAAATCATTCGTAAATACTTTAAGTTAAAAAAGATGTTTAACCCTTTATCAACCGCATTATGATCTACTGCAATTCTTTTAATTTAATATTTTTTTTTGAATCACTACATTGAAAAAACTAAGAGATATACATAAATAAAATATTCAATCTTGGGAAATTTAATTAGTTAGAGCTAATTAATGAATTAAAGAAATTCAAGGGTAAAATTAATTACACACTCTGTACACTTAGAATAAATAGTCAAATCGTTTTCTAAGGTCTTCATTAATATATCAAAGAAATAAGAGTCTTACCTTTTGACATTAACTATTTTTCTGAACAAAAATGACAATCTTCGCTACCCGCTGAAAACGCAATTTCTGCATAAAACTATTCGCCTTCACCGCTAAAATAATCAACATAGATTGATTAATTGAATATTAACGTCGCACTGTTCAGCTACACGAGGGCTTTTGGCGACGGACCACGTCATTTTGAACCATGGTCAAGTGACGTGGACGACACCTGAGCTGGCACCCTCCTCTCCTAAGTACCACACCACACCAACGGGAGGACGTTTCAGCTCTCGACAGATTTAACGTGCATCGCTGCCCTACACGGCGGGTCTTTAGTGGTACTGGGCTCGATTGATTGATTGATTGAATATTAACGTCGCACTATTCAGCTACACGAGGGCTTTTGGCGACGGACCACGTAATTTTTTGAACCATGGTCAAGTGACGTGGACGACACCGAGCTGGCACCCCTCTCCTAACTACCACACCACACCAACGGGAGGACGTTTAAGCTCTCGACAGATTTAACGTGCATCGCTGCCCTACACGGCGGGTCTTTAGTGGTACTGGGCTCGAACCCATGACAAAGCAAGCCACAGTCCGATACCTATACCACTCGGCTACCGCGGCCACGGTACTGGGCTCGAACTCGTGATAAAGCATGCCACGGTCCGATACCTATATCACTCGGCTACGGCGGCCACATAATCAACATAGAACCCGTGCTGCCATATATCTTAGAAGAGTGGATTTCAAAGAATATTCCTACTAAGTATCGTCAGTGTATTCGTAAAAACGGTTATTCTATGTAATTTTAAAGTGAGTGTTACTTATAAGTACCATCGGTCGATAAAGGGTTAAACCAAAAGTTCACCGGCTTTTGCCAAAACATGTTGCTGAAAAAACACAAATTGCAGAACGTTATATGAAAAACATCTAGCTGGTGAAAAATGAAAATTTGTGATAAAATGTGTGGTAAATTATAAATTTAAAGTCGCACAAAAATGATATAAATGACTAGAACTACTCGATAAAGTTAAAGAAGTTATTGAAAGTAAATAAACTATTATTTTTTAAATAACTCTGAATACTAAGATTGGGCTAAATTGTTAGTTGTCATGTGGCTGTGACGCCACATGACAACTGCAGTCACATGCTTCAAGCCAATCAGCGCATGCACATCGCTGTTGCTAACACTTTGCCTTTTACAGAATCTTCCTTAAGAAACCTATTTTTCAAAAAAAAAAAAAAAAAAAAATCACAGGATATCAAATTGTATTTGATTTAAAAATACACGCGTAATGTAAGATTGTTTTTAAATTTTGAAAAACGTTTTGAAGAAATTTAATATTTGAATATCTTTAACAAGTTCTCAAATCCGAAATTGTTCCCTTATTCAACAAGTATAATTCTAATGTCAGTTATGAGTTCAATGGGTTCAGTTATGAGTTATGAGTTCAATCGTGACCGCATTTATCATGTGACCGTCATGAATTTACCACGTTAAAATGATGCGAATGATAATGAAATTAATCGGTGTCGGATTCTTGAAAGCAAAGAAACTCTAGAACCATTAAATCAAACTCGGAAAAACTCAAACATTAAATTTATTAATGTTAAAATGGAAAAGTTAAATTTTTAAACCTAAAAAAGTTTTAATCTAATATTAAATCGTTCAAACATCTTAAAAAAAGTCATATTAATAATCTTTTGAATAAGCAAATCACTTGCATTTGTATATTATGGCAAGCACTGATGCTATAAGAGAAAAGAACTTTATGCGAATTAGATGCAGCACGTTCGATAGCTGTACGATTAAATAGCATCACGATCTACTTTACTTGTCTGAAGTTCCAGGTGAGACAGTAATTGAGGTATAAGTAGGTTGAAGGTTTATTTTTTGTGCGCGTGAGTGAGTTGATTAAGCTATGCACAAAGCTGGGAGAGTGAGTAAGTGTGAATATTAACCCCGCACTGTTTAGCTACACGAGGGCTTTTGGCGATGGACCTCGTAATTTTGAACCAGGGTCAAGTGACGAAGACGATACCTAAGTGGTCACCTCCTCTCCTAACTACCACACCAACGAGAGGATGTTTGAGCTCTCGACAGATTTAATGTGCTACTCGGCGTGTTTTTAGTGTGACTGAGCTCGAACTCGTGACATGCCAGCCACAATACATTGACCACTAGGCTACCGCGTCCACTGTGCCAAGCTTGAGGTGATGAAATTTATGATATATTTGTTTTCTAATCTTATAAAATTGCTATTTAAAGAATAAAATGAATTAAATTAAATGAGATTTTGTTAGTTCTTTTTTCGCGATGATTAATATAAATTTTACGCAATAAATTCAGCAAATTTATTTAGTCCATATCAATTTATTTCTTATTGTTTATTGAATTAATGTGTGTGACTTTTTATTTTAATTCCTTTGAAAGAGAATCTTGTTTTAACATTTAATATAATTTAATTCCGAAATATTAATTTATATAATTATACTGATTGATATTTTAAATTCTACATAATTCTCATTAAAAAGAGATTTCTGCGAGAGCTCAATTTTCTATTCTGATTCTTCAGTTGCTCGAGGAATTCAAAAAATCTGAGCTCAATTCAAAAGAAAAAAAATCAAAATGAAACACATGTATAAAGAAGATCTGAAATCGTACACATGTTACTGTACTAAACATGAATAAAATTCAAAATCAATACGCTGCTTCAAAAAGCAGTTTGTCCCTTTCTGTCTAAGCTTGTTTTTTTATTGATCGCAAGTACGAATTGCAGTGGAGCTTTGTCGATTGAAATATAGATTAGTGCTATGGGCATCATGGAAGTTTTTTTTAAATGCAAAATTCAAGCGTAAATTTTATTTAAGGTTTTGTTTGTTTCTTTTTTTTTTTGGAAGACGATAAGTTCTGTTACTTTGCTTTACAAAAATTAAATAAAAAGCACTTTTTATTAAAACGAAAAAAACTTGCATTAATCACAAACATATCACTTAGGTAGTCAGAAAGTATTTGCAAGAATATTAAAATGTATTTTAAAATTTAAGTTAGAAAAATTTGAGTTGTGGCTGTTCTTGAATGGGAGAAGAAATTTTTCACTAATAAACGCTGTCGTTTTTTATTCGATATGATACATAATATTCAAGCAATTAATTGTTTTTAAAGAAGATTATTTAAGTTGCGTCGACTAGCATTCCGTCTAAATTTCTACTATTAGTGACAACTCACAAAACATTTTTCAGAACAGTTAAGTTGTGGGAAAATGTGAATAATATCAACTGAATATCCCCTTTTTAAGTGTAAAATTAACGGACGGGTTGCCGTGAGTTCGAGTCTTAGGGCCACTGAAGGCCCACCTTGTACAGAACCTGACACTCCTTATATAATAAACTATGGCCTAACCACTAGGCCTTGGGTAGCTTAGTGGTTACAGCATCGGAATCCAGACCGGACGGCCTGGGTTCGATGCTCGATGGAACCAAATACCCTCCGAGTACACACGGCGTACGTGCTCGTTAAATCAGTGGGTCCGAAAGGCTTGTGAGCAGCTTCACAGCTGAACCCATGAGTGCAGGGGGCTGGAGAATATTTTCCTCCCCTCCAGTTCCATGCCTAAATTGTGGAAGTTGAGATTGGTGGTGTCGCCATCTATCGTAATGATTTCCAACCTGTCTTACAGGCGGGAATTTCACCAAGCTAAATCACCTGTATGGTGCTCAAGGCTAAGGTCAACGACAGGCGTACCTCTAGCCCATTGCCACGATAAATTTCGTGGGCCTCGATCTGACACTGTTAGAAATGTGGCATTTGTAATAACAACAACTATGGCTCAAAGTTCTCTCGTTGACGTAGTGTGGAAGTTAGAAGAGTTAGAGACGTCTTAAGACTTGTCGAGGCCCTGGGATTCTACGAAAAAGAAGACCATGGGGCCCTACATAACTATAGACAACTCTGACCCTTGGCAATTATGAACTATAGACAACACGACAATGACCCTTAAAAGTACATAGCATACATTGTCAAATACTCGTACAAACACTAACCTGCAACAAAGCATGTGCATGCGTAAATCAACTCGACTGACTGTCACTCTTTGACTTAATGAGTAATGATGATGTATTGGGGCAGACCTAAGCCTATGCATGGACGACGGTCATCTCATAATAATATAGTCTTGCCACTGTTTTGCAGTTGAGGTATAGTACTAGATTCCTAGTTTTTCGGAAAATACAACCGGAACTAAAATTATAAATTATTAAAATTATTCTCTAATCACGATCTTATTAAGGCTCATCGAGAACGAGATGAAACCCCCACTGATTAGGCCCTAGGTCCGGGCCCAGTAGGCACATACCTTAAGTCGTCCCTGATATGAGTGGGATACCAGTTCAAATGTCCTGCTCTCTCTTGACCTTAGTTCAAAATTACGAGGTCCGTACGTATAAGTTATTATTCTTAATTTTGCATGTTTCTTTTTACAATAAAATGTATTACAATACTTCGCATTTTAAGACAATATGGATACTATAGATACTCTTAATGAACAATGCATAAATAAAAATATAATTCTTGTTTACTTTTAAAATTACTTTTTTTTGCCACTGTGGAAGTAGAAGCGTTTGTTACTGAATAATTTTCCTCTGTGTGTGTTTTGATCTTACAAAATACGATTCATTGTTAACTTTTTTTAAAGGTTTTGCAGCTTTAAAAATCCTTTTGAATAAATTATTTTATGAAATATTGAAAATAGTTTTCCTAACGAAATAAACATTTTTTTGTGAACTATTACCGAGAGATAACTTTATCTCTTCTCGGATAATCTTTGTAAAAAACACCCCCAAATTCTCAAACTGTATAACGTGTAACATTTTGAGCCAGCTACTGAAATTAACTTAAAATTCTGAAAATCGAACCTTCAAGACACCACGCACTTTTACTGTCAACATAAACCAATAATCAGACAGAAAAAACTTATAAGGGATTCCAGAGGAAAAAAAACAATGAAGCTTGCTATACCGAATAAATGAATGGTTAGAATAATTCCAATAATGGACTAAGTGAAACAAGGCTTTACATTGCTAGTTGTCTGGTAACATTTGCCACAACGGATTCATTGTCGTAGATTTATACATTTCATATAAGTATTATTTATATTATTATTTATTTACTTCTAAGATATTGGTGTTCTTTTTTTTCTCTTCTGGATTCCAGCGGCTATGCTACTAATGTATTTCTACGTAAACTAAAAACTAAAACTCAGTGGTGTCATCATGTGGCCAAGGTCTACTTTGCCCCTCTCAGTATTCATCCCCTTGGGAAGTGTATGATCAGATGTTCCGGTCAGGTGGTTAGTCTGATGCGAAATCAAGCTCTATATTAGATTAAACTTTACAATAGCGATTTGTTTTTTTAAAATAACTTTTCAAGCGTTTTATTATTAATGCAGAATCTTACAAAAATACTATGGACATACAATATAATTATTGTTCTTAAAAATGATACCACGAAGCCCTTTTAAAGATAGGATTTATAGGATTGGAAAAAAAAACATCTAAAGAAATCCTTTAAATTAAAAAAGATCATATAAAAATAAATAAATGAGTCTACGGATATGGAGGAAAACAGAGAGAAAATTTTATTTCCGTAATTATAAATATATCTTTTACACAAAGAAAAGGTGAAAGTAAAATAAAAAGGCACTAATTTATAATTTAACTATAACATACAATTAAAACTAATATTGTTCAGACAATTTTTCAAACTAGATTACAGAACATATTCTATAATTAAAAAGAGTAAGTTATTAATTACAATCCAATAAAATATTTTACGCATGTGGTTAACAAGATTAAAGGAATGTAAAATGTACGACAAGTAGACAATCATCATTTATGAAGAATTTCGTCTCTCAAAACTGACGAGGCAGCGCTTACATTGCTATCTCAGCCTTTAATTTTCGTACTAAGAGGCCCTAGAATTATCAGATTAATTAGATAAGGAGAAGTTTCCATTATTCCACCCGATTATCTTCGGTGAAAGCAAGAGCCTTGAGCTAACCCTTGACTTTCTAAAACAGAGGTGAGTAAGCAATTCATGCTGGAAAGCTGCTTTGAATTTTCTTCGCGACTAATAAACTTTTAAACTGAAAGAAGCCACTAAACTAATAAAGAAACATTAAATGTGAGCTAAGATAGAAAACTAACTTCAATAACAAGTGCATAAAAATTTTAACTGTGGAAAATATTCCCTAGCTGTTGCAATATATAATATAGAATTTTCCTAAAATTTTCTTAAGTGTTAAATAATTTAATACTGCTCTTTGGTTGGAAATATTTAGAGATTATTAGTCTTTGCACGTAACGAATTAATTGTAACTATAATACTTTTCAGTATCTATCTTATATGCTGACAACATAAAAAAAATAGTTTTTTTTATCAATTGTTATTTGTATTTATTAAAATTTTAATTGTAACAGAAGGTCAAATTGTTCTTTTTTGAACGAATAAAAGACCAAGATAGTTATATATTTATATATGTAAAGAAAACGACTTTTTATTCTCTCATCCTGTCATCTCTGGAACCATTAAAACCCACAGATTTGAAAGATGGAAGTCATGTTTCTTTTTTGAGTAGAGATCCGCTAAGAACGAATTATGCGGAAATGGACTCACAAAGGGCGGAATGCTGCGGTATGCCAGTGGTCAAGGTATCGGATCATGACAGGCATATCATGAGTTCAAGCCCAGTACCAGTAAATGTAGGGATGATGTGTAGGGAAACGATGCACGGTCAATCTGTGGAGAGCTCAAATGTCCTACCATTGGTGTGGTGGGGTAGTTAGAAGAGGGAGTGCCAGCTTAGGTGCCGTCCACGTCACTTGACCATGGTTCAAAATTAAGAGGTCCGTCTCCAAAGGCCCTCGTGTAGATGAAGAGTGCGATATTAATATTCACTTACTCACTCACTCACAAAGGGCGGGTTTTGGACAAGGTGAAATGGAAGGGTATAAAGATAAATATACTTCTATTTCAGAAATTTAAGTCATGTAATTTTTTAATCAAAAAGCGAGCGCTGTAAAAATGTTTTTGAATACATTAGAAAGCTTTGTGTTGGGACTTCGATACCCAAAATTTACGCAAACAGTATATAATGATGCAACATCATGAAATACACAGCCTCACGAGTGGGTAGGACTAGTATGCATATATATATATATATATATATATATATATATATATAAATATATATATATATTTCCTTACGGTTGCACTTGTTATTTTTTTAGTCATTACAAAAGAGTCATACAGATGACGAAATTAACGACATACTAGTCATACATCACATACAATTGTTTCATAATGTATGTATGCGTTCATGTAGATAGATCATATCGCATTTATTCTACTTAGTGAACAAATATTTTTCGTAATATGGAATTAATGTTGGATTATTGTTTATATCATCTGTAGATTTGAACAATTTCCAATAGTCATTCCTATTAGATTAATTGTTTGTTAGAGTAATGTCGGGTTTGGCGTGCTATTATTCGGCTGAAATCATTTTTTAATCATACCTTTTTCTGCAATTTTCTTTGCTCTATTAGGAGAATATTTCTGCTGAAGGGGAAGGTTGGGATCCCATAAAGCAAGCTGTACCCCTTCTTCACCGCTCTAAGTCGATGACAACTATAGAAAACATAATAGTTTTCCATTTAGGTCAATTGACTTTTTATAAATGTACTTATATTTTGATTTGTTTTTCTTGGTTATCGAATATATATATATATACGAAATGCACTCATGTAAAAAAAATTAAATATTTTATCTTGACTATTTTCGATTCATTGAAAAGGCAAAACTTGGTATTAGTTCCATAAACTATGCTTCAATTATTTCAATTCCATTTTTACCAAGACCTATGAATGGAATTGAAAGTGAGTGCAGTCAGACAACTGAACCATATCGTTCTGGGATGAGTTCACAAGGTGTTTAGATATTTCTTTCAATAACTTTCAAATCAAACTACATAAGAAAATCCAGAAAAAAGCAACTGAACGGTTTTTAATTTTAGTGAATTTTGCGGCGCATTCAACAATGTATGTAACTAGATCCCCCGATGAGCACATATCTTTCCAGATTTAAGCTACATTTCGAGGAAATATTTTTGCATTGATGTTCTAAATTATTGTTTTAATTAAAAAAAACATATTACAAAAGGTGTGAAATGACTAATTCTTGACATTTCTGGAGATGATTTTGAGATATATTAATCTAATAAAAAATCTCAAGGGAAATATTGCAGTTACGAAACATATAACTTTAATTCTTTCAAAGAAAACCTGTGTGAGGTATGTCCCTATTAGATTGTCACTGCTTAAAACTTTTAAGCCGCACGGACAACCCAAGGTATTACCTCCAAATACGCTACACCGACTTAGCGAATTCGGAGTTGCGCTATTTTCAAATCTAGTCTTCTCGTTTTTTTCTTTCATCAATAACTGTGGCGGAATGATTGCCAGATCCTGATGCAAATTGTAATTTGATGGAAGAAGTTGTCGATCTTGCCAGGCAAATAAATTCAAAAGGAGGATAGTGATGACGTTCAAAAACTGCTGGATTCCCTCAAAAAGGAGCTGAGAAGTAGCTGAAGGAGACGGGAGCTGAACTCATAGCACTGTATGAGTAAGAGCAAGATATTGAAGACCTTGAATCTTTATACTCAGTTCAATCAGAAGATCGAATGATGGTTGATAATTTAACAGGCCTCAGTTTAATTGAAAAAAGGGTAACAAATTTTAGAAAATACAAGCTCTAATGAAGAGCGTATTTCTTTTCAACAGAACAAGGAATAAAAAAATATATTAGCATGCTATGAGGACATTTTGCGGGAGGAAAAAAAATCTTTGAGTTGGCAGGCTACTTATTAGATTGTAAGAAACCTTTTACATCAAAAATCTTCGGCTTACGATTTTGTATGTGTGCTATCTGAAATTTTATTAAACACCCTTGTTTCTAAATTGTTATTTTCTTTCGTCTTCAGCACCAATTAATGATAATTCATATATATTAATAACCGAAATCCTACCTCGATTTACGTGGTTATCACTCAGTCGCCCCTTTCGCGTAAGTTCGGTATATTACTGTACACAAAAAGTATCTTTTGGACCGGACTGCACTACGTGAGTTTAAAGAGGATAGAGCTCGTGATCTTTAGATCCATAAGTACGTAACATACCGCTAAACTAAAGTGATCACAGTATAGTCTGGAGGCTGTTACTTGCTTGTATATAGATACCACCGCCACACACTCCCTACCAGTGAGTCGGTGGAGAAGCGAACAAACGATATATAGTTGTTATGACGAGTGTGTGTGAGTTATTGTATCAAGTGTGTCTGACATCTTGATTGTTGCGTCATGTGGATCTGACGGCTTGTTTGTTGCGTCATGTGGATCTTCGGCTTTTGGTTGCCCTTGCGGTGGATAGATGGTGCCACGATAGCTGCGCAAAGGTTGCGGTTTTCTTTGTTCAGCGTCAAAGTCACCAATGGAGATGATTGAGCTCACGACCTTTGGAACCGTAAGCACGTAACATACACCGCTAGACTAAAATGATCACTTTAGTCCGGAGGCTGTTTGGCTTATATATAGATATCACCGCCACAAGTTGATTGGTTGATTGATTGTTAACGTCCACTCTGAAGTAAAATGATGGCCGAGGGACATGGATTAACATGGTAGACAAAAAGTTTCGATTTGAACAAAGATTCAATCTTTGGCAGCTAAGTTCACGCTGCGTTGGAGTAATTACCACGGATTCGTCATGTACTATCGAATCTGAGGATTCCTCACCATGTACTTACTGAAACAAGACACATCATGTAAATGCGAAATAAGAAAGAGGATGCTGTTAAATCTTAAATAGAGTTTGTTTATGATTCAGGACCAAGATATGAGGTATTACATATCGCTTACATTACAGGCAAAAATCTAGACATTACCTTTTTTCAATTCCTACTATCAGCTCACACTCTCTCTCTATATATTTATCTTGGTAGGATTTTCAATCGTTAATAAAATACATTTTAAAGCGCTCAATTGAGCTGACATTTTATATACATGATTATGCAGTACAATAATTTAATTATAATTAATAAAAATTAATTGATTACAACTAATTATTTAAAGAATTACAAATACAGCCACATGGACATAATTTTTGGTGACTTGTGTCAAAACTTGAAAAGGTCCTTTTCTCACGTTTTTAAGCACTCAGTTGAACTAAAATTTTATATACACAATTGTTTTGGATGACAATACGATACTAGAATGATAATTAATAAAATTAATTTCCACTTAATGTTGTGATTCTGTCAAATGTATATACATTTTATATTATTTCTAAGTATTTCATAAAAAGTATTTAAAATAAATTTTTCCTTGTTGATCTAAGTAGGAATTGACTTAATTTTTTTTATATTACTTGTTTAAAGCTATAAACATTTTCAAATCTTCTCTGATGGTAATCAAGTCTGATTTGGGTGTTGAATAAGGGATGGTGCTTTGAGTTTTAAACTACTCAGCAATTATTAATATACTATTTAAATAAAAGTTTAGGAACTATTGTGAGTTGTTTTTATAAAATAAATATATTAATACAGTTTTTTCGAATATTAATTCATTAATTAAATGCAATTAATTAATAAATAGTGACAAATAAAAATAATAGCTTAAGACCATATATAAAAAAAGAAAATCGCTCGTTGTATCCCTGTAGCGTATTGGATAGGGTTGGACTTTTATTCTAAAGGTTGTGGGTTCAAATCCCACCTGGGAAGGACGAATTTCTGAGAATGTGATTTATTTTTCTATGCTATTTTATTAGAACAATTAAATTTAATGAATGAATAAAAAGTAACAAAAAAAAAAAATAGTCCAACACCAACTATAGAATAAATTCGGAAAATTGCAAGGAAAATCTTTTCGAATTTGCCACTTAATATTGCTATTCTGTCATATGTATATACATATTTATATTAATTGTAATTATTTAATAAAAAGTAACGAAATGAAAATTTTTCTTTTTTGACGTAAGTAGGAATTGACTTATTTTTTTATATTACTTGTTTATATAGGTTACCTTCGTTTCTTTCTTTTAACTAATTGAGAAAATATATCAAATAAATATGCGAAGAATATGCTATATAATACTTGAGGTTAATATATTTATACAAAAGAAAAGATAAGTATCATAATTACATTGCCCATATAATAATACAGCATAATTCTGTATCTTTAGTAGATGGAAAAAATATGAATTGAATAATGAAATCGAATTATGTGTAGGGTAGAATAAGGAAATGAAAAAGATAAATATGATATTACTAATGATAACGCATTTCTCAGACATTTACGAACATTTTCAATACCCTGATGAATTAATCTTCTGTGAACTATTTTATGAAATGTTGTAATTTAATTTTCTTACAGCACCTTTTTTTCTATTATCGAATATTTTATCCATTCTCTTGTGTTTTATATTTAACAATTCATTTGAATTAATTTTTTACTCACAGTGTATACGCTGTCTCGCTTAAGACTACATCTTCTATCAAAAAAAATTATCCTTAGAAAAGGAAATGAAATACCTTAATTACCACTTAAATAATTTGCTAATTGGGCTTCGACAGAAAACTTTTTACTTTTCTAATTTCTGCGAAAGAATATTTTTACCGATTCGTAACTCATTACGTTTACAAATGCGTTTCCTAGGAATGAAACACTGCTTAGAAATGCTGTTGAACTAATTAAAGAAATTAATTAGCGCAGATATACACTGTTTCTGAGTAAACTGGATTTCGAAGATTCAGTTCGCCTCTTTTGAATGACACACAAAGGAAATATTATTTGATTGCAAAGAAGACATATCTTGTTCGAATACTATTGAACACATCTTTAGTAGTTTTAATGCATTTTTATCAAGATAAGGTACATGCTTTCAGGGAAATAAATAATGGAATATTGCATATAAATAAACATTTTATTATTTAGAACACATTTCTTCCCTTTTGTATGAAAACTAATTATTAGTAGTTAAACGCTTAGCATTATTCTCCAGCAGCACTAATAAATTTATCATATCATATAATAGTAGCATTATTAGTATATTTAGCGTCTTATGTACACGTAGTATTAGTACATTTAATGTAAGCTACTGGCCATTAAAATTGCTACACCAAAGAAGAAATGCAGATAACAAGTTGATATTTATTGTACAAATAGATTTTAGTGGAAATATATATATATATATAACAAGTGGAAATAACTTTCAAGGAACTTGGCCGCATAGATCCTAAGAAATCAGTACCCAGAACACCTCTGGTTGCAATAACCACACTTATACGCCTGGGCATTGAGTCAAACAGAGATCGGATGGCATGCACAGGTACAGATACAAATGCAACTTCAGCATGATGCCAAAGTTCATCAACCGAAATGACTGATGTATGGTGACGAGCCAATCTCTCAGCAAACATTGCCCAGAAGTTTTCTATTGGCGAGATATCTGCTAAACGTACAGACCAGGATGACAGCCGAACAATTTCCGTATCAACGAAGGTCCGTTCAATAACGAAAACATGCTGTCGTGCATTATCCTGCTGAAACATAGGATTTCGCAACGCTCGAATAAAGGGTCGGTCAAGGGTCGAAACTCAATAGAAATGTAACGTGCACTGTTCAAAGTGCCATAAATGCGAGCAAGAGATGACCAAGACGTGTATCGAATAGCATCCTATAACATCACGCCAGAGGATATGCTAGTATGATGATGACGAATGCACGCTGCCAACGTGCGTTCACCATGATGCCTCCAAACACAGATACAACTATCTTGGTGCTGTAAACAGAACCTAGATTCATCTGAAAAAATCACGTCTTGCCATTCGTGTGCCGAAGTTCGTTGTTGAACACGCCATTGAAGACGCTCTTGTCTGTGATGCAGCGTCAAGGTTAGCCGCAGACATGGTCTCCAAGCTGAGAGTCTATGCTGCTGCAAACGTCGTCGCTCTGTTCGTGCAGACACTTGTTGTCTTGCAAACAACCCCAATTCTAGACTCGGGGCTCGTGAGGTGGCTGCATTATCCATTAAGTTCATGTGGGTAACATGCCTGTCTTTAAGGCTGTTGGTGATAGGGTCCATTGATATCCAGCACGGTTTACCGTATTACCATCCTGAACCCATGGATTACATATTCTGCTACCAGTCATTGGATCTCGAACGACGCGAGCAGCATTG
This sequence comes from Trichonephila clavipes, assembly GCA_019973935.1. NCBI lineage: Eukaryota > Metazoa > Arthropoda > Arachnida > Araneae > Nephilidae > Trichonephila > Trichonephila clavipes. Next base: position 33,630 of record BMAU01008851.1, read on the forward strand.
CTGTGATACGAAAAACCGCATAATCCCGGGACCCTACAATCCAACGTCTATCAAAGTCAGAAACGTGCTGGTACACATTTATGCTTCTTTCACGAGGCATCACAACAGCATTCTAATGCAATTTGTGTATGAGAAACGGGCTGAAAAATTTCTTCATTTATATGCATTGTAGGTGTCGCTAGCCGAATACGCTGAAAAGCTAATAATTTACATATCACAGCAACTTCTTCCTATCGTTTAAATTTCAGGTCTGCATCACGTCGACTTCTTGGTGTAGCAATATTAAAGGTCAGTAGTGTATATTCTTTTAAAAATAAAACTCAAGCTGTGAGCGCAATAATAAATCCTTATTAGATACTAAAAATTAAATCTTCTGCATATTTTAATTTTTTGCTGTGCGAATTTATTTTTGCACGTATAAAAATTTCATTTTACTAATAGTATATCACTATATATAGAACTACTTTATTTTAGTACTCATTATACCACAAGTAATATAAGTATTACAATTTTATTACTAGTAGCACAAGAAAAATATATCCATTACTATTTAAGTAGTTAGTATTATGAGATAATAAGTTACGAATATTATTCCTAGTTTTAGGAACATTACTATGGTATTGGTCTTTTAGTCACTAAAAATACATACATTACTATTTTAGTATACAGTATTACAATAGTATTGCTGGTATTTTAATAATTAACATCACTAGTAGTAAAAGCATTATTGTTTATGTACTTGTATCGTTCGAAGAATGCATATATTACTATTTAAAAATACTTTGTATCCTAATAGTATATGTTATGAATAGTATTACTATAGTATTATGAGTATATTACTATAGTACTGGTAGTATTTTAGTACATAATATTATTAGTAGAACAAATACTACTATAAGTATACTAGTATTAAAACAAGTAATATAAAAAAATTAAGTCATTTCCTACATAGATCATTAAAGAAAAAATTTATTTAAGCTACATTTTATTACATAGTTGTGGCATCTCACGCGTCTTTTCTTTAACAAGTCTTTTGGGTCCTTTGGGCCAGAATTAATGGCAACTCTTTTCCAACCAAATCCAAGAAACGAAATGTAATCAGAAGATGCAATTGACAAGATTGGTCGTTACTCCAAGCTGTAATAAGGTAAGATTGATTATTTAATATTAGAATCGGGAATTAGGTGGTTCGCTTATTGATAGTGGTCTGAATTAGATTAAGTCTTATTGTGTGTTGCACATTTTTACCATCGTAGATTCTCTCATATTAATTATAATTAAATTTGTTAAAGGTTTAAGTTGAATATCTTGATAAAGTCATATTAAGATAATGTTTGATCCTCGTTCTTTCGCTAATCTTACACCTCTAGCTCACGCTGATATTTCGAGAGATGTACTTCCAAGGGGAGGAACATCACATAGTTACAATTAATGTAAATATGTATATACATATGACAGAATCACAACATTAAGTGGTAATTAATTTTTATTAATTATCATTAAAGTATCGTATTGTCATCCAAAATAATGGTGTATGTAAAATTTCAGTTCAACTGAATGCTTTAAAACGCGAGAAAAAAAAACCTTTTCAAGTTTTGACACAAGTCGCCAAAAATGATGTCAACGTGGCTGTATTTGTGATTGTTTAAATAATTAGTTTTAATCAATTAATTTTTATTAATTGTAAATAAATTATTGTATTGTCATCAAAAATAATCACGTATATTAAATTTCAGCTCAATTGAGCGCTTTAAAATGTATTTTATTAACGATTGAAAATTCTACCAATTCGAACAAACAAATAAATAAGTAAATAAATAAATATATAGAGAGTGTGAGTTAATAGTAGGAATTGTGAATAATGCCATAGTAGAGGAGTGGCTTCATTAGACAAGGATTAATGGGGTAGCTGGTTTCGGCTATTGGAACTGAGCATTGCTATTGGTTGTAGTGTAGCTTGCGGAGACCGCCCTTCTCAGAGAAAAAATTTAACTAATGAAAAATAATGCGATAGTATAGTGGTGATATTTTTGTGTTACTAACATACTTTTAATATTTTAGTACTCACTAATCCTCTAGTAATATTAGTTTCTGCACATAATTATTAATAATAGTATTAATTTCTTATTTAACTAATTAAATTTGATATTTTTTTGTATGTATTGAAGTAATATATAAATTCAATACTACAAGTAAATTTACTTGTTCACTTTTTTCTTATGTACTTTGCTATCGAGTTCGTGACCATGGCTACTCGGTTACAGTAATCACCGAAGTTGGGTTAACTCAGAGTAAAATCAATCTGAAACTATTAAAAATTATTTCAGGAGATATACTCATAATGCATTGTGTTTCCATGATACAAGATGCTCACAGATCGTTGGCTTCACTTACATATAATGATACAAAAATTCGTAAGGATGCTATAAAAATGTGTTTAATTATACTAAACACTACTTTAATATACTGACTAAAGTAATTTTTAAAAATTCCTTTTTAAACAACATTCAGATGGTACTCAAAATTCTTCAATGGACTTTCAAACTTTTTGAAACGTTATGGACCAGGTAACAGTTTTGACAAAACTTTAAAACTTCGTGTAAGCTTTATCTAAATGTCTTGTGTGTGTGAACATATATTCTTAAAAATAATCAATAACAAATTAGTCCACTGGAGCAGCGGTCGCAATTAACAATATGTATTCGAATAAAATAAAATAATTTGACATCACTTTTTATTAAGTATTAGTTATTCACCACACTAATATAAATATTTTTCCTTATATTTGTTCTGTTAATAGCTTAATTTCATTTATAAGAAGGAATAAGTACAGTGAAATACGTCTAACTTTGGAAACGCTTATGTTCAGAACCGTAATTTTAAAAAAAGCGCACAAATGGATACTTTTTAGAATATTTAGTATCACTTAGATTAGAATATATGTATAAAACTGTTTTAAGGACATTTTGATTAAAAAAAAGTTATTTAATTACAATATTTCGGCAAAAAATTAACTTAGAATAACCTATTTTCAAAATGTTCTTTAATAAAAAAAATGCTTCTAAAATAATAATATTTCGCTTATATAAAGTAAAGACTTCTCCAGAGAGTCTGAACTATATATATATATATATATATATATATATATATATATATATATATTTCTTTTGAAAATTCACATTATTTTCTGAGTTACAATGAATTGAAATAATTATCTGCGTTTTTTTTCTAAAAAATTCTCCCCTCTGTTGTCGTAAAACATGGATATATATATATATATATATATATATATATATATATATATATATATATATATATATATAAACGCACTTCTAAGTTATTTATTTCAAAATTTCTAGTTTAGCCTCTGTACAGAGGTCTGAGCTTTATACAGGAAAAATAAAGGGTGTTTTTTTGAGAGGTATAGAACTTTAAATTGCAATAAAACAACGATGTATTATTCGATTGACATGAATTTTTTTTCATTCGAAAGATAATCATGTGGCATTATATTTTATATATGATTTCTGGCATAGGATTGCCACGGCTGGCTCGGATGTAGTCTAATCTGAACGTCCAATTTTCAAAGACTTTTTCCAACATTTGTGGCCGTATATCGGCAATAACACGGTGAATGTTGTCTTCCAAATGGTCAAGCGTTTATGGCTTATCCGCATAGACCATTGACTTTACATAGCCCCACAGAAAATAGTCTAGCGGTGTTAAATTACAAGATCTTGGAGGCCAATTCACAGGTCCAAAACGTGAAATTAAGCGGTCACCAAACGTGTCTTTCAATAAATCGATTGTGGCACGAGCTGTGTGACGTGTCGCGCCGTCTTGTTGGAACCACAGCTCCTGGACATCATGATTGTTCAATTCAGGTATGAAAAAGTTAGTAATCATGGCTCTATACCGATCACCATTGACTGTATCGTTGTGGCCTTCATCGTTTTTGAAGAAGGATTCCACCAGCTCATAAAGCGCACCAAACAGTCAGTTTTTCTGGATGTAACGGTGTTTCGACATACACTTGTGGATTAGGTTCACTCCAAATGCGGCCGTTTTGTTTGTTGACGTAGCCATTGAACCAGAAGTGCGCTTCATCGCTAAACAAAATTCGCTTATGAAAATCGACCATTATTTTCGAAATAAAATAACACAATTTGAAAGCGTTGTTCAGGCGTGAGTCTATTCATGATGAATTGCCAAACCAAACTGAGAATAAATCACTTGACAGCTGTTAAATCGGTCACCATCTTGGAAAGTAATGCCAACTTAAACTTCTATACCTGAAAAAAAAAACACTCTGTATTATTATAATAGAAGCATTTTTCACAAAAGGAGAATATTTTGAAAATTATTAAATTATGTGTTTATTTTTTGTCAAAATAATATGCTTAAATAATTTTTTATTGTAATACTATTCTTAATACAATTTTATATACCTTTTCTAATCTAAGTGACAGTAAATATCATAAATATTATCCATTTATACGCTTTTGCAAAATCACGGTTTTGAACGTAGTCGGATACCTTCAGACGAAATAGCGGTTAACACGGAAGAATACAACGGTACCGACAAACTACTATGTATTTTCATGCTTTTTTCTCTTAACACGAAAAGATTTTTTTTCTTGGAATGAACAAAATACGAAAAACACCAGCCGAGCAGTCGAGATTTAAGATGAGTGTGAAATGAAAGAAAAGCGTTTTCACATGTTTCGTAGAAAGTAGGTTAACTTTGCTTTGAAATGCCCTCGGAATTGACTGTGACACGAGACAATTTTGCTTATCTAAGGGGTACTTTCCTCTTCCATCCCTAAATGAAATGAATGATACTTTTCGTGTTCCCACATCATTCGAGATGAGGAGCATCATCAAAAAAGTGTCTGCATTTATTTAGACTCACATTACAATGGTGATGATATCGAACAATGTGTTCACAATTGAGATGACATCGAACAATGTGTTCACAATTGAGATGACATCGAACAATGTGTTCGCAATTGGGATGACTCGAACAATGTGTTAATAATAGATGGCATCGAACGTTGTGTTCACAATTGTGTGCTAAAAAAGACAATGCAAAGAAAAACATCAGATTTTTTAAAGAAAAACTTAATAAATGTTTTAGTTTTATCAAAAAACTTGAAAATCTTTTATTAAACTTCATTAAGTTTTTCTTTGCCTCCCATAAGGGAATAGTGGTTAGTGACACTGACTTCGGAGCCGTAGGGCGTGGGCTTGAATCCCGGAAAAGGCCTGTATGTTTGTTAATGTATAACGCCTTCGCGACATAGAGGTACTGTAAATAGTCGTAAAGCTGCAAGTTTTTTCGTGAGGCTGGTAGACGGAGAAGAGAGGTGGGAGGTCCCTGATGCTCCCCAGGATGTTCTTTCTCAAAATTGGCGAGCAACTGAGCAAAATCGTACTGTCATCTGCATGGTGCTCAAAGCTAAGGCTAACGACAGGCGTAAAATTCTAACCCTGAGCCGCGATGAATTTCGTGGACCTTGATCTAATTTTACTGTTGGTCAGGTGGCATAAGCAATGACAACTAGTTTTTCTTTTATTGATTTTTATTTAATATATATCAATCAATTTAATTGAAATGGGCTGTAATAAAATTAATTTTGTCGAATATATGTTTTCCCCCTTTTAGCAGTAAATTCTTTTAACACAAAAATATTTCAGTCCCCCACCCCAATTTCGTAATAAAAGTTTTCGCTGTATTTTACAAAACTCTTTCCCCCCCTCCCCCAAAATAATTTGAGTGGTATTTATCAAAATAATCGTTACATTTTAGACGTATTAAAAGCGAATATCAAGTAGTGGAAACATGAACTAAATATATAAATTTAATAAAAAGAATATTCCTATTGCTACGTCCACTTATATTAAAAAATTTATTTGAAAAGAAAAATATGTTTTTCAAAGCAATAGAAATAAAAAAAATGCAAACTTAAATATAATACTTAAAAATGAAGAGGGGTACTTAAATAAAATGTCTGGAAACTGTATTTTATTTCACAAAACATTTTACTGCTTATTTCAATCGCATTTTCTTTTTCAATTCCTACTATTAACTTACACTCTCAATTTATTTATTTATTTATCTTGGTGGAATTTTCAATCGTAAATAAAATACACTTTATAGCGCTCAATTGAGCTGAAATTTTATATGCATGAGTATTTTGGATGGCAATACAGTAATTTAATGTTAATTAATAAAAATTAATTGATTCAAACTAATTATTCAAAGAATTACAAATACAGCCACGTTGGCATCTTTTTTGGCGACTTGGGTCAAAACTTTAAAAGATTTTTTTTCTCACATTTTAAAGCATCCAGTTGAATGGAAATTTTATATACTCGATAGTTTGAATGACAATACGATATTAATATTTATATTTATAATTATAGTAATTGTAACTATTTAATAAAAAGTAGCTAAAATAATTTTTTTCTTTGTTGATCTAAGTAGGACTTAAGAAGTTGACTTAAAATATTTTTTATATATTACTTGTATTTAAGAAATTTAAGCAAACCAAAAACTTTTAATATAACACTACAGAATTTTATTTCGACATATGTAGTTACAGCTCTTAGTTAATTCTTAGGAGGACAAAATAATAAAGCTTCTTTTTTTTATCTATAAATTAAACTTAAGAGTTATCGTAATTATTTTTAAACATTTTGTTATGTATTCAAAACCTAAAGTTGATATTTAACTTAATTTTAATCTCAATTTTTTTTTCTGTTGGAAGTTGCAAATAACTCTTCAAATACTTTTAAACAAAAATTATGCACTATATTTCATACGTTTACGTAAGTAAATTTAAATACTTTTTTTGGGCAATTAAATACAAAAATAAACATAAAAACTTTTGTTGAACTTTCTAATATATTAGGAAAGTTATTAGCTTCTAAATTCTAATGTTTCTGAATTTTTTTGCGAAAATAGTTTGTTTTAAAAATTAGTTTAAGGAATTATTTCAAAGTTTCTCTACACTTGATTTTTTTCATAAGCAGGAGAAATATCAATTTTTTTAAAAAGCTTATTAGTGTCTAACTTATTTAATGCTAATTTTTGTTTTTAATTTATACTTTTATAGTTTTTTTTGAATTATAAGTGTATTTTTCTGTTTTGAGTAATAAATATTAAATATAAAGGGTGTTTTTTAGAGGTATAGAACTTTAAATTGCAATAAAACAACGATGTATTATTCGATTGACATGAATTTTTTTTTATTCGAAAGATAATCTTGTGGCATTACATTTTAAATATGATCAAGCAAGGCGTAGATTCGTCGAATGGGCTTAAAACGAGATTGCCGTTGTTCCCGATTTTCATAAGTGAATTTTGTTTAGCGATGAAGTTCACTTCTGGTTGAATAGCTACGTCAACAAACAAAACTGCCGCATTTGGAGTGAAGCTAATCCACAAGTGTATGTCGAAACACCGTTACATCCAGAAAAACTGACTGTTTGGTGTGCTTTATGGGCTGGTAGAATCCTTCTTCAAAAACGATGAAGGCCACAACGTTACAGTCAATGGTGATCGGTATAGAGCCATGGTTACTAACTTTTTCATTCCTGAATTGAACAATCATGATGCCCAGGAGCTGTGGTTCCAACAAGACGGCGCAACATGTCACACAGCTCGTGCCACAATCGATTTATTGAAAGACACGTTTGGTGACCGCCTAATTTCACGTTTTGGACCTGTGAATTGGCCTCCAAGATCTTGTGATTTAACACCACTAGACTATTTTTTGTGGGCTATGTAAATTCATTGGTCTATGCGGTTAAGGCACAAACGCTTGACCATTTGAAGGATAACATTCGCCGTGTTATTGCCGATATACGGCTACAAATGTTGGAAAAAGTCATCGAAAACTGGACGTCCAGATTGGACTACATCCGAGCCAGCCGTGGCAGTCCTATACCAGAAATCCTACTTAAAATGTAATGCCACAAGATTATCTTTCGAGTAAAAAAAATTCATATCAATCGAATAATACATCGTTGTTTTATTGCAATTTAAAGTTCTATACCTCTAAAAAACTCCCTTTAGAAACTTCAAAACTTTATACATTTTTTTCTCTGATAGTTAGAATTACATATAAATAATATAATTACTTAAATGTAAATCGTCAAAGAAATTGTCAAACGTATTTGTCATAGGAGTATTTTTTTTTATATAAATCACTACAATTTCCATGAGGCCGGAAGAATGATTAAGAAGACCTTTATACCGTTTGCTTTAAGTAATTTTTGATTTCGATGGAAATTTTAAATTCTCATGCGGAAAAAAATTAAATATTGATACATTGCTGAAGACAGTTTTTTTAGCAAATTAATAGAAAGCTGTAAAAAAAGTCAATGTGTTTCACCACTATTATTAGAAATATACTCTAAATAATTTAACTAGAGCTCGAGCTGCGGTTAGTTATGTCAGCTCGTTTGAGCACTAGTCAAGAAATCTTGGTGCCCTTTTTCGGTACCTAGTGTGATATCTCTAAAAAAAGTTATTTTTCTACCTACACTTCTGTTTCAACGGCAGGAGGCTGATTTACGTAATGTATCTTGCGACGAGGATGTTACTACAGTAGTATAGGGGTTTCAGTCACAAAATCAGAACCGGCGTGTCGTGGATTCAAACTCTGGTTCCACTGAAGACGCCAAGTGTCGAGGGGGCTGCTGCACGCTAAATCGGTTGCGCTCCAATCCCTCCCGTTGGCGTGGTGTGGTAATTAGGAAAGGGTGAAAGATCAGGTGTCGTACTCGTCACTTGACAGAGGTTGAAAATGACGAGGTCCATTGTTAACAGCTTTCACGTTGTTTTCACTGTGTTGGCTTTAATATTCACTCCTTCACGTTATTTTATAGCGTGGCGTTAATATAACTTTCGTTTCACACACTCAGAGTTTCAATAATCTCCTTCTAGATGCAGCCTTTCTTTTGTTTTAAAGTGTATAATTATAAAATTGATGCAAAACAGAAAGATCTTAATCTAACAGTGTCTTGCGCCACCACCCAATTACTCCATACAGGTGCACTGATATTCGATTACCGTATTTTATAATCCGTCAGTAGGTGCCACAGTTAATAGTAAATTGTAAGTTGAACTTCACAGGAGACTGGATCGATGACTCGATCCTCCGCTCCCTATCTTGAAACTACGATATTACTGGTGTCGTTAGATTGTCTTGGAGGAGGAGTGGCTTCATTAAGGCAAGGACCAATGGTGTAGCTGGTTTCGGCTATTGAGATTGAGCATTGCTATTGGTTGTAGAGTATGCTTGCGGAGACTTTTCTTCTCAGAGAAAAAATTTAACAATTGAGATAAAAATACTAAAACGCGTAGCCATTAAAATTAGAAAGAGAAATATTAAATAATTAATTATCTAGGAGGGATTCTACAAGTAGAAAAGCTTTTTGCCTGTCCTCTTTGGATACTCTAAGAGCTGGGAGTAGTTGCAGTAACTTTGGCATTTTATTGACAAGATCGTAAGGATTTAAAAAAAAAGTTGGATTAAATTATAAATTCCTGAAATATTTGTTTCAGGGGCAGATGGCCAATGTTAATATTACAGCAGTTTTGTATATATGTTGATGAATCTCTAATTAAACTAGTTAGCTCTTTCAGGTCGGTTGTTCCGGTATAGTGGTTAGCGTCGCTGACATCCGTACTGCAGGGCATGGTTTCTTTTCCCGGAGAAGACATCGATGTTAGTAATGTATAGTGCCATTGCCTATGGGGTTACTCTAAATAGCCGTCAAGCCACAAGTCCTCTCGTGAGGTTGGTAGATAGGGAAGAGAGCTGAGAGTCACTGACTCTCCCCCAGAGTGTTCTCTCTTAAACTGGAGTGGAACCGAGCTTAATCGTATTGTCACCTGTATGATGCTCAAGGCTACGGACAATGACAAGCGTTCACTTAGCCACTTGCCATGATGAATTTCGTGGGCTTGGATTTGACGCAGTAGAGATCAGGTGGAATAAGAAACAACTACAACAATAACAGCTTGGTGGCTTTATTTTACTGAGCGTGGGATTACCACACTACCAGTAGCTTAACGTGAATCACCGCAAGGCGACAGGGTTTTAGGGGGCCCAAAGCCTTACTGCCGCCTAGTACCTACCCTTTTTAAAATCTATCTCTGGGGCCCAAAATCTTACTTTGAAGGGGGGTCAAAATGTTCTCCGTTACGCCACTGCACCCTTCGTTTGGTGACCCCTATCATTAGACATCGCTGATACCAACTCCCGTATTTTCAAGCCTAATATTTTTTTCTCCTCAAGGGGAGTAGTGATATGCTTGTATTGTTTTACTCGCTGCTTTTATTTTGCTTAGCGTGTGGACTAGCAACCCACAAGTGCATAATGTATTTTTTATGGTTTTCTTTATATATGCTGACATTATAAGTTCAAAGGTCATGGAAACAAAATAAATGTTTAAATCTGCCTGTCATAAACGTAAATAATATGGTGATATTTCCAGTGCTTTTATATCGAAACAAAATTAATTCCATCTAAAATATGTTATCAAATCATGATAAAGGCTTCCTCTGATGTTTTAAGCTTTGTTCTAAAGTTACGTTTTTCCCCAATAATCTCTAATAGTGATTCCCTAAATCCAATAATAATTCTACTGTTCCTGCCCTTTGACATTTTACTTTATTTTTCATCGAAAGCACGCAACATGAAGCTGTATTTTCAAAACGCAGCACGCGGTTTTATTTTGCTCGTACACAAAGAAACCATTACATATTTAACCCTCTTTGCATCATTTTTATTCTTTGGGAAGTTAATCAGAATGATGTAATTCCTGTTCTAGATTAAAGGAAGAATGTTTCAAAAAGTCCTAGTATAAATATGTAATATACTTCTGTTCTAAATTTCACAACAAAAATAACATAATAAACATATAGTAATAAACATTCTCGTCATTCATTTGAAGTGAAACAACTGCATATTGATGAAAATTTCTGTCACATGGTTTTGGGAATATTATTTGGGGTATTCGATAAAAAGTACAGAGAATCTAACAGAAACTCAAAATACTCCCTTTTTACCACTCTATATCACTTTTATTAGCAAAAAATGTGATTAGTTATAAAAAAATATTCAAAAAATCGCACGTTTCTTTCAACTACAACAAACAGCGGAATGATAAATTCAAACCCGTTATAATGATTACGACATGTAATTTTTTTCGACTGCTACAGGTATAGAACAAAATAATAGGAACACCCATTTAAAAATACGTCGCTTTTTGGCCGTCCAGTAAACAGCTGCAAAGTGAAGCCAAAGTGTGCCACCTAGTGGCAGAAAAAGGGAAGCCAAGCATGTAGCAATATGAGGGTTGCATGAGAAAATTTTGTTCGTAGCAAAGCGTGATTATGTCCGACCTCTCCTACGTGAAAAGAGGCATGATAATTAGAGCTCATCTAGCTGGAGCATTCGTGTCCAGAACAACCAACCCTGTTGTCGTTCAGGGCTACTGTGTCAAAAAAAAATTAGTACTCTCAAAGATTTGGTAAAGTGCGACTATATATATATTTCTAAGAATTTTAATACATAGAATCCGTAGAATTCGACCATATAGTTTCTAATTCTGTGTCATAAATAAAGAAACTATAACTGAAGTACATTACTTATATAATTGATACTCAAAGTTCTCTACTTACTACACTTCCCATCGTCGTATTTAAAAAATTGACGAATTTATACGTAAGAATTTAAACAAATATGGTTATATATATATTTATAATTATTTTTAGAGCCTCATAACTAAATATTTAAAGTTTCTTTTTTGACGGATACTCTATTCAAATTCTGCAGAAAAAAATTAAGTTTGTCTGGCACGTTATAGAGAGACGTTTAATGAAGACGGAAGGAAAAGCATAAAGAGGTCTTCAGCGATCAAGAAACTTCCTGCTGACTCTGTTCTTTCATACTCTGTGAAAAGGAAGGAAAGATGTTTTGAGTTTATTTCGATGTTTCATTTTAGTTCGAGAGAACATTAGAATGACCGCGTGTCTAAATCTATATTCGTGTAAATGTTATTTGACTTTAAAAAATCCGAATTGTTTTTACAAATAGAACTTATTCAACTTATTTCAACAAATTTTAAAGTAGACATAGTTCCACTTAATATTTTTTGGGTGATTTAATTATCCTTTTTTATTTCCAATGACCATGGTTACAGAAGATCATGACACCACAAGTGGGTGAGAAGAAAAACAAAAACAAACAAAATAAACAAAGTAGGATAAAAACATGGCGAGAAAAGTCTATGAATCCTATAAGTCCCCAGCTTGCCAATAAAGATCGCACAAAGAGGAACCCTTTAGGGCTGGGCAGCGGTGAATGTGGTCAGCATTCATGTCCTCCCTGAAATTGTAGACTTATAAAAGTAAGTTTTGGTGAATGCTGAAAAATTCATTTAGTATTAAACATTTAGAATTAATCATGAAATTATTCGAAATAAGCATATACATATATAAAGATTGAATTATGCCGCAATGAGAGAGAGAGAGAGAAAGAGAGAGAGAAAGAGTTGTCTGAGTTCCTGCTAGGGAAAGTGTTTAACCCTTTATCTATCGTCAATACTTACTCTCACTTTAAAATTACATAAAATAAGCATTTTTACGAATACTCTGACGATACTTAACAGGGATATTCTTTTAAATTCCCTCTTTTAATATATATGACAGCACGGGTTCTATGATAAGTATTTTAGACAGGAAGGCGAATAGTTTTATAGCAGAAGTTGCATTTTCAGCTGACATTTTGGTCGAATTGTGAAGATTGACATTTTTGTTCAGAAAAAGTAGTTAATATCAAAAGATGCCTTATTTTTTTGTATGTTAATGTATCCGGCTACGTTCGGAACCGTGATTTGGCAAAAGCGCATAAATGGATAATTTTCATGATTTTTAGTGTCACTTAGGTTAGATTATATGGATAAAACTGTTTTAAGGACACTTTGACAAAAAATGTATTTAAATATAATATTTTGGTAAAAAAATTAAATTAGATTAATCTTTTTTCTAAATGTTCTCCTTTAGTGAAAAATGCTTCTATTATAATATTTTGCCTGTCTATAGCTCAGACCTCTCAACAGAGGCTCAACTAGAATTTTTGAAATATATAACTTAGAAGTGGGTTTATATTCATATTTTACGACAACAGAGGGGAGCAATTTTAAGAAAAAAACGCCAATAATTATTTCAATTGGTGGTAACTCTGAAAATAATGAGAATTTTTCAAAAGTTCTAGTTGAGCCTTTGTAAAGAGGTCTGAGCTATATACAGGCAAAATATTATTGTAATAGAACCGTTTTTAACAAAAGGAGAACATTTGGAAAAAAAAAGATTATTCTAAGTTAATTTTTTGCCAAAGTATTATATTTAAATAAATTTTTGTTGTCAAAATGTCCTTAAAACAATTGTATGCATGTATTCTAATCTGAGTGACACTAAATATGAAAATTATCCATTTATGTGCTTTTTTAAAATCACGGTACCGAGCGTAGTCGGATACCTTAATGAAGACTTTAAAAAACGATTTGACTATTTATTTTAAGTGAAGAATGTATATTACAGTTTAGTTCAATTTTACAGTTCAATAGCTTTGTGGTACTTACGGACCAGTACCGACAGAACACTGGATATTAGAGCAGTTTTTGCGTCCATGGGCGTATTGTTGTTTTTTGCTGCGTTGTAGAGTCATCACTTTAGTGCAATAGACTTATGCTTTTTTTTTTGGTATTTCGTTCTTGCTTAACTTATTTACCTTGCATTTTTATTGATTTGATAATTATTTTATAATTAATAATTATTTATTTTCACGTTTTCAAAAAAATTTGAACTTTGTGAATCTGAGTTTTTTTTGCCACACAATTTGTGATAATCCCCCCTGGGGTGATTATCTCTTTGGGTATCAGCATTAGCTAGAGGTGTATGATTAACGGAAGAACTAGACGCATGCATTATCTTAATATAGCTTTATTAAGATATTAAACTTAATCCTTTAACAAATTAAACTTTAATAATATATGTGAGAGAATCTACGGTGGCAAAACACACAATATATATTACCGAATTCACCTAACTCGATCCACTATCAATAACTGACTCGTCTAAACACGATTTCAATACTATTACAGATCCTAATAATAAATAGTCAATCCTACCTTTCAGTAGCTTCAGTAACGATCACAACAATTCTAGATGAGGTCTTGCAACAACTGTAGTGCAATGTTATGCACCTTGATCAATGGATCTCTATCACGTATAATTACTATTCTTCGCCACGTAACGTTATCTAAAACTTCTTCTATCTAGAATCACGAACTGTTTACATTCCTCTAATTGCCATCGCGCTTACTCCTACTTCTGATATTTAAGAGCTTCCTAATTTGCATCTTTCATTCACACTTCACTTCTTGGATTTGGTTGGAAAAGAGTTGCCATTAATTCTGGCCCCAAGGAACCCAAAGGACATGTTAAAGAAAAGACGCGCGAGCCCGTCACAAATTAAATGAAATATATATTCTTATTTCAAAAATCAACAAAATTTTAATTTCTTTATGTGTAACTGAGGCTTAACAATAATAGGAAATTTTCAAGGTGATATTATTATTATTATTATTATTATTATTTTCTTTTCTTAGAATGTCTGGGAGAAAGAAGTACAGTCTTCAAGAGGCTTTGTATTTATAACAAAACTTACCATATGAAATCAGTGATGTACTAACAGATCATTTTTCAGATGAAGAGTCCCAGCAAATAATATGCTGCAATATTCGTTAGATTGTTAAGATGACGATCAAGAGACTGAACACGATTCAAGGTGCAGTAGTTAATGTTCAGAAAATACACAGTGGCGTAACGTGCACCCCCGCATCGCGGGTGGGCCAGGGTTCTAAAGGGGCCCCAAACCCGACTGAGGCAAGTGTAACCTGACTTTGCAGGGGGGCCCAAAAGTTCTTCGCCACTGAAAATACAGCATTTCTTACCCCAGGGTACAGTGCCTTAATAAGAATTCAATCGAAACTTCATTCAAAGTGCATCACGTGTAATGATTTTTTGTGTATTAATCTGCAACAGAAGTCACACTAATGTTACTTTAATTTGAATTACACGTTTTACTAAAACATTTACTACTATACTCTGCAAAATGTATTTTTCGTAGTAAATAAAAAGTTTTGAGTTGTTAGCATTTAGTTTTATTATTTTCCCAATAATCACAAGTCAAAATTATTTGAAGGCACGTCTATATCTCACTGAACATTTTTTTAGGAAAAAATGGCACATTGATCCTGAAAGGTTTGCCACCCCTTTTGTTTCCTCTTATTTTTTTGAGAATTACAGTTCAAATTTTCTTTGTATCCTTCTGAAATCCTGAAGTATAACATATAAATCAATAACGTAATAAATAACATAAATTGAATCAATGAAGCGGTAAATGCACTTTGATATTGACTTTTCTATCCATTACTGTAAGTTATGATCATTAGAAGTTATTTATGGTGTCAGTTCAGCAAGCTTCTGTGAAAACACTTTATATCAACTTTAGTAATATTTATTATTTGTTATTTCGATCTCCTTATTTATTAAAGGACTCTCTGATATCTAATAAGCTTTATAGAAAACCCAGTTATTACATTTTGATAATAAAACCATTTTGTTGATGTTTTTTTTCCGTCTGCAGAAATAGAAAATTACCAACATTTAGAAATATATATTTATCGAAAAACGGAATTTCAAAAAACTAAAAGGAAACTAATCGATTACATGAATTTCTATATAAGTACAATGAATCTCACCGTCCTTTCAATTGAACTCTTTTTTATTTTCGTTCAGAATTTAAAATAAAATACAGATATAAATATGCCCGTATTTAAACATTAGTTTGATATTTAACAATTGTTAGTATGTAATTTATTTATTTTTTTTTATTTTGCATTACTTCGGCTGAAGATTCTGTTATCATATTAATCAACATAAAATTGTGGTGATTGTAGTTTCATTAATTAATACAGAGAAATATATCATTTCTGGTTTTCTATATTATATTCTTATTATTTATATGTTTGTATTAAAATCAAAATTACGTCGATTAACTACTAAGTAAAATTCGAATTAATAGCATCTGTTTTTGTAAACAACTCGTCTAATAGCAGTTTATTGAAAAGGTTGTTTTGTATGAGGAATGTAATTTAATGTACAATGATTAATAAAGCCTTAGGGAGGATTATTTAATAAATTTTAGGAGATTAAAGACCATTTATTAGTATAAAACAGAATTTAATATTGTTTTATATCTATATCAAAAAACGTATTGTTACAAATTTGCGTTGGGGCAAAATTAGCCGATAACTCCATTTATTTTAATTTAACGGGATTACGCGAAGACAATTCTACACGCACACAAAATGTTAAAAATTATTCACAATAGTACAAATGTCACTCGTTATAAGCAAGCCTTACAATGCTCCAGAAATCCCATTTTAACCCTTTATCTACCGCATAATGATTTAGTGCAATTTTTTTAAAGCAATATTTTTATTTTAAACACTAAATTTAAAGTTAAGTGATATACATAAACGAAATACTCAACTTTGGAAAGTTTAATCCGTAAAAGCTATTTAATTAAGTTGGTACTTTCAAGTACCATCAGTCCACAAAGGTCTAAAATATTCTTACAATACGAAACGATCAAATGACTTTTTAACGCCGTTTTAACTCTTAAGAATGATAAATAACCAGAAAATACTAATATTTTACAACACAAAATATTTATTTTTTATGATAATTAAATTTTAAATTTTTTTTTTTTACTTTTTTATACTTAAAACAGCTTTTACACATAACTTAATTTGATGATATTAAAAGAAACTGTTTTTCTCTCTTCATTAAGGATGACAAACTATATTAGGATTGTAAGATATTACTTTTAGCATAATGCATGCTGAATTGCAGTCATCTGCCAAACGGTTTCTTAGGAAGTAATTAATGTTATTCATCTCTGAAAATAATGACTCTCAAGCATAGGTAGACAACAAAATGGTTAAAATGGCGTAAACTAGTTTCATCAAACAGTTTAATGCGTCTGGAATCAAAATTCCCGCCACCCCGTGACTGATTACTCGCGTTTGTTTGTAATACTTCATAGTGAACTTTGTTATTTTGAACGGTGGAGTGTCCCAAATACTATGCCGCGTGGCATTGGCTCGCCAACGCTGGTATACATGTTTCTTTCAATTCAATAAATACAGACAACTTTACCTTTTTGAAATCAAGAAAACTTAATTTTCTAAAATGGATTAAACTCTAGTTGATAATCACGTTACTAAATGTTGATAGTGCTTCTTAGAATATTTATCGATCAATAATATTGTGGCTGCGGTAGCTTAGTGGTTATCATTTCGGACTCGTGACTGGTGTGTCATGAATTCGAGCTTTAGTGTCCCACTGAAGGCTTACCGCGTAGAGCAGCTGCTGCTCGATAAATCTTTCGATGTTCAAAGTCATTCCAGCTCAGGTGTCGTCTTCGCCAGTTGACCATGGCTCACAATTACGAGGTCCGTCACCAAAAAACCTCGTGTAGCTAAATATGTGACATTAATATTCACTCATTGAAAGTCATCCGGTTTGATGTGGTTTGGAAATTCGAAGAGTAGGGCACCGTTTCAGGTATCATCCTCGGCATTTTAACATGATTTGAAGTTACGAGGTCCGTTGTCATTAGCTCTCGTGTTCCTTTGTAGGACAACTTTAATAATAGTTCACGTGACAGAAATATTTATTAATAAAATTAGATAACGTTCTTTTACTTTATTATTTTTATATCGTGATGTAACTGAAGGTGAAGTAAACTTAAAATGGAACTATTATCTTTAAGTTGTAGAATAACATCGTTTAACTATAGGAAATATGAAAAATTTCAATATATATCTGAAGCAAAAAGATATCAAGCATATTTAATTCTAAACATAGAAATTTCAAATACAAATCTACCAAATAAAATATTTTACTGAAACGTGAGTGAGAATGTTTTTTTTTGGATTTAGGAGGCTTACCATAAAGTATTAAACAAATATTTTTTTAGCAATATTTCGCATTGAAGCTACTTAATGCTTTATTTTTAACGATTCCACCATTTTTGAGTCATGATCACTTGCCATCCTATTCTACAAACTTCAAACTTAAGCAAAGTGAGTGAGTGTTTATTAACGTATCGTTTTTAAAGCAACACTAGGGCTGGCGACGGAGCTCGTAATTTCGAACTAAGTAGAACGTCGTTTATCCGAACCAATTTTGACTGCACACCGTTCGTATACGCGATTGTTCGGATAACTAAAAACCAAATGCGATACATGCAGTATATGAAACCGGACATTATATGAATATTAAAAATCATCACATGCGGGAAATGTACTTGACGAAAAAGCAAAATAGGTGCAAAATGTTGCAATTTTACCTTTATTGTGGAAAATAATCATTTATTTTTTGCTGTGCCAATGTACACCTTCGTGCTTTTGCTGCAAGGTCTCTGAAAAAACTGGTACGGACATTTGACGCTCCGGATAGTAAACATTAGGATAAACAACGTTTGACTATAATATAAAAATAAATACACTCAAATGAACTAAACTTGTTACAGTATCTTGAAGTCCATAGGATATCTTTGGTGGAATCGATATTTTTAATTACCGAACTGTAATTCACATAGATGGTAAAAACAAAATACGAATAACAAACATGCATAACTTAACCTCTTAAATGGTTTACCAGTACACCGTACGGGCTATCAAAAGCTGGCCGCAACCGGTTTACCCGTACGCTGTACGGGCAATGATAGTTTCTTCTTTCTATCTTTGATTTGCAAGTATTTTTAATTCTTATGATGAGATTACAATTGCTAGTGTCTTTAAGATGTTCAGTTTGTCCATGGTGCTGAAATACTTCTCATCCGCGATTTTGTTTGTGGTGAAAAGGCGGGAGTTTTTCATTGAAGGCAGGAATTTAGATTTTTGAAAATATTCGATAAGGAACAGGGATTGCCAAGGCAATATGCAATTTGTTGCTTGAGAAGAAACGGAAATGGAAAAATAGTTTAAAAGAGCTGATATTATCTCTGTCCAAATTTGCAATGTAAGATTTAGTTTTATACCATGCTTTAAATTGTGTGTGCATCTATATACGCATTCACCACACGAAATCCTCAGCCGTTTGAAAGAGAGGCTCAGACATGAATTTTCTTAGGAAGTATGAGAGAAATTCTTTTAAGATATATGAAACATTCTTCATAGTATGCAGAGTGTACTTATAAAAAAGCAAACATTTAGGGTTTTTTGTGTTCCACAATTATAAAAGAAGAATAGTATGAAAACTTAAAAACTGAAATTTTTTCAAAATTCAATTCTTCCATTTTTGCATTCTATTAAGTATTATGCTTAGTTATATACAATAAAAAAGGGCTTTTTTTGGAATATTTTGCTCAGAAAAATTGATCCCCTAAAGAGTTAATAGAATAAACACAAGCTGTCTTGCAGGATATCAAATGAACAAGATATGCGATTTTTCTATATGTATTTTACACTCTAGTGAGCTTTCACATCACCAAGTAGTATTCAGTGAACATATAGCGATAGATTTGTTTCTAAGTAATGCCACTCCAGAGCGCTGCTCAAGGGCTCTTGGCGAAAAATTTCGTAATTTTGAGCCAGGTTCAAGTACCAAAGACATAAGCTGAATAGGCACTTCATTCTCGTAACTACTTAACCACATAACTTAAAGGATTTCAGACACAGTTCAATTGAGCCAGTCTACTAGTCCTCATTTATCAGCACGTTTCCTCTTAATCCTTTTTTGGTTATTAGTCCGCTTTAATATATCTTATATTTGTGCCTTAAAATGAAACAAATCTAGCTCTCTTTTTATCTCTTTCCCAGAGTTTCATTCGAGGAAAATTTCTATACAAAAATTAGATGTATAATTTATATATATTTCATTTATTCTATTTATATAAATTAACATCAGAAAAAACGGTCACATTTCTTCATGCTTAGCAGCGTGATAAAATTATAGAAAATCTTGTGATTAAGTGAGTGTTTATGAACTTCACACATAAAGCAAGACAAGGGCTATTGGTGATGGACTTCGTAATTTTAAACATCACTCAAATGATGAGGACAACACACACATCTGAGTTAAAATCACACACACTCTACTAGCTTCCTTACCATACCAATTTGCCCCAAAATATATTTAATCTTTTATCTACTGACGGTAATTAAGAGAACCATTTGTAAAAATGGTTATTCTTAGTACTTACAAGTACCAAGAATAAACATTTCTACGAATACTTTGACGATACTCAGCAGGAATATTCTTTTTAATCCACTCTTCCAAGATATATGGCAGCACGGGTTTTACGCTAAGTATTTTAGCGAGGAAGGCGAATAGTTTTATAGCAGAAATTGCGTTTTCAGCGGATGGTGTTTTCAACGGAATGCGAAGATAGTCATTTTTGTTCCAAAAAAATAGTTAATGTCAAAGGTAAGTGTCTTACTTTTTTTGTACATTGATGAAGGCCTTAGAAAACGATTTGACTATTTATTTTAAGTGAACAATGTGTATAATTAATTTTACAGTTGAATATCTTTAATTAATTAATTAGCTCTAACTAACTAAATTTCCCAAAGTTGAGCATTTTCTTTATGTATATCCCTTAATTTTCAATGTAGTGATTAAAAAATGTTGCATGAAAAAAATGCAGTAAATCATAATGCGGTAGCTAAAGGGTTAAAGTGCATCAGCACCTCTACACAGAGGATCTTCTGTCACACTAGGATTCGAACGCGTGACTGAACAATACCGGTCATGAGTTCGCGATCGTGACCCCGATGGGCTACCACGTCTACTTATAAAATATCCTAATTTTTCTTTTAGAGCCATATTTGAATTTAATACGGTTGGTTTGAACTCACGTCACTGTCGAATAGAGAAAACTTATTGGACTAGGTTAAAACCTTATAATTTTCAATCACAGTTTATGGATGAATGCGTCATCTGAAAAGCTCTATCTCCTTAATTCCACATCACATCAGGTATTATATTTTATTTTAAATGACATAGCATTCTGAAGCAACACAAGGGCTATTAGCAATCCACTTTATAATTTTGAACTATGGTCAAGGGGGACGGCACTTTATCTGGCATCTCCTCTCCAAATTATCACATCCCGTCAACGGGAAGACTTTGATCCTCGGCAGATTTAACGTGCATTATCTCCTCTACACGGTGTCTTTTCACTGGCATTAGGTTTCGAATACGTGACTCGATAACGCCGGACCGAGTTCGCGACCTTAATCATTTGGTTGCCATGGCCACTTCATCATATTGGAACTTGTAGATTTAGTTGCGTTTTTCAAGCAGCAAGCTTCAGTTATTCCATTCAACAGGTACTTCAAGGAATCAAGACTTTAGTACACAATTCGACTCCAACATTTGTATCTCTAAACTTTTGACTTTATGGCTGCCAATGCACTAAAGTTAAGAAAATAAAATACACTCTATAGCAAATAAATAAATAAAAAATAAAATAAAATAAACGATGCACTAAGAACGAGTTGTCCGATAGAAACAAAAATTGGTGGGTAGAAATATTATGCACTGAATAGAAAAGGATTAAAATTTAAAAAAAAATTGAATGATTTATTTCAGAGTTACATAGATACAAAGTAATGAACTCAGTAAGGTGTTGACCCACCTCTAGCCTGGATGCAAGCTGCCACACGACGTGGCACAGAATGATAAAGCATTCGGATGGTCTCCTACTGTATTTCTTGCTAAATTTGCTCCAATTGTCGGGCTAGGTCATCAACTTTCCTTGGTAGATGCAGTCACCTTCCCATCATATCCCAGACATGCTCGATTGAAGAAAGATCTGGTGGTCTGGGTAGCCAAGGAAGTGTTCGACAAGCTGCCAGATCGTTCATAGCAACATGTACCGTATGTGGTCTGACATTATCTTGCTGAATAATAAGGCCAGGGTACTGCAAATGAACGGTAGCAAAAAAGTTTTGAAAAAGTCGTCGACGTACCTCAGTGCTGTAAGTGTACCTTTAATGACGACCAAACAGAGGCTGTAACAACTGATCTGGCAATCAATTTGTCCTCCCCTTCTGCTGTGGCCCTAGATCGACTGCTACCATCATGACGCTGAAATCGGCCATTGCCTACCCGTTCTTGCCATCATCTTTTAATGGCCACATCGCTTTGACCCATATGAAAAGTGATTCTCCCATTTTCCCAACCTGCCTCTTTCAATTCAATAACACGATCTCTTTCAAACTCTGACAATTACTCATAATGAGCTCGAATCCTGCGGTAGTAGTTTCAGTAGTTGAAAGATATCCTAAATAGACATGCAACAGAAATTTTGGCCATCAGATTGAGAATAACTTCTTACAGACACCTGCTGAGTGCGCAGTTCCGATGCGCTGTAGCTCCCGTTATTCCTTCTTTGGACATCATATTTTAATCATTTGCATGTTTGGAACAAATGTCATTGTATAGGAAATTTCATTACAATCGAGCAACTGCTTTTAGGTGCTTCGTTTTTTTTTTGTTATAGAATGTACAATAAAAGGTATCGTCTCACTGCATATGATCCGAAGTTATAAAATCCAATAATCAATAACCCATAGTAAAAATGTACTGTCACCATCCGGTATAGTGGTTAGCGACGCTGACTGCTGTGCTGTCGGGCATGGGTTCGAATCATGGAGAAGACACGTATGTATGGAAATGTTTAGTGCTTTCGCGGCATGGGAGTGCTTTAAATAGCCGTCGAGCCGCAAGTCCTCTCATGAGGCTGGTGGAAGGGGAAGAGAGGTGGGAAGCCCGGACCACCCTCATGGTGTTCTGTGACAAAATTTGGGGGAAACCAAGCTAAATCATTCTGTCACCTGTATGGTGCTCAAAGCTACGGCTAACGACATGAGTCACTTAGCCCTTTGCCATGATGAATTTCGTGGACCTTGATCTGGCCATTGCCAATCAGGTGGCATTAGTAGCAACAAAAATGTACTGCTTCGTGAAAATCTTAAACATTCTCAATCTTTTAAACTATTTACTAAACATATTTGTAAATTAAAAAAATACTTTCCTTAATAAAGTAATAATATAAATAGAAACTCTTTTTACTGTTAGTAATATTTTAACAATAATCATAGGGTAAGAAGGTAGAGGTGGAGTGTAAAAAAACAGGCATATGCACATTTAATAAATGTATAAACATTAAATTACTTTTGAAATTTAACATGATGTGATATATCGTTTTTACATTAACAATTTTCTGTCATAGCCACACAATTAATTATTGTTAATCACCATTAATTTTAATTTATATTTAATGGTATCTTTGCAAAAGTCAATATATTTCTAGTTTTAAATTTCAAACTGGCATTGTTGATCGTTAATGGTAATTCATACATACTAGTTATTACTTGAATTTTTTTCTTCAATATTTTAAGAACAAGTTGTTAATATATATATGAATTTATCAATCACAGACATTTATGAAAATACACGAAATTTCAATGAGACATATTTAATTGCGCAATACAACTGTCGAAAGGTTATAATTTGAATAAATATATTTCTCACTATTAAAATTTTTGAAAATTTCTCAATCTCATAATTTTATTTTGTTAAAGCTTTTTCAATTACTGCTATTAGTTCACTGTTTCCTTATATATATATATATATACTGCTCAAAACAATTAAAGGATATTGTAAGTTTTATATAAAATAAAGTTATAAGCGAAATTTTTTGCCGAAGATGGAAGAAGAGAATCACAAATGCAAATTTTTCTGATTTTCAAACTGTGGAGTAAGCTAATTTTGAGTTCGATGTCAAAAACGTCGCTTCAGCGGCAGCGAATGATATTTGACTTTCAACTGAAATGAAGACAAGGATGATCGGCATTCAGCGACTGCTTTGTTTCGATGAGTACGATGTCTCAGCGAAGTCATTTAACCGATTCAGAAGCTTGGAGAGTTGTTGGTAGGTTAGAAGAGGGCCAAACTCAAGCCGAAGTAGCGCAAGCCATTGGAGTGTCACAAAGTGTGATTTCCAGGATCTGGAACCGTTTTTGGAGACAGGAAGTGCAGGCCGAAGACCAGGACAAGGTCGTAGACGGGCAACAACGCCCAATGAAGATCGTTATTTAGTGTTAACGGCTCAGAGACACCGAAATATGAACGCTACTCTTCTCCAACAACACCTTCGCTCGACTACTGGCACCACGGTTTCAACTCAGACTGTCCAAAACCAGGTCCATGGTGTAGGTCTGTATCTGTTAGACTAACATCAAGGCATCGTCGTGACCGCAGGAAGTGGGCAAAAGAGCATGTGAACTGGAGGAGAAATGAATGGAGCAATGTTCTTTT
This sequence comes from Trichonephila clavipes, assembly GCA_019973935.1. Classification (NCBI taxonomy): domain Eukaryota; kingdom Metazoa; phylum Arthropoda; class Arachnida; order Araneae; family Nephilidae; genus Trichonephila; species Trichonephila clavipes. Next base: position 58,111 of record BMAU01008851.1, read on the forward strand.
TTCTGACGAGTCCCGTTTTTCTGTTTATCCGGATAATAGGCGTATTTTCATCTGAAAGGACCGTGGCAGTAGGATTAATCCTGCTTTCGTGCACGAAAGTATCCGATTTGGCGGTGGGGAGTGTTGGTGTATTGTGGCATCTCCATTGACGGGCGCACATACCTCTACATCATTCGAGATGGACCTCTGACTGCTCGTCGACATAGGAATGAGATCCTGAGACCTATTGTAGTCCCTTACGTTGCAGCAATCGGAGATGACTTCATTTTAATGGACGATAACTGCAGGCCACATCGTGCTAACCTGGTGGAGGATTTTCTTTTCGAGGAAGGAATCGTACGAATGGAATGGCCAGCGTGTTCTCCAGACATGAATCAATAGAGCACGTTTGGGACTCTGTAGGAAGACGAGTTGCTGGCCGCCAACCACCCCCACAAACTCTTCAAGAACTGGAAAGAACTCTTCTGGAAGAGTGGGACAGAATACCCCAACTCGTGATTAATAGCCTCATTGACTCCATACCTCAAAGGTGCTCAACGTTGCTGGCCGTCAATG
>BMAU01008853.1:15000-38698 GCA_019973935.1 Trichonephila clavipes
TTTGTTTAAACCGGCAATCTTGGTTCCTAAGGTCAGCAGTTTGCTATTGTACTACTTTGGCTAATATTTCCTGCTATCTTGACTAGTTATACTTAGGTTTTATAGCTATATATACATATTTATATGTAATAATTCCCTCTAGCATCCTTTTAACTCTTTTAATAGTTTTTTAAGTAAGCTTTTAATTCTTAGGTTCAAAACTAACGCCCTAATCTTAATCGTAATCAACTAGTACTATTACATCAGAAATCTCTTTCCCGCCTATATTAACTAATCAGAGCTCTTGTTACAAAGGAGTCACGCGTTCTTCTCTACGGGTATAAAAAGTGAGTCTTTTGTATTGATCTTCTTTGTCTTTGTGTTTGTCCTGTGAAATATCGCTGCTGCTTGTCGCTTCTGTTATATGTGTAGTGTCGTCCATTCTCCGTTAGTATTTATGATGTGAATGTTTATGTGACTCACTGTGTTCAATAAACAAGATTTCTTACCACAAAGGACTGTCTCATCAATCCCATCAATATAGATCAGTGATTCCCAAAGTGGTCTATATAGACCCCAGGGGTCTTTGACGACCTGCAAGGGGTCCACGTCAGCAACAAAATAATTTGGGGATTCATGAGGAAGGAAGGTGGGGTCTACGATAGTGGCTCACATTAAACCATATTGTGACTTTAATTTTAAAAGAAAATTAAATTAAGTGGAAACTAGATTTTTTTTTCGTAAAGAAACAGATTTTACAGAAAGAAACAAAAAGACTGGACACTACTCACCAAGGAGTTTTAGAGTTAAACCTGTGACAAGATTGGTTCCAAATGTTGAACATTTGTTATTGAGAAGCATCAGATCCATCCTTCTCATTAAAAGTATTTGTTTGCTGTTTAGTTATCTTATATATTAATTAAATTTTTATTTAATTAATTAACATGTGTTTTTTTAAAATTTTAATCACTTTACTTCACTACAGATAGAAATTTAAATCTTTTAAAGTTGGTCTATACCAGTTGTAAAAGAAATAATTAAAAAAAAAAAACGTTTAAGTTGATAAATTTGCAAAAATTCAATATTAGGTAAGCAGGGGTCTACCACAAACCAGAAAACATGGCAAGGGGTCTATGAGACAAAAATGTTTGGGAACCTCTGATATAGATCATCATAAATAACCAACGACTAATAAGTATCCAACACTCGACTACGCTACATATATATAAATATACATATATGTTATGTTCATGTTGGTTCGTTAGCTAGTAATGATTAAGAGCTAACAAACAAAATTGTTTATTCCAACAGTAACAAAGAAAAGGGGACTACATAACTACACAAATACTAATCGAAGTTAAACAATTAAACGCGAGTCATTGTCAAGTGGCTAAAGTTCCCCTCTTTAGTTATTCTTTGTTCCTTTCTTCCTCCATTGCTCCTCTCTCTCCGTCTGTCTCTCGTCGTTTCAATGGCCGTTCTCGGTCTCGGGATCGCAACCCTGTGAAGCGAGCTGAGTCATGTGTCGGGACACATGAAGTGCTACCCTCCCATGAGCCCTTCACATACATATATAATATATATTTCCTTTTGTATAAGTATATCCAGATTTTTGTATTCTTATAAGTTATTATTTTTACATTATATATATATATGTTACTGGCAAAGTATGAAACGCCGACATTCTACAGAATGCCGGAAGCTTTTAAAGAAAGTATGAAATATGATAATTATTGCATACTTTCCCTAGGCATTGTAACATAAAGCCATATTTACGAAAAGGTTCCCGTCCTCACTTAACCGAGCACAGGGTAATTTTTTTATTATTTTTCACAAAACAGATATGACCCTATATTTCACTTCATGCCCGATTATCGTTAAGGCTGTCTTCGGCGTAATGTTGAATAGGATCCAGTTTTGGAGGACTTTTTCAGGTAAAAAAGTATTACATCCTTAATTCTATGCTCTGGCTTCGCTATACTATAGAGAGCAGCATATTCCACTACACTCCTCATTTTCATCCAAATTAACTCATTTTTTTTCAGGTAAAAAATGTTTTGCATTTTTTCCCCCTATACCATAATGTTAAATGAGATATCATTTTACATGTTAAAAGGTAAAAATATTTCTGTATGCAATATTTTGAAATTCTAAAGATGCTATATTATAAACAGATGTATGAATTATAATGTAGCAAATTTTCATAAAAATAGAGCTATTGTTCTGTCTGAAAATGTGCTTTGCATTTAGTTCAGGCATTTGGCGAAAACAGCCTTAAGTTCCCCTGTATATACATACATATATAGAGCAAATATTCTCTACTATAGAGAGATGAATCATCAATAATCACTACATTCAAAAACAGAAATTGTTACATAAACCAGATATTAGAATTTAGAAAAGATATATTAGAAATTCAAAAATAATAGAATTTAAAATATATACATGTAGACTGCAGTATTATAAACATTGCTGATTAAATATATATATATATATATATATACAGTAGGCCCTCTATTTAAGAAAGTTGCTAAATTCCGAAAATAGTCGTTATATGGAAAATTCGTTGTGTGTGTATAGAGGTTCCTCTTTCAATATACTTTTTAACTACATAAAACAAATTTTAAATTCATGAACATATATATCTTAAAAAAAAGTAAGTATTCACAAATTTTTGCTCATTAATATTTATTTATTTTATTTATCTGACCCATAAAAAAAAGAAACATTGCAAGAAAAACAAGGAAAAAGAATGTCGAGGACGATTGTACAAATAATTTTATATTAGTATTAATGAATGTTAAGGATATTTTCTACATTAAATCATACAAGTAATTTTAAACATACATTATTTTATAACTAGAAATTCTAAACATATATTGCCATGTGCATCCTTTAATTTAATTACTTATAAAATCTGTTAATTTTGTTTGAGTGTTTTTGTTTGAAAAAATGCTTTGTTTCATAATATGCCTCATATCTTTGCAATGCTCAAATACCCTTTCAGGTGTATTTTTACGTGTATGTTCTTAAATTTTTCTTGCCATCCATTGCTACCTAGAAATTGGTCATATCCCAATGTCCTCCCAAACTGAAGAGAATTCTCTATTACGAAAGGTCCAAAGAGATGGGGACCTTTTCATCTCGCATTGTTTGTATCCCCTTCAAAACTGCTTCGTCAACATTTTCGAAGACACAAAACGCTTTGAATAAGAGTTCGATGAATCCTTATTTGTAACTTATCTCGATTTTTTCATAATAGTTAACATGCTGTTTGGAGGAATACCAAATTTTAAAGCAATATCCTTTTCTTTGACGCCTTTATCCCCTTTCTGAAGAATTAATTTTTTTTGTTTGATGCTCAAGCACTTACGTTTGACATTTTCGTTCTGACAAAAAACGAAGTTACCAGTACGACTGATCAACGCTACAAATGAACGGATACTAGTCCAAGGAAACAGGGATACAGCAATTCCAATGAGGGTGTAAAGGTATATCGAAGATGTTTCTAGTAAACTAGACAACGGGGGTTCAAGTTTGCCCTTTTTGGATGAAACGTCCAGAATTCTATTGATCTCTGCAAGTTAGCTAGTTCACAAGATTTATGATCACCATGAAATGTCTTAAAAGAGAGAATAATTTCAAATGTCTAGAAAAACTTTAAAAATGGGGAGAAAAACAATGGAATCATAAGAAAAAAGTTCGTTATATAGAAAATATACTTTGCTATTGACAAGATTGAGAAATCGTGAAATGTTCTTGGTTCCAGGAAAAAGTTTGCAGTATAAAGGTTCGTAATATGGAGGTTCGAGTATATACACATACATACATTTATATACCAGGTGATTATAATTAAAGTTTCAAAACACTATAAAAAAGAACCACTGATCAAAATGACGTCAAATTTGAACGGAATATTATTGAAGAAGGAGAAAGCATAAGAAAAAAAATAGTTCCAAATTTTATGAACAGATGACGCTGTAAGCGTCAGAATATGTAAATGAAAATACCTGTCATGCGCCCGATTCATTTCAATCGTTATAAAAACGCAGGGTGTACACGACTTTTCCTCATTTCACGTCTGAGAATTCCGCCATGACTGTCTCATTGAAGGACCGCGCTCTGCTTGTAAAGCTTTTTTGCAAGAATAATGGCTGTGCACCAATAGCTCTGCAGAAGTTCCGGACACTCAAGGGTGTGAAAAAAGGCGTTGGTCCGATGACTGCTAGGGTCTGGAGAAAATAATTAAGAAATTCAAAGAGGTAGGCTCTTTTCATGTACAATCTGCTTGAGGGAGGAAAAAAGTTAATTCGATGGTAGTTGAAAAAGTGACCACAGCAGTGCAGAAGTCGAGTGGGGGTTTGCAACCGAGCAGTGCTCAGGGAATTGCTCAAACACTGGAGAGGCCTGTGAGCACGGTTATAAGACTCTATGAAACATCCTGCATTGTTATCCACACAAAATCAGCCATGTTCAAGAGTTGCTTTCTTGTGACCTACCAGCAAGAGAGACTTTTTTTTTTTTAGAATTTCTTGCTCGCATAGAAATGGACAATGTATGGCCATGGAAAATTTTGTGGTCAGAAGAAGCCCCTTTTCATCTGATAGGATATGTCAATACACAGAATTGTCAAATATGGGCAACAGAGAAACCACTCGCAATTCAACCACACACACAGTACCATTTAATCCTGCAAAGGTCACTGTGTGGTGCGGGTATATGACATCATTTATCATAGGGCCATACTTTTTTGAGGAGACAGGTTCTTTAGGTCCTGTTACCGTCACTGGTCAGCGCTATGAGTGTCTTTTACGCGACTACGTCATTCCAGATCTTCAACAGCGTGGTTTTGTGGATGGGATCATTTTTAAGCAAGATGGTGCTCTTTCGCACATTGCGAATCCAGTGAAGCAGCTGCTGACGGAGCATTTTGGAAATGCCGAATTTATCAGCTGCCAATTCCCTACAGCCTGGCTGCCCCGATCACCTGATCTTAATCCCTGTGCTGTAGAGCCATCTGAAAGATGTTGTGTTCAGTGCACCGATAGTACATTTACTTGAATTTTAGTCACGCACTACATAACACATTCTGAATGTGACCACGGAGACACTTTGATCAGTTGAGGAATATGTTTTTTGTTTCTCGATTTAAACTTGTTGCAGACAACGGTAGACAGCATATTGAACATGTTTTAAGCCAATCTCGCAAAATTTAAAATCCGATTTGATGGACGCTTTTTATGCGGTTTTTAGTTAAAAACCGATTTTTCCCATCTGATGTGATATGATCCTGCCATGGTGAGTGAGCTTACGTAACTAACAGTATCACACCTAAACAGTCATGCATATTTATACATATATATACATACAGTGCCGGTTTATTCATAGGGCGCTTGGGCCCAGGGGCCCGGAGAGGCCAAGAAGGGACAGGGTAAGCTGGACTTAACCAGATTTTCTGGTTATAAATTTCGATCCTCCAGTGCCAAAGGGGCCTGTAGATCTTCTGCGTCCAGGACCCAAAAAGGGCTTAAATCGGCATTGTATACAAATACACATATAGAAAAGCATATACAGACTAATAAAATAAGTATAATCAAAGTGTAAATCCGACAAAGCAAAGAGTGGATGAAAATAGTTTTGAAAAATTATAAAAACCCACCAATATATAAGGAGACATACAAAAATTCAATTGACCAAAATGGAACATTATTACGTTTTCTAGAGCTGTGAGCTAGAGGACAGTGAAATAGTGTTCAGCTTGCTTCACAGGATCCTAACCTTCCCTTTCAGCAGAAAATTTCGGCACAATAGTGCAACAAAAAGCGAAGAAAGAACTTGAATAGAAAAATGAAGTTAAACCTTTAATAATAGCACATGAAAATTTTCAGAACAATTTTAAACAAATAAACTAAAACGAATGGCTATAGAAAAATTGTACAATGTTACATTTTGAAACAATCCTTAATAAAATTAAAAGCATAACTTTCTAAAATTCTTTGTTATAACTAATAGAAAAATAATATGTCTACTGCACGAACACTAATCTACATAGTGGAGTTACTATCTGTTAAGTGTGCCTATGAAACTCTCGAATTAACTATGGTGTCATATATATGACTATAGCAATAAGTAGTAAAAAACTATTGTAACTGAATAGAATAATTGAAGAGAAGAAATTGATGAAAATTATTTTTTTTAAAAAAAACTATTTGTTTCCATTTTTATAAATATATTTAAATAAAAAGTTATTTGGATATTCACATTACAAGCAGTATTTATAAAATTTATTGAAATTATAACATTTTTCTGATTCATCTGAAACCAAATCATTACTCTTTTGTACATAATTAATCACTATATTTCTAAAAATAGAAGTATGTAAATTGCTAATAAAGTAAGGTACCATATTAATAGTACCATAAAATTAAAGGCTTCTCTTTTATCATGCATATTAGTTTTTAAATAATTTCAAATTCATAATTATGTTTAGTATAATGAGCATAACTACATATAGCACAAATTCTTAACTATTTCATTTACAAAACTTTAAAACTATGCTACAAAAATTACATAAAATTTTCTTTAACAATGCTCCCAACATACATGGGATATAATTATAATTCCAACAAATGTGACACATAAGTGTTTAAACCACTTTTCTCTCAGCATAACATGTAAGTATAAAAATGCAGCATTAATAATCAATAGTAAACATTTATGGAAAAAGAATATTTATTGCAAATTTTTAGGTTCTACTCTATTTTGGGCTTGAAATATTGTTTATTTGTTCTAAAGATATAGTAATGTGTTTGAATATAAGTGGAAAAAATTTCTGAAGCATTCAATATTTTAGGTAAAGAGTGTTGTACACTGATGACACTTCTGTTTGCTGTACAACTGATAAAAGCACACAATTCTTATGTCCCATAAAAGAAAAGAAAACCGTTTTCTAAAATCCATCTAAATTCATTAATTACAATCTATCATACAAAAATAATAAGTCTGCAAGAGGTGGTAATTTATTGTTAATAGTACTTACTCTAACATAATTGTATTGTTTTAACTTTAAAATGCTAAAAATGTGTTCACAATGTTTTCCTCGTGACTTATTTATATGGTCAACTTCAAAATTTTTGTTTTTCATGATCCCAAACTTTTGACTCTAACTAGTAAAAAATTTTTATATCTAAAATATTTTTCTTTATATATATATATAGTATAAAACCTTTTACAAAATACTTAAGCAATGCCAGTTTTACTGACTCAATTACACACATATTTAAAACACATTATTCATAAAGCAGCACAAAAGTTAATGCCTTAAATTCTTCTAAAAGGCATTTTTAATTAAGTGAATTTTATTTTCTAAAGTTCTAAATGTGTAAAGTTAAATTTAACTTCTATAAAATTAGACATAATTTTAAATGACAGAAAAAATGCATTCTTATAAAAAAAACAACATTTTTAATAAGATTTTTTTCTTGCAGTTACCTTCGTTTCTGGCCCAATTCCAGCCAATGATTTTTGTAATAACGTTGAACCTAATAAATAACACAATATATAGATAAATATTAAAGATATCAATGAAAAAACCAGTAAACATTATAAAGACACATTAAAATGGAAAGAATTAAAATATTTTTAACAGGTAGAATGCTAAATAATTTAGTATTACAAATAATATGATTAATAAAATAAACAAGAATGACAATAATCTTTTTAATTATTTTTCTTATAATACATATTAAACGTATCTTCAAATTCCTTGAAATTAATTAGATATTAACTAACAAAATCCTTATTTAAGACAAAAGATTGTCTTATTTTTCAATTCTGAAAAAAAAAGTCTTCAACTTTGAAAAAATAATTAACTCTAATGCATTTTGTTATGAATAGTTCATCTCAACACACACATTACATATCAAAATACAATGCAGGTAATTTCTTTTATAAATCTAAAAGTAACACATCTCTCTCTGACTGGTATCTTTTTCTTTCATTTTTATATTGATATAATTTTTTTGGTTTTTCACCCTGTTTTGTGTTTTCATTTGTCTTCTCGGTTATTTTATGAAAAAAAAATTCCTTTATATCAGCCCAATACTATAAGAGGAATAGAAAAGTTTGGTGCCTTAAAAAAACATGTTTATACCTGAAATTATGTATCAAGCCTGAAATAGTGCTCATTTAAATATTGGGTCCCAAACTGGATTTGCTTTTGTGCTACTGGGATTTCTTTTTCTCCGAAATTATAAAACCAGATAGCCTAGGTCATGCCCTGCCAAAAAAAATTATCTCTAAACTGCTGCTTTTGTTAACTTTTAGAAAAGCTTTTTTTAATATTAATTTTTAATACAGTTGGACCACGATTTGACGAACCACTATTTAACGAATTCCACGATTTAATGAATTTTCCTCTTTCCCCAATGAAAATGAAGGCAAAAAACCTATAATTAACGAATACTAAAACCCAAATTAATGGAGTATTCCAGCAGCTGAAAAAATTCTTTTTATTAGGTAGTTTTCAAAAAATAGGATTTTTTTTCATATGACACATCCTTTGAGTTGGGAACAGGAAAAGACCTTTCTTTTTAGCAGCAAATTTCAACAGAAAAGGGTGTGAAAAAAAAGATCATTATAAGACTTTACAGATGCAGATGAGTCATGAGTGTATCCTATCCTGTAAGTCTTGAGTAGGAAAAGAAATTCCAATATACAAAGCAGGGGATATTTTAAAATTTTAACTTTTATGATACATTTGATGACGGACTGCCTATCTGTTCAACTGAAGTTGTGGAAATTGCTGATTGTCGGAGACAATGTGAATGTAATCTCTAATTATGGATATTTTTGTGTGTAGTTGCTTATAAAATTTCCAAAAGGTAAGTGCCAAAATTTTATATTTTTCTTGAAATGATACAATGAATAGCCCCGAATTAATGAACAAAATGTTTGGTCTCAATGAATTTGATAAATCAAGATCCGACTGTATTTCACACATAAAAGTATGCTTTTCATACTGAAAAATAGTTTTTCTTTCACATTAAATACTTCATAGGAATACTAGGCAATAGTGTAGAATTTTCTAGTCATTCAAAAATCAATGATCAGAGATTAGAGCCTTACAGAGTTATGTGCTCTGTGCAGCCCCATCTATGACTAAAATAATAAACTTCCTTAACCTGTACATTCCATCAGGTTTGATTTTTCATTTGTAATTAAGCTGTAATATAATTGACAATAGTATTTTTAATGTAATAATTAATAAAATAATAAATATGTTTGACTAAGTAATTATACATACATTTAGAAAATTGCATGATTTTGTAAGATTACAGGAGAGTAATGTTTCCATAGCTCTTCCTTTTTTTTTTGTAATTACTTGTGTACGTCTTTTTTGTGAATGTAGTACAAATTTTTAAATTTTTCAGAATATTAAAACTGGATAAGAACTAAACAAATACATATATGGACAGTTTGTACAAAGAATTCAAAGGTTAAATACACTAGGTGTGACTGATCACTAATAAATAATAAATTTAAATACTGTAAGAAAAAGACAAACACACACTAAAAAAAAACTTATACATAAATCTTCCAAGAACCAATTTTTTAAGGGATTGTAAATAAGGGAGAGTCCCTTTTTTTAGTAGCATAATAGAAGTAGTTAGCAGACAACTTTTCATGAGGTCCCCCAACTTCCCAGAACAGAAAGAATAACTCCTTTGTTATGACTTGAGAAACTATTATTTTTCGGTTTCAATATTTCTTTTATTTCTACATTGACATGCAAGATAAAGAGGATACTTACACAAAACAATTATTATATGATAACTCTCTGTAAAGTAAAAACTTTTTATACATTTCTTTTCGAAACGTAAAATGCAACTACATTAAAATTACTCCTAAAACTAACTAAACGAAAATTCTGTTGCCAGACTCAAAGTGAATAAACAAACCCAAAGCTAAATATTAATTAATAGCAAACAGGAAATCTCAAGCTTATTAGAAGTGGCTTATTAGAATACCCTAACATTCTAACTTTGATTTGTCCATATATATTAGCATGTTACAGCCATTTATTGCATTTGCATTTTCTACATATTTGAAATTTTAGACATAGCTTTTATTAATGCACTTACAGATATTTTTTACTGGAACAAAGTACCTATGATCCAGTTTTCAAGCACCAGACATTTGTTCAAAATTAATGAAATTGTTCTGCATGCTAAATGAAGATTCTAAAATAATCAATAAAAGTCCTGTATTTTTTTTTTAAAAAATGAAACATTATTTTTTACTAATTTTTCTTCCGAAAGCAAAATGCAATAATTTATTTAATGCATATTAACTGTGTATTACGTATACCACATAAAACCATAATGAAATTTTTGTTCTTTACTTGATACTTATCTTAAGTATTATGAAAACTTATCTTAGATATATAATAGTTATGTGTGTAGTTAAAGAAAAGTACAAACAAAAAAATGCATTCTTAATTTTAAAACAAAAAAGGTATAAATTAATTTTTTTTAAATAAATATTTTGTCCATTACGTATACAAATTGCAGTTGCATTAATTTAAGCGAATAAATAGTAAATATTAGGAAATTTAAATATATAAGTAGTTATTTATTCTGAATCACATTTAACCTTTAAACTTGCAATAAGGAAATATATACAAATGAAAATAAAAATGTACAGATTTTGAAGAGAAAAAAACATAAGTAGCAATTTTTCTCTGCAAAGAATTAAAAATGGGACTACATTCTTTTTTTTTAAAAAAAAAGGAACCCAAGGGGGAGGGGTAATTCTACAAGCATTTATCAGTGTTAAGTTTAAAATGCTAATGTGAACACTTCAAATATATTTGTAAAATTTATTGTCAGTATGAAATAACAAATATTTTTAAAAAAAATATGAAAAAAATATTTGAGCTGAAAGAGTAAATAATAAATGCAAATAAATTATACACATATATAAACATTTATACTTAGGCTAATTTTGAAATCTAATAATCATTAGTTTCTAGTTTTTTTTGTTATTTTTCCTTTTAGTAATTAATAATCTAGACTTAAAATTTGTTTATTCCATTTCTTCTTTATATAATTTTTCAATATAATCTAGGTTAGGTTCTCATATTTCTTTTACTTTGAATACATACATCTGTTATTTAGTATTATTGTACATTGTTTGTATGTGTAACATGTTATATTTTGTATGTGTGTTCTTGTTTCACATTGTTTTATCAAAATTCATAGTAATTTGTGAATTCTCCCTTTTAGATTAAATTCCAGTAAACTTAGCATTAAATTTATGATTAGGTCATATTTTGCATTAGTGGCATTTTGCATTAGTATAAAATTGAAAGAGTTGCCAAGAGAAAAAGTAGAGACACAGATATATTTTAATATATAAATAAAGTTAGTAAATAATTTTAAAAAACAGTTAATATTACCCACATATTATATATTTCATACTTGGTCTTAACAAAAAGCTGTCATTACATGTAAGTAAAAATATTACCAAATTCTGAGATCACCTAAATATAAAAGCCAAAATTTAATTCATCTAACAATGAATACTGTACTTTATAAATAAATCTAATAATAATAATTTTGCTAACATTTTTTCAAAACATTTGTGCTTTTTTTCAGTAAAAAATATTAAAATGCATTCAAAGTAACAAAAAGAGTATGTTAATCTTTAATTGAGAGAAATAACACTTTACTCTAACAAAATATGCAGGAATGTAAATATTTAAGATATAGTTAATTTACTGATGAGCATAACCAACATGTTGTCACAGATTTAAAAATTTATAAGAAAAAAAATGGTGCAAGAGAAGTAATGTATTAAAAGTACAGGATTCACGCATTTAATTATTTCTCTAATGGTTAATAAAGCATTATTAAACAGTAAATTTACAGGAATTTAAATTAAACAATAAATGAATAGAAATTTAAATAAGTCTATTGCAAAATATTCTGTTAAATATATATAATTTTTAGAATAATTTGAAGAATATAAATACATTTTTTTAAAGGTCTTATGATGATGATGTCATGTCCATGACAGGATCAAATCAGACCCAGATAACTGTTCTGATAATTGATTCAAAATTATCCTTATGAATTTCAATTATGAAACTAATTATATGTTACTATGAGATTAGTTTCATACTTTATATTGTTACGAATTCTGTGTAAGTAATACGAATCGTGTAAATAACTTATATTTGGATGTGTAAAGCCTTTATATTACTCTCTGTTATACTTATTTTATTTTAAAATTAAATTATCCACAAGCAATGCCGTCCCTAAAGATATAATGGTGATTCAATGGGAACTAGACGAAACCTTGGCGATAGAGCTAATTTAGCATCATTTTTGGTGACCATGTTGGCGAGTTCGGGACCCTCTGGATTCTTCTAGAAACGTTGAGAAATTCACTAATTTCACACTTTATGACGCAAGCGGATTTTTCTCGAAGTTTCCACCGGGCCTATAAATAGAGATGCTCGCGAAAAAGAGTCAGTATTCTGCGCCCAGTTATAACTTATGGATCTCCCGTATGGGGAGCCACAGCCACCACCCACATGAAAAAGATCCAAGTAATTCAAAACAAAATACTTCGCGTCATGACGAACGCACCTTGGTACGTCCGAAATGACGTGATTCACAACGATCTACATATGGAGCCGATCACTAATTACATCACTAAACTCTCTAGAAATGTATTTAAATCTATTGAATCTCATGACAATCCAATTATCAAAGCACAAACACTGTTTACGTATCCACACCCTAAAATTAAATATGCATACTCTTCAACGAAGTGGAGAAACCCGCTCCGCCTCCCATAACACAACATGAACTCTCTTTACACTCTTAACAACATAAAATCAGCTTCACAGCACTGCATCATTCATTTTGGGTTCTTGAGGTGAACTGTCACCGACTTGATTTACTGCCTTCGGCCGTCCCGTCTTCCTTCCTGCGCTTCCTCCCCTCGCCCCGCCGGCGTTCTGCTTTGTTAGAACGCTTGTGCTTGGGGGTACGTCATCCCTTCCCGCCTTTCGTGGGAGTTTTCGGTATTTGTTAATTTCATCAATCATGGTTTTTCTTTTTCTCCCTTCCTTCTGGGAATAGGCGCCCGCGATCATCTAATTTTAGTTAAGAGTCAGTTTTGTTTCAACCAGCGATTAGTGAGCATTGTTTTGACTAGCGATTAGCTGGACTGTGCTTGTGAATAATCTTTTACATACGTGTATTTAAGACACTATTAATTGTTTCCAAGTGTTGTTGAATAAGTGTATAGACTTTTTTAGGTAGAATAAGTGTATAGACTTTCTGAGATTTATTCTGTGAATATTGCTGCTGAATCATATGCTTCGAGGATTGGATTTTTGATAATACATTCTCATCACTCTTAAATAACTTTTTCTTCTTTGAGACTGATTTGCATAAAATCCTCGAACCCCGATCAACGTAATAACATAATTTGATATTAAAAAAGTATGATTACAGATTTATAGAAAGATTGCATTATTATTTATAAACCGATAAAGTGCCTGGTAATTATGCCATTATATGAAATATTATAACATTATGCTGAATAAGCATTTCCAAACAATGATTCTATTCATAAATCTGATGCTACGGCATGAAAATATTAATAACTTTGGCTTTTATTGAATTATCTGGCTAAAATTCAGTGTATATTTGCCAGCAGTTAAATTTTCATAAATATTTTTAACTCCAAAATTTCATAAGAGTCCTATTAAAATTTCAAAAAGCAACTATAATGGTTTTAAAACTTACATATAACTGCTTTGCATAAATTGTTGCAATCTATTTTACAAAACATAATTTCAGAGTTACAGCTATTATTAAAAAAAGTAAACATCTTTTAATAATTTAAAAGAAAAAAATCATGTATTTTATACAAAGAAATTATTTTGAAAGATCTATATAAACAAGATGCTTTCAGAAAATTATAATTATGGCACAAACAGTGCCAACAAGTTCCAAAATTAAAACACTCTTATTAATTTAATTCTTAGGGAACACACAAATTAGAAATTACCACTAGGTGGATTAGTGCACATGTTAATGGAATCTGCTTATTTAAGTTTGCTATTGCACATGACCTATTGGTTGGTAGTACTTGCTTTGAGCATGAAAATATTCACAAATATACTTGGAAGTCACCAGAGGATGCAGATTTTAATTAGATTGATAATGTTCTTATTGAAGCTAGACATGTGACTAACTTGATTTACATTAGAATCCTTAGCTGAGCTAATATAAATCCCAATGATTATTTAGTTTTAGGTAGAATAAGTGAAAAAAATCTCCAATGCAAACAAAGAACAATTTAGGAAATTACAAAGTTTTAAATATAATAAGCTTAAAGGAGTGACTAAAACAGTGATTTTGGAAAGGAGTATTTTTCAAAAGTAAAAATGGTCAACCTGATTTTAAGAAGACCTACTGGTTAGATTTAGAACAACTGTATACAATACTACAGGAGTATGTTAGGCACTAGAGCTGGAGGGAGGAGAGGAAACCTATTTGATGAAGAATGTAAACATGCAAAAAAACAAAAAAATTTGCTGCATACGAAAGAACTTTGCAACAATGTACTAGAAATATGGTAGACGAATACTATGATACATGGTCAAATTAAAGGAAGATTCTTAAGACTAAGCAAAGAGCTTTTGAGAAAAACAGAAACACCTGAAAGAGAAAAAAAATACTGCAGTGCATACTTGACAGGAGGACAGTTATTGTCAAAGAAACTTTAAACTTATAATTAATTTCTGTAGAAATACTTTTGGTAATATCTTTAGTGAGAGCTATCAAATTTTGAAAAGATGGGTCAAGCATTTTGAGAAATTATTAACTCAGCAGAAGTCACACACTCGATACTAATGTTAAATGGTCCATCACCCCAATCTTTTTTTATAATCATTTTTACTGTACACAACAAAAATTGTAATTCCAGTGAATAATTTAAACAAGAGAAAGTATACATCTATTTTTAAGAACTGTTTAATTTTTCTTTGATAATTAGAGAAAAATCAGATCAAACTGAACTAAAATGTTTCAACTGTGCCTGACTTTAATAAAGGACACAGATCACAGATTCTTTTGGCTAACTTTTTTTTCTTCTAGATTGGGCTGTGAATCGATATTTTACCATTGCAGACCTAGAACATTCCCCAGGAGTAATTGGTATATGTTTTAGTGTGGCATCATACAGGTGGATACTAATCACTGCAATGTAATTTTGATACCTAGTTTCCTCCCCAGAGGGAGGCACCTGAGCTCTGACAATGTGAAGTACCAATAATTTAATTTTGCTGAGAGCACCCACGCTAAACAGACACTGTAGGGTCTTTAACATGCCATAAATCAGATGATATAGATGCTGTCTACTTTCTGCATCATGAAAATCTACCGACTTGGGCTGGTATGGAAACCGCAAACTTAGGCGTATAAGGCGAGTGACAAACCAACTATGCCATGCAGCCAGCCTTTTCACTAACATTATGGGAATGATATTTGCAGGCCAAACTGTCATATGTTCAATTTATTACAGTCTTATTGTCCTTAATTAACAAGAAATATCATGTTGAACTTCTTGCTTATGTCCTTTTGACAGGGCGTAATGCGAGTAGTACATTTGTGGCTTCATATCTTGAAAACCTTCTTCTTTGAAAACCTTCCTTTCAACTCAAATGTTTCATGTTCATTGCTTTTCTCAAATTTACTAATGATATCATGATTAATATCCATAATTTCATCAGGTTCTTTCCTAGCTTGGTCAGTTTTTTTCTTCTGAAGTTTCAACTTCGTCCAACAGAGATCGCAGATGCTCATTTCTTTTTTTTATATTTTGTTCATTTACATTTATTAACTGTACTGAGTCATGCAACACAGCAATCAAACCATTAAGTCATTCACAGGGGAAAAATGCAGCATGTTCATAGAAAATATTTTCGAACAAAGGTGATCACGCTGGGAACTCAGTCACCCCAAGTACTTAAGATTGCAAAAAGCATTTGCCACTGCCAAAAAACAGAGAGATAAGCAACAAATACATTTTAATTCTCCAGAAGACTGTCATATACAAGGATACCCTGACAGGGTCATAGGTAACAAAGCACAGTTTTCCTAGGATTAAAGATTTTGCCACTCTGTGCCTAGCGCAACCTCTCCCAGGTTAAAGAGTTGTAACTATTCTGTACAATTCTTTTGATTTTACATAAGAAACCTCGGTGGATTCCAGGGAATTGGCACCACTGAATTTTCATTCAAGTATTTGTTCTCAATGTGTTTAAGAACTACAAGTCCCTGGAATCAATCTCATACAGAAAGAACTTCTAAAATATGGAGGACTAACAGCAATAGAGAGATTTCTTATTGAACCTTTTAGATTGATTAGTTCTTTAAGATGCCACAGAATTGGCTTGAAAAAAAGCATTGTATACCCAATCTATAAACAAGGGAATTCTTTAGTTTGTGAAAATATAGAGGGATAAACTTATTGTTCACTTGTTACAAAACTTTCCCTAAACTACTGTACAAGAGACTTGTTCCTTTTGTAAATGGTATTGTAGGTGACAAATTATGGAGAAATAACATGAATTTAATATTGATTTATAGCTCTTGTTTATTGACTACAAAGTGTACGATTTCATCAACTAAAAAAAGTTATTTAAAGCTGTGCATGATCTTGATAAAAGTTATCTCATATAAATATTTTAAGTTACTGAGAGAGAGAGAGTAAGCCAGAGGGAATTATCATTAACCAGGATAAAACTAAACATATGACTACTATTAGAAATACTTACACGCCAACTCATCTTTTATCTAAGGATTGTAAATTTGAAACAGTTACAGAATTCATTTATCCGAGATCAATATTTAATAAAAACAATGATATCCTACCTGAAATAAAGAGACAAATTGTTGCAGCTAATAAAGCTTCTTATACTTTAAAGCATTTACTTAGAGCTGGAATTTTATCTTAAGACAAAAGTATTACTCTCTCTACAAGACTTTTATCTGTTCTATCCTGACTTACACCTTGGAGACCTGAGCTATGACTTAGAAGGAGCAAAGGATTTTAGGTGTCTTTGAATGCAAGGTCCTGAAAAGTGTTTGGAGGGGGGATTAACGAAAATGGTATCTGGAGTAGAAGACACAACACTTAATTATTCTGAATGTTCAAAGAGCCATATATTACATCAAAAATAAGCCACTTCTGTTGAACTGGAGATGTTATCTTAATGAATGATGGTAACATTCTAAAAAAAATCTTTTTGGCTAAACCATGTAACACAAGAAGAAAGACTCAGACTTTGATGGATACATGCAATAGAGGAAGATTGTTTGGTCCTTAAAAGAAAAAGGGCTGTCTTGCCATGGATAATCATAAGGTGGATTTGCGAACAGCTTAATTATTTGTTAGTGTCTACATATACATTTTTAAGAATTTTTTTTTTATAATAATAATTTTTATCTTCATAGATATAGTGGTCTAATTATTTTTGGCAAAAATAGGGAGTTTATATCTAAGATTACTTATCCTACTTAAACCATGTTATAACTAACAGGCAACAGAAAACCTAGATGCAATTTGAGGTATTATAGTTAATAAATTACATATTAATTTTTAAAAGGGATGTTTTTAATTTTAATATTATTAATGTGCCATTATGGAACAGTAATATTTTTAGCATTGTAATTATTTTTTAGTTAAAATAAAGATTGATAAAATCAATAATTTAAAAAAATGTGTTGCCTTGCTAAATTTCTTAATCATACATTTGTAACAAGCTTACTGTTGTTTGATTAATTTACACCTAAATATTTATTACTTACTTTGCTGAACCATATATAAACATTCCTATTAATTAATTTGTTTGGATATTATTCAAATTTGCTACAATTCATTAATTTTATTTTGTACATTTCTTAAAATTTAAAAAAATATTTAAATTTTATATATTATTTTTTCCTACTTTCTGCCTAATATGTTGTTGATGCTTTTAAAGAATATATTTATGATTAATTACTTCTAGAAATGGCTCTTTATAGTAGAGTAAATAGGTTATTTTCTGATATTTTTGGTTTATAGAGATTTTGCAAATTAATTTTAGTATTTTTGAATTTATTATACTTATTGTATGTAGACTACTTTTCGAAACTATTTGATTAGGATGTGATTCAGATTTTTAGAAATTAAAATTAATACCAAATGTTTTTTTTCTTCCATATTTTATTTCAGCCAGCCCAATAGTAGAGACAAATAAAAAGGAAGTTTAGCACTAAAAACTTTTTTAACCCTGCAATTTTAGCCGTAAGCTGAAAAGTTTGCTAATGTAAAACTTTGCCCTGTACTGTCTTTCTATTTTTTTACTCATGTTTTGCTCTAAGTTAAGCTTAAAGTAATTTAGACTGATATTAATAATTAAAATGATTTCTATTATAACATGGTATGTGATGAAAGTACATACCATTAAAAAAATATTACATAACTGTCCAAATGAACTAGATTTCTTATTTAAAAACAAACTGAAAAACCATTTTCTTCAATCCAAAATTTGCAAGTACGTTTTTATAGTCAGTTAACTATATTAAAAGGCAACAAATTAGCAGAAACATGATTTTCTATAATAGATTCTAAATATTTTGATAAAACAAAATAATAGTGTGAAAATAGCATCTCCCATCTGTACAGTTTTAATACAGCAACAGTTTTACTTCAACAGATATATATCTTAAATTTATATAGCACTGTTATTTAACTCTTGAGATATGTTTCTAAGCAAATATATTTACTTCACCATTTGAAGCACAAATACACACATATTTTAGTTTTCTATGACTTTACCCAACAAATATATTCTGAAAAAGAGACCATCTAAGTAAACTATCTCAATCATTCAATAAATAAAGATTTCTTTTTTTTTTTAGAGTAAAAATGTCATTTTATTAATTTAATTATTTTCAACTTTAGAGCATGAGTAAACAAAAACTGTTCTAAAAGTTAGAGATATTCTGCATGCAAAAATTAAAATATATAATTAATATAATATTAGTACATATAATACATACAAATAATAAACATATAAAAATAGGAACACATTTATACTTTAATTTTACTTAAAATGTATGAATATAAATTTTATGTATAAAAGTTTTTTATGAATTATACTGATTTCATGCAACTATGCATTTAACTTCAAATATTTGCACACTGAAAACAAAGATGAAGTACCAAATAAATTAATTAAACTTGTTCTTCTAACAATTTTAGTGAATTTGTACAGATCTGTTAAAAAAATACTCAAATACTTCGCTTATATCAGTCAGAAAGAGAAAGCATAGTAACAATATTTCTGTATTTCTCATGAAACATTCTTAAGCCCATTTCAACTAAATCATTACAAAATTCCTTAAATTTTAAATCATATCACAATGAAAATATTAATATTTTGATTTTTAACATGTGTAAGTTTATAATTACTGTCATTATGAAAACAATATATTTTCAAAGAAAAATCTTATAAATGAAATGGGTCCTGCAGAAATATCTTCCTACAGATCATTAATAATTACAGCCAATAGACAGCTATAATACATTCTTCAAATCATAATTTTATGAAACAGTAATATAGTATCAAACAACAAAAAATTAAATCAATTATTTCAACTACACATTAGAGTAGCAAACTGCACTGTTCAATTTTAAGAATTTGAAACCACAACTTTACAAAGAAAAACAATGACATTAAAATGCGTACTTCAGAACCGCAGTTCTTAAACTGTAGTCTGCAGACCCCTGGAGTCAACAGTGACTTTCTAAGGTGCCCGCAGAGTCTCTCAAATAACATTGAGATTTCCCTATTTTACAGACTCTGAAAGGCATTGTGAAAAAATTGAAAGATGTGCCATACTAGACTAGATTACTAAATAGTCCCCAATGAAGAAATTGTGCTAGGACTTTTATTTTGATCAAGAATATTAAGCTGGAGAGTCCTGCTTAAATTCTCTAAAATCCGCAACATTGTCCTGATACATAAGGGGGGCATGGTGAACGAAAGTTTAAGAACTGCTGCTTTAGAGCTATTCTATATAGTTTTTAAATAGAATTCCAGTGCTAATTTTACACCTTTTATAAAAGTAGCAGAATCCAAACCTGTGTTGACACTTTAAGAATTAGTATTTCTGACAGTAAATATAATATAAGTTAATTAGAATAATATATCAATTTTTGTTATCCTAAGTTAAACTCTGATATTTAAATCTGACTTCTAGAAATTAAATAAGAAATGGGTTATTCTAAAATGTTAGCAATAATTGATAAAATTTTCTATACAATGTATATCATAATTAAGATTATTCAAAAGAATAGAATTAGCATGAGTAGAATGAGAAGAAACAAACTTTAAAGATTCATACTCCCCATGTATTACAAAAAGACAAAAAAAAAAATTATAATTTATAGCAGGAAATTTGAAATATGATAAAGAAAATTTTACAAACAAAACTACAAACATTATAATTTTAACTTGCCTGATGTTACTTCAAAGGACTTTTGAACATCAGTTACAACTCTGAAAAATATTAACACATAGAAAATCAGTTTAAAATAGGCCAGGCAACTTAAACAATCTAACATAACATCAATACATTATATTGCTACATAAGCAGTTTTGTAAATTGACCTAGTAATTACGATAAATATAAGATAGGAAAATAATTTTCAAACACAAAGATTTAAACATTGTTGCAGGAGGAAAAATGTACACTAACCTGCCAGTCTGTTGGTGAACAACATCTTGGCGAGAACAATGAGATACACAACTTCCCATTATTTATTAATTATTAAGAAGACTTCTTAGATTTCATAATTTAAAAATATAAATTTATTAAGTGACTCTCAAAGGTTATTTTGTATGGTATTAATAATATTTCAAAACATTCAAAGTTTTAAATGAACATGCACTAAAGAAAGTCTACAAATTTCTAAAAAAATGAACATTTACTTTTTTGAATGACACATGCAGAAATAAAATTTAAAAGCATATTTTACTGATAATGTAGATTGAAACATCAAATAAAAAGAATATAAAATTAACAGAAAATAATATATCATGTACTGTTACAATAAATGTTTTCAACATTAGAGTATTAAAGTTGATTTTACATTGAAATATAAGTTGTACACCTATTTCACTTAAGAAATAGAATGTTACTCTTCTTCCATTTTGCATTTCTTAACTTTCCTACAAAGATACACCATAGATTATGCATTTAAAATTGGAATATACAACATTTAATTTTACATGTAATCCAATAAAATAAGTAAAAATAACTAATATCTTCAAATAAAAAAAATGATACTCTCAAAACAAACAATAAACATTTCAATTACAACAAATCAAATAACCTATATTTCTAACTCTGATTAGAATATATGAAAGCTAATACATATGCTAAGTTCAGTAATGCAAAATAAAGCTCAAAGAAATGTATTTTTGTAAATCTTTGCTTGAAAAATACTAAATTATTTTCATATGCACCAATAATACAATATAGATTTCAGAAGACACCCCAAAGAAATTAGATGTGTAAGATGGGAAACGAATTCAAAATGAATAACATATTCTTCCACTTTCTTTAATAAAAAATATGATACGAAAGAAGAAAAAAACCTTTGCTTTGTAAGTACAAATTGCTGTGCTATTGGGCATTAAATACAATCAAGG
Source organism: Trichonephila clavipes (assembly GCA_019973935.1). Classification (NCBI taxonomy): domain Eukaryota; kingdom Metazoa; phylum Arthropoda; class Arachnida; order Araneae; family Nephilidae; genus Trichonephila; species Trichonephila clavipes. Next base: position 36,767 of record BMAU01008853.1, read on the forward strand.
ATCTAAGGAATAGAATCTGATGAGGGATGAAAGCATCTTGTGCTCTGGCATTGCATTATCGGAAAACTAGACATCCGCATCCAGAAAAATCGATACCGGGCCAATCCTGAAGAGAAATAGGGAACATAGGTTTCGGTGTTATGTATGGACATACGTTGTTATCGTACACATTCAGCTATCATTTTTTTGTGTGTGTTTTAATCAAATACTATTTCAAAATTAAAACTCATTTATCGTCAGAGTGAAAAAAAAATACGTAATTAATAAAAAAATCATTTTACGAAATTGTCGAATCGGCCACTGGTCTGCCAAATTTTGAAAAAATGCCAATTTGGCGCGTGTTTATGTGTTGTTTTGGAGTAGCAACCCTACTATTTGGCGATTTTGATCCTTTATCGATTTGGCGAGAAAAAACTTAATGGGATAAGTTGCCGTTACGACATTCCAACCCATTTTATAATGAATGATTTGTGTGTGTTTTTCCGCAAAAGAAAAAATAAAATTTTAACTAAATGGGCGGTCGGTGATAAAAAGTAGACATTTATTCAATTCCCCTTACCCTCCTCTTTTTCTTGCAAAAGTTTTTGACTTACAAAGAAAAAATTACACTCACGCCAGAGAATAACAACTATCGCAAAGATAAAATTTTTTTCAACATAACATAAAAAAGTTGAGTGCTTACTTATTATTGTTTCCTTTGAACATAAAAAAAAATGTGCAAACATTAAAATAGAAAATTAGTTCAGATTTCGTGTAGCAGGGTCGGCGCTAGTGGTTTGGCCGTCCCGGGCAAAGAGGTAAAATGCCGCCCCCGTTTATAACAAATATTAAAAGAGACTAGCTGCATGACCCGGCGTTGCACGGGCTGTCTATACTTTCGTAAATTTTCCCTTTATTTCACAAAACCAGAACTTCTAATACTCATTTTTAAAAATGACTTCCACCCTCCACCGCTTAGCCCGGGCTTTCTCAACTTTTATAAATTTTCCCTTTTCTTCACAAAATCAGCACTTCAAATACCCTTTTTCAAAATGACTTCCACCCCACCCCACCCCTCAACAGCTTATCCCCGCGTTGCACGGGCTATCTCTACTTTTATAAATTTTCAATTTCTTACACAAAATTAGAACTTCAAATATTCATTTTCAAAATAACTTCCCCTCCCCCACTCCACCGCATAGCCCAGCGTTGCTCGGGCTTTTTCTTTTCCTCGTTACACCAGCATTTCTGTGTGTGTGTTTGTACGCGCACAATGTGAGTGATTTCTAAAATTATGTCAAAAAATTTTCCTTTTTCGACTTTTGTTCCATTCCACTTTTGATTTAAGACAGGTTTCTTTCCCCTCTCTAGAGCCCGAACAAGGTTTTTTTTAGTGTAAAAATATTGTTCTATCTTCCCCTCCTTCTCACAGATAAGATAGAGCTTCAAATTTGGATGCATGCCTTATAAAAAAATATTGCGTCAGAATTAAAAAAATTATTAATGTGAAGCAATAAAAAGAAAACAACTCTGATGCTAAAAGTAAAACAAAAAACGTTCATCATTTTTCAATAATAGTTAGTTTCTAAGAATCTAAAATAATAAAATAGATTTCAGATTTTCATAAATCAATCAATCGTTATATTTAGTTAGCTTAAAAATGTCTCTAAAATGTATTTTGATCCAAAATAATAGACGATGTATTTTTTAATTAACAAAGAATTCATTTCGTAATGAAACAATAAAAAGAATCCTTTTAAAAAACATATGTATATTTATTAAAATCAAATTTCTTTAAGTAATAAATGAAATAAAAATTAACACATAGCTATTGAAACGATTGCTTTTTTCTGAACGTTTGGTTAAACATATAAATATATAAGTAAAAAAAAACAGTATGGGGGAATGCCTATATATATATATATATATATATATACATGTACTGAAAAACAT
>BMAU01008858.1:0-24619 GCA_019973935.1 Trichonephila clavipes
AAAATCAACCAAGTGCGATTTGAGATCATCATTGCTACTGAAATTTTTTTACCTTTTACTTAATGAAATTTTTTGATATAATAATTTGATGGTGCAAAGGTCGGGAATGAAAATGGATCGCCTACAATAGTATTAATCGAAAAGATCGTGGTCCAAACTTGATACATCTTACACATAATCTTTAACAATACGTACAAAATTATTGGAACTTTATTGAAGGTAATGTAGCATCCTCCGTATAGTACCGACCTGGAACCATCTAATTGTCATTTATTTTGAATTTTAAAACTGTTTGAATGGTAAAAATTTTAATAATAACGATGATTTCAAATCACACTTGGTCGAGATTTTTGCTGATAAGTACCAGAAACCTCAATGAGAGAGTGGATACATGAAGCTGTCAGAAAATGGCAACAGATAATTGAACAGAATGGAAGGTATTTGACAGGAATAAAGTTAATTTTTTGTGCTAAAAAATTGAAATTACTTTTTCTTGACAACCCAATAAAAGCTATACATGCTTTTCATTTTGAATTTAAACTATGAAAAATTTGTCTTACTTTTTACTTTATTATATAGTTAACTTTTTAAAACAATGCCGTCTCTTTTTTTTGCAAGCATTTTTTTACATTTTATACCTTCTTAAAAAACATTGCATAAGTGTTCAAAATAAAATAGCCACACAATTAAATCTTTTCTTCAATTCAATCCTATTCTTTTTCAAAAAAGTGACTTTTAAATGAAATCAAAACTGTTATCATATTAACATTTTTAATAGTTAAAAAACTCTTTTTTTATATGTGGGATTCCATTAAAAATATAACTAACTGTTAAGCCCAGTGGCTGAGGGGTAGTGTATCGCACTTCTACACCATAGGTCCCGAGGTTCAAATCCGGGATGGGTAAGGTCGACTCAGCCATTCATCCCTTCAGTGGGTGGATAAATGAATATCAAACTTGCTTGGGAACTAAACACTGGGAGCTTCACGTCAGGCTTACCACCTGACCGGAACATCTGCACATTCACCTCCAGCGCCTAAGGTCACGAAAACTGAGGTAGGCACACAAGATTGACTCTCATGGGTTGTTGTGACACTGAGTTTAGTTTAGTTTATAACTAATGTTACGTTGGATTTTTTATTCTCTCTGTTATATAAATTTTTCAAAAATTATTTTGGGAAACACAAGATGAAAAATAATGTGTTATTGTGGCTAATGCCACCTCTCTGAGGTTGTCAGATCGCGGCCCACGAAATTCATCGTGGCAAGGGCCAGAAGTACGCCTGTCGTTGGCCTTGAGCACCATACAGGTGACAGTACGAATTAGCTCGTCGAAATCCCCCATAGGGACGATAGATGGCGAAATCACCTATCTCCACCTCCATAATTTAGAGGAACTGAAGGGGAGGAAATATTCTCCAGTCCCCTGCACTCCTGATTCTACCAGACTTTCGGACCTACTGATTTAACGAGCACGTACTCCGTGTGTACTCCGGAGGGTATTTGGTGGTATCGGGCATTGAACCCAGGCCTTCCGAACTGGAGTCCGATGCTCTAAACCACTAGTCTATCCATGGCCCCTGAAAAATAATAATAAGTCACTCGATTAAAGCTAGCACAAAATGCAACTCTTTAAACTCTTTTTTGTGACAAAATTTTTGTTCAAGAATTGTTTTTGAATCTAATATGCTATGCCATGGACTTCAGCTTTTTTTTTACTTTATTACTCATTAGGCAGTTTAACTTAAGATTTATATATATATATATATATATATATATATATATATATATATATATATATATATATATATATATATATATATATATATGGGAGACAACAAGGGGTCCAAGACGTTTGTCTTTCTTCTATTTTATTTTAAACTTAAACAAAAATTAATTAAAAGGTAGCTATTTTAACAGATAAGTTTGACGATGATACGCAGAAGGTAACGCCTGCTCGCGCACCTCTCTCGTTCTCTCCGCTGCTCTCTCTTAAAAGTTTTGGTTCTACTTTTACTAGTTTCAAAAGTTTTCCACAGTTTCAGTTTTTGTTTCACTTAGCTTTGCGCCTGCGCGCGAAGACTGTTTTTTGGCTTTTGGCTGCATGCCACAACGGCCAGCCTGACTGTACTTTGTCCGCAGCCGTACGTCCCTTTTTTCCTTTTTTCATCGAGACCAGAGGAGAATCTGAAACATACAAAAGACGGAACAGACAAGGACTATACGAGAAATATACAAAGATTTAACATATCATAATTCTTCTGAACTAGACAGTTTCTCCATCATGTGAAGGCACCTCTTCGACATCCGGAAGGTTCCACAGGAAAACATTGTGTTTCACAGGCATAAGAACGTCTTTTTTAACAAGTTGATCTTTGGTTGAACGCATCGATATTTTCCTCTCTAGAGTTCTGGACGTCTGTTCAAAACGATTTCTCTTTTTTCCTTCGTTTCCACTGCCAGGGCTGGAAGATTCGCTCGGAGCATTGCAAACCGTCTATATTTACTCTTCATAGGTGAAGGGTTATCAGAACAAGATAAACGTCTGGTTCTCTGACACACAGGAATATCATTTTTCAATTTAATACACATTTTTAACTTAGTACTCTTAATGTTATTGCATTTATAATTCTTAACTAGAGAACTCAAATCATTTCTAGTATTAAAGTATTTAACATGTGGCAAATCATAACTAGAGTTTTTTCACACTTGAAACAGAAACATTTGAATTAAAATGAACACCCAAAGAGGATCTACTTTCACTCAATAAAACATCGCTCTTTGCGTGGCTCCAGTTTCTTTATTTCAGCATATACACTGGGATGTATAATAAATTCTTCGGTCAAGGTCGGTGATATTGCCGTTCGAACACTTAGACCGGAAGAGTGTTGATCAGAGAAATATTTATGGGTTTAACTTCTACCATACGCTGTTCGCCAAAACATGAACTTAATGTTATGATTTCTTCGGAAGGCTGGTTCACTCTAATTAGTGAGGAATTTAAAACTGGGATCTGGCAACCTGAATCCAATCAAGGCTGTTACGGGCTGATTTTCCTGCTTCAAAATGTTTACGTGTATTGAAGATTTGCGAATTCATCGCTATTTTGTTTTTCGCCTCGATTTTCAAAGTATTCACGCGTTTATTCTATTATGGATGTGGTCGTTAGACTTTAGGTTTAAAACGCTTCACAGTCTCTTGCGTAATGAGATGAATCACCGCATATAAAGCAATTTTTATTTTCTCTTTCAAGATATTGTGATAGTTCTTTAATCTTTGTTTTAAAGTTTTGTGATCTATTTTTAAAGGGGTCTTGGGTATATCCATAAGTAATAGAATTTCTTTATGTGATCCGCTTCTAGATGAAATATAAATATCGCACTCTTTAGCCAAATCAATAGGCCTAAAACAAATCTCCTGGCTTCTCGAACGCCAATATGAGTTGCAGTTTCCTTATTTAAAGTTTCAAATAATTTATCAGAAATTATAAGATCACATAGAGATTCAAAGGAATTAACTTTTCTTAACGAACAATAATATTGGAAGTTTGCCGTCAATCTTGCAGCAAATTGGATGTTTGTCTCGCCTGATGATTTTACAGCATTTTAAATGGGTTCAACACTCGCGAGGGGTTAATTGGAATTCTCTGAGTACTATAGATTTTAGTTTTCATAGTCATTTAATTCTTTTCTTTACTATACAATAAGACATTATGAGCTCTTTCGCCCAGAAGATTTATTAAAATTTCAGATTTATATTCGTCATTTATTTTCTTGGTTAAAAATGCGCGTTCTAATGATTGGAAGAACAGATTAAAATTTTCAGGATCTGGTGGAACAGGAAGAGATAAAAAGTTCTTCATACTTTTTATCATATTTTTCATGTTAGTTTCGAACTGTTTTTCTTCGACTTTAGCTGCAGGATTTTAAACTTAATGCTTTATTTTTAGCCGTTTGAAGTTCGATTTCTTTTTCTAATTTTGCTAACTGAAGTTTCTCGAGCGCTCAATTTTCTGTTCTTCTAAAAGTTACCTCTCTTCTTGCTCTCATGATACCCTCTCATCTATACAGTTTTGAATTAAAGTTTTAACGAAATCTGCATCACTTTCAAATGTACTACTGTTCTCAATTTTAGTCTTTAGGTTAGCTATGGTGTCCGTACTCCACAGTACTGTCTAGATCCTCAACAACTCTTATGAGATCCTCTTAAGAGCGTTTTTATACATTTTAGAAAAATATGGAAAGATCCTACTCTTTTTTCTAGCTCCCTTGTTGCTCGCACGTACGATGTATCCAATAATTGAAGAAAATTTCGATTCCACTGATTTCACTCTCTTCGCAGGTAATATAGTTGCAATTGTTCGAATTGACACCTCTTCTCGCAGGTTATATGTGAGTGGTTCCAACCCTACACAGGCGGAATTTTCGTCGATGGGTTCCAACCCTTACACAGGCGGAATATTTGTCGATGGTTCGTTGAAAAATACACCTCTACACAGGTTATTTTATTCAACAGTTCCAACCTCTACACAGGCGGAATATTTATGCTGAGTTCAAACCTCTACACAGGTTGAACGAAGTTTCCAAATCCCGGCCTCTACACAGGCGGAGTATTCATGCTGAGTTCAAACCTCTACACAGGTTGAACGAAGTTTCAAAAAAATGGCGGAGCGTCTCCTTCACGGACGCTTTGTTCATTGTCGAGACTTTGGTTCAAAAATCGAAATTTTATTGATCGCGGCCGAGCCCCATAATTTGTGGGAGACAACAAGGGGTCCAAGACGTTTGTCTTTCTTCTATTTTATTTTAAAACTTAAACAAAAATTAATTAAAAGGTAGCTATTTTAACAGATAAGTTTGACGATGATATGCAGAAGGTAACGCCTGCTCGCGCACCTCTCGTTCTCTCCGCTGCTTCTCTCTTAAAAGTTTTGGTTCTACTTTTACTAGTTCAAAAGTTTCCACAGTTTCAGTTTTTTGTTTCACTTTAGCTGCGCCTGCGCGCGAAGACTGCTTGGCTTTTGGCTGCATGCCACACACACACACACACACACACATATATATATATATATATATATATATATATATATATATATTACTAACACATACATACATAATCTTTACAAGTAAAGAATACCTTCAAATATTAATTTGGTGTAGAAGCTGAAATACTTCAACTTTTTTTTATTTTTCGAATGAAATTTAAAATCACTGTAAGCATCTTATGCAGTTTTAGAAAGGAGTCTTAGTAATAAATTCTAAGAATGTTGAATCATTTTAAAAAAGAAAACTTCAATGTTGCTCATTTAGTCATTTAAAAATATCTAATTTAAAGCTTGAAATTAGGAATTTCTTTTATTTTTTGCTTCGTATCTAAAAGAAATTCAAATCTCTTTACAAAACTAAAATTTTTCTTAGTTCTGAACCAAGAATGGTATGATTAAAAAATAATTATCATTATATCAAAATATAATCATAATTGTTATGCAAGTGTGTTTTACCATAATACAGTTGACTATTATTCATTGTATTAAGATAGGAACTTGTAATAGCGAATTGCAAAACATCAGAGCCTTTTATTATTTCATAATGCTTAGTAATGGAGCCTATAATCGAATTATAAACTACAAAATGAACAAATTTCTTTTTAAAAAATACTAAGGGTTTTAATGATTCATTCAAAAAATACATTTGGCATGGAATCATTAAATTTCTTTAATGATATGTATGTTTTCGTCCTTAAAATTTCTGCTTATAAATTATTATTTTTGTGTTTGAAAGTTGTCAAAGAGATTATGCAACACACACACACACATTTTTATTTTTGAATTCTCAAAACGAGGCTCATACAAGTATTTCTTGGAAGGTTTTTATTGCACTTGATGTTGCATATTTCAATCTAGATTCACAACTGAAAAATAATCGAAAATATGTTTTTATTTAAAAGCTCTGTTTTTAATAAATATGTCTATAATAAGATTAAAAACATGAGCTTCATAATCTTTATCAAATGTAATTACCTTGCCATCACTGGCGTAGCTGGTTCTGAGGAAGCCTGTATAAAAATTCCTTCGGGGCCTTTTTAGATAAGAGAGCTGAGTTAGTGGGACTGTAGATACACATGTTAGCTCTAGTAGCTGGGGCATACCATTGATACGGCGGTAGTTGCGCCCCCTGCTTTTCTTAAAGACTTAATCTTCCACTAAATAATTTTATTTTAAGGAGAAAATAAAGTTGTTCTGCAAAATAGTGAATACTAACATATAAAGTTTCGACTTCATTATTAAATTATGAAAACAAGTTTAAAAATAACGTATAAATAAAATGTTAAATAATAGAAAGTAAAATAAAAAAGATATCGCTCTTTTGTATTTTTTCTGTTTACTATCATTAGACAATTGGTTAAGTTTACTAGCTTATGCGGAATAATAAATTTTTAAAGAAAAAACTAGGTAAAAAAAAGGTTTAAAATGATATAAAACATTAAACTTTTTCAAAAAGGATGAATCCTCTGATAAAATATTGAGTACAACTTTTTTTTAAATTTTTTCTAGGTCATCTTGGCACTCGAACTTTTATGGCCTGTTGTGATATTCTTGGTTGTGATGGCAGCTAGAAACGCAATACCACCTGTTGCTCAACCAACGTGTGAGTGCATATTATCTTTGTCTTTTTTAAATGTACTTTTCGATGCTTCTTTTCTTTGCGATGGTCGATTGTGTAATAACGAGGGAGTGAACAATAATTACAACTCGAACACTTGCATTTTTCTTCGCGTCGAATGTTATTTTCAAAAACAGTGGGAAGTCTTTTTCAAGAGAAACAATTTATAATGCTAACAGGAATATTTTATTTTTGGAATAAAAAAAATATTAAAAAAGCCTCACAGAGGTATAAAAACGAAAGTAAATTTTTCATTGTGGCACAAAACTCACTTTTTTTGGACGATAGTGTGTATTAGTTCAATTTAATGGATAAATAATATTGTTCCGATAAAAGTACAAAATAAAATTATATGATACTAAATATAAAATGAACAAATTGCAGTAATTTTATTTTTGTTAGCAAAAAATCGTGTCATCTAGACATAAGTAAGATTGTTACATATGTTTCACATTTTTGAAGGAATCATTTTAAATTTAATCCAGTTATATTGAGTTCTGAATATATTTTATGTATATATATGTGGAATATATTTTATGAGAGCATGTAGCGCTTTATTTTTATCCTTAAATACTTTCAGTTTATCGTATACAGAATAAATATAAGTTGTTAAAATAAATAAATTTCGAAAATCTCTTTTGTTGGAATTAGATGGAATTTTTGTATTATTACGGTAATATTTTTTTTTCTTAATTTGAGGTCCGTGTTATTCAATTACAAACTTATATATACGTCAAATTTTTTCTTCCAAGATTTTATTAAAAAACTAACCACACGTAACGTATAGAAAACTAATATAATATGAGACGATAACGTGCCGATCGATTGAATAAAAATAAGTCGATAAAAAAATTATCTTGCCTCAGTGCCAGATTAAATAATTAGTTACTTTTCTTTTAAGTGTTTGAATTTACTCAAGAGCTGCCCAATTACTGTTCAATAGTTGTTCATACTATGCTAAAAGAAACTTGGAAAAATAATTGCAAATTTTTTCTGTCACTAAATTTTTTCCTGTTTTGCGCACATGTATTTAAATTGCTTTTTGTGATTTAAATTTTAATAATGTTTACATACTATTCCACAATTTTGGTTGTATTTAAATATGAAAATTTACTCGTAAATGTATAAAACAGATAAAAATTTTTAAACTTTTTTATTCCGATTTTTGTATGAAACCTACCTCCATTTAATTTCTTTCCGATTAATTTTGTTTTTAAGAATGAATGACCATAATTTTGTTATCACCCATAAAAACGATTTATTTTTTAAATGAGAAATATAAGACATTTTAAATTCTAGAATATACTTATAAAAGGCTTTATTTTGAAATAATAAAATGTAACCAAAACGAAAAGCCATTGAAAAATTAATAGACCTCTAAAAATAAAAAAAAAAAACAGCTAACAGAAAAATTTACGTTTAAAGTATTCGAAAAAGTACACTTGATCGATGCAAAAAATGGAAGTAAGATTGATCCAAATTGGATAACCTTTGTATCATGATGAATAATTACTTATAGTATATTGTTTTAGAAAATTCATATTGTCTCCCCTTGCTTCTGCAATGATGTAGGATTATAATACTATAGAAAGTCTAAATACGTTATTGAACAAAGAATATTAAAAATAAAAAAGTAATATGTAATAAAGGGTGTTTTAGAGGTATAGAACTTTTTAAATTGCAATAAAACAACGATGTATTATTCGATTGACATGAATTTTTTTATTCGAAAGATAATCTTGTGGCATTACATTTTAAATATGATTTCTGGCATAGGACTGCCACGGCTGGCTCGGATGTAGTCCAATCTGGACGTCCAATTTTAGATGACTTTTCCAACATTTGTGGCCGTATATCGGCAATAACACGGCGAATGTTGTCTTCCAAATGGTCAAGCGTTTGTGGCTTGTCCGCATAGACCAATGACTTTACATAGCCCCACAGAAAATAGTCTAGCGGTGTTAAATCACAAGATCTTGAGGCCAATTGACAGGTCCAAAACGTGAAATTAGGCGGTCACCAAACGTGTCTTTCAATAAATCGATTGTGGCACGAGCTGTGTGACATGTTGCGCCGTCTTGTTGGAACCACAGCTCCTGGACATCATGATTGTTCAATTCAGGAATGAAAAGTTAGTAATCATGGCTCTATACCGATCACCATTGACTGTAACGTTGTGGCCTTCATCGTTTTTGAAGAAGGATTCCATCAGCCCATAAAGCGCACCAAACTGTCAGTTTTTCTGGATGTAACGGTGTTTCAACATACACTTGTGGATTAGCTTCACTCAAATGCGGCAGTTTTGTTTGTTGACGTAGCCATTCAACCAGAAGTGCGCTTCATCGCTAAACAAAATTCGCTTATGAAAATCGACCATTATTTTCGAAATAAAATTGCACAATTTGAAAGCGTTGTTCAGGCGTGAGTCTATTCATGATGAATTGCCAAAACCAAACTGAGAATAAATCACTTGACAGCTGTTAAATCGTTTGCCATCTTGGAAAGTAATGCCAACTTAAACTTCTATACCTGGAAAAAAACACTCTGTATACATGTATTAAAGAGCGAAAATCTCTTTACATCCAAATTAAATGTGTCAACGGTCTTGTTGCTGCGGTAGCCTAGTGGTTATGGCCACAGACTCAAGATCGATGTATCATGAGTTCTATTCTTACTGAAGACCTGCCATGTAGACGAGCTGAAAAATACATTTTCAAGGCTCAAAATTTTCCCTTTGGCGTCAGGAAGAGGGGTTGCCAGGTCAGGTGTTGGGTCCTTGTCACTGGACCGAGGTTCAAAATTACGAAGTCCATTCTTAAAAATACTTGTGGTGCTTTTATAGTGCAACATTTATAAGCACTCACAATCCGAGCGGTCATTGTTATAAACTCGTGGCCGCTGTTATTTAAGTCGAATCGTAAGTTCGAGTTCTAGTGTTAACAAAGACCCTTCGTGTAGAGTGTTGGTGCAGGTCAAGTTTTATCAAAGCTGTGTCGAAATTTGAAAAATAAGTAAATGTTTAAAAAAACATAATGGAAATTTACAATATCTGACCTCACTAAATTTTGAATGCAGTAATACCTCGATTTACGCGCTACCCTGACTTATGCGAACCCAGAGTTACTCGATTTTCAAATCGCGTCGATTCGTCTTTTTTTAAAAAGAAAAATACTCTGTGTCCTCCTCCCCTATCATTTCTAAAACTTAAACTGAATCAGTGCAAGAGACTGATAAAATTGGTAGTTATTGAAGAAGTTGTCTATCTTGCCAGGCAAATAAATTTAGAAGCGGATAGTGATGACGTTCAAGAACTGCTGGATTAGCAAGAGCTGCGGCGGTTTGCTTCTCAGTAATCCCTAAAGGGAAATGTGTGTGACCCTTCCCTAACCGATGGGGGGATTCAATCAGTCTGTAACCAACTTTGGCCGATATCGGAACCCCCGAAATCGGTGGGTGTGCCTACCCATAAAATAGCAGTTTTCAATTTATATTTAATTGCTTGTGTGCCGTGTGTGTCGTCATAAAAATATTTAAAAAACCTGAAAATAAGGACTGATAACTTGGATACGCGACAAGAGCAAGAGATTGAAAAACTTGAGTCTTTAGATCCAGTTCAATCAGAAGATCAAATGACGTTTGGGAATTTGACAGGCCGAAGTTTAATTGAAAAAGGGTTACAAATTTTAGAAAATATAGACTACAACGAAGAGTGTATTTTTTATAACAAAACAAAGCCTAAAAAAATTATTAACATGCTTCGAGGAAATTTTGCGGGAGAAAACAATCTTTGTACCGGCAGAGAGAGACTAGTTTGTTAGATTTTATGAAACCTTCTACATTGAAATAACTTTGATTTGAGATTTTGTTTTTGCGTAATTTAAGATTTTATTGCCCCCTTTTTTCTAAAATTTGTATTTTTTTCGTTTCCGACCCCAACTAAAAATGATTTATGCGTATTTATATGTGAAATTCACCCCGACTTACGCGAATTTGACTCACGCGGTTCTCACTTAGTCTCGCATATCGCGGAAGTTCGGGGTATTACTGTATTTCTTACAATTCACTGATGTTTTTATTTTTATCAATGTAATTATTACTTTCAAAGGATTAGTGCAGCAAATAAATACATCTTTTGAGTTTATTGTCTTTATTTTGACATTTTGAGCCCACGCCTGGTGCGAGCTAGTTTGTCATGATGGTCACCACGTTAGTTTATCCTCCAGATAAGTTTTTGCTGTAGCAAAAACATGAGTACTTTCTCTACAACTTACTTTCTGATTTATGGATGTTTGCTTGAGATTGCCGGGAAAGATCAAAGATGGGTCGTTGGACGACTTAACAAGATTTTCTTGATAAATATTGGATAAGAAGATTGTAAAAATACTCTTTTTTTATCGTAATAAAGACAAATATGTAAATCCTCTTTTTAAAATACGGTATTTTTCAACTCTATGATCTTTTTTATTATATCTTTGCTTTTGTACATTTTTTTCGTTTAGAAAGCAGATTGGATGCATGTAAATTTATATATATATATATGTGTGTGTGTGTGTGTGTGTGTGTGTAAAGAGGGATAAAGTGAGCGAACACAATTATTTTATACTAGTTGCAGGGCCCGGCGTTGCACGGGCTTTCTCTTTCCCTCATGACGCCAGCAATTATGTGTTTTTTTGCGCAATGTGAGTGATTTCTAAAATTTTCATTAAATTTCTCTTTCTCGAAATTTGTTCCACATATTTTCGTTTTAAGACAGGTTTCTTTTCCCTCTCTATAACCCGGCATAACACGGGTTTTTAGTGTAAAAGTATTGTTCCCTCTTCCCTCCCCTCACAGATAAGATATAGCTTCAAATTTCGATGTATGACTTATAAAAACAATTTTGCGTTAGTTAAAAATTATTGATGTGAAGCAATAAAAAAAGACGATTCTGATGCTAAAAGTAAAACAAAAACTCATCATTTTTTAATAATAGTTAGTTTCTAAGAAACTAAAATAACAAAAAAATAAATTTCAGATTTTAATGAATCAATCAATCGTTACATACAGTTAGCTTAAAATGCTTCTAAAATGTATTTTTATCAAAATAACAGACGATGTACTGTTTAATTAACAAATAATTAATTTAGTAATGAAATAATCGAAATAATACTTTTAAAAAACGTGTATATATATATATATATATATTAAAATCCATTTTCTATAAGTAATAAATAAAGAAAAATTTACAGGTAGCTATTGCAACAGTTGCTTTTTTAATGCTTGAATAAATACACACACACACATATATATATATATATATATATATATATATATATATATATATATATATATATATATATAAGTTATAAAAAAAACAGTATGGGAGAAAACCTGGATATATATTTACATGTACTGAAAAGAACATTCAAAAAGAAAAAATAATAACTATCTGATAAAAACATTTTTTTGATATTTTATTTTAATTTTCATAGTTTTTCATTCCACTGTGTTTAGTAAATATTTAAACACGTATCGGACGGAAAAAAGCATATTATACAAAACTAACATATTCATTATTTTAACAACAATTTCCTTCTTAGGTTTTTCAAATAATAAAATTGATTAAAAATGTTCATTTATCAAATAGTTGTAACATACCATTTGCTTAAGTAGCAGTAAAGAGAAAATCTCGTGTATAGATATATAATATTTTATTTATATTACATAGCTCGTATACCCGTTCTTCGCACGGGTGAATTGAAAAAATTAAACAATACAGATTGAAAGATAAAGAAGGTTTTAATGAGTTAATTTTACATGAATTGCAAATTAATCAAAAAAAAATCTTTTAGCATATCTTACCTGAACAAAAAAAAACATATTTGTTAAATTTTTAAGTCTGTAGATCTAATAGCTGATAAAAGGGATTTTCATTTATTTACAACTCCCGTAACTCTCTTGTCAGTTGATTTTTGAAAGCACCTTCTTAAACTGATATCTGCTCAGCAAAAGTAACACATTGTTACAAATTTTATGTAATGAACGCTTAAAAATAGTGTAAATAATTCATATCTGGAAGTGTAATACATTAATATTACTTTTTGTTGTATTTATTTTTTATGTTAAAATATTGCCACCACCTCTCCCTTCGAAATCTAGTTTATTATGAAATAAAAAATAGTGATTGCACTGATCAACGGAATAAATTAAAAGCAGGCTCTAAGACAAAACAAAGTGAAAGCTTTGCTTCACACAAAGTAGATATATGCTGTCACGGGTTTCTTTTGCAGATGGCAGAATTTTTCCTACTTTTTCTTGACATTTATCGTTATATTTTGGAAACTTCACACAAATACCTTTATATAAATTATAGCCTATGAGTTATTGTGATGTATAAGCTATATTATTGTAAAATTTCATTAAAATCCATTCACACACACAGTTGTTTTCCGTGAAAGACTACTAAACATCCAAACATATACTTTCCTTTATTATAATATATATCTTAATAATTACAGCAAATCTGGTGTTTCAAATGACACAGAACGGGAGATCAAGTAAAAGTTATTAATACAAACAGTTGAAGCTATTGAGAGAAAGACTAAACTGGTAGGAACCTTATGATTAGTAGGATAAAACTAAAAATATGACTATTATTGGAAATACTTTAATATATATATATATATCCCAACTCACACATCTTTTAACTGTAGAAATATTATTTACTCTATAGTCCCTAATTCATCCTATCCTGACATACCTTTCGGAGACCTGGACTATAACCATGAAGGGATTTAGGTGTGTTTGAACGCAAGGTTCTGAGAAAAGTTTCTGGAGGAATTCAGAATAAATTATAGTTTGAAAAAACTAAAAAACACCCTTTTATAGTTAATCGAACCTAGTTGTAACTTAATCTTTTAGTCACCAAATCTTGAAATGGGATCTTAAATTAGTCGTCAGATGCGGGAGAGGATCCGAAAATGGAAATCGTTAATCCTGATGATCTTGATCAGGATAATGAAACAAAATTATTAAATTATTGTATTGCTATCGGTCCTGGACAAATTGTGAAAAATTTCGAATTAATCCGACCTTTTAAAGTGGGTAAAAATTGAGTTCAAAGATTCGTTATTCAAATGAAACTTATAAAGGGGTGTTAGGAGATGACTATAGCGTAGAAGACGCTACGCCAAATCGTACTGAATGCTCAAAAGTGACATATGTTGCTCCTTACGTTAAAATAAGCCATCTCAATTGGATGATATGAGCTTCAGTAACATTCTAAAAGAAATCTTTTCTGCCAGACAATGTTTCGGCTAGAAGAAGAGGAAGACCTAGACTTCGATGAATAGACGAGGAATCTTTGATTCTTTAAATTAAGAATTGGAGGAATTTGGCTACTTGTAGAAGTGGTAGTAAATGTTTGGTTCAGTAGGCCTTGACCTGTCCCCGATGATGATGATGAATGAATTATGGTTAATCTAGTTATAAATATATCCTTTGGTTGAGCAGGCTGTGTTAATTGAATTTGTATCAATTTATTTACACATTAATAATGTAATTACAATAATATTTTTAGTAAAAGTATTATTAACGCGTTGCTTTTTTTAAAATTTGTAATGCAAATTGACATCAAACTTGAAACATTAGCTGTATTCATATAACATTGTTAATTTCTATTAGTACTGATGCTCAATATTAGGTGCTAATTGAATTCCGGAAAAGTCCACAGTAAAATGAACTTTGACCGTTCTGGTAAACGTCTGGGATATGTCTTTTAACTTCTGAAACTTCAGTGTCAAGTGAATTTGGATACTCCTCAAAAACTTGTGACAAAATTGTTTTGAATTTTAGCTGAAAAAAGTAACTTTAGCCGTTGGTCCCTGGATACCCCTGCCATTATAAAGACTTACTGTGTAGAATGTATGATTCAAGTGAATCCGTCAAGACTCTTAAATTCTACCATTTTTGCATGAAGTGGAAATTTTAGCGTGGTTACCACCTTTGTCATCGACCTTATTACTTACCTGTGGTTTTAAATTACGAGATCCGTCGCCAATAGCCTCCGTGTTTCTTCACAAGGTGCAACGTTAATAAACAATCATTCCTGTAGCTTCAATTGAGAACGGGAATAACTTCTACAGTCAAGAGATCTGGTACGAGTTTGCTTGAGGTTTCTGGAGTTCCGACTTCCGTAAATCAAATCTTGACCTTACTCTCGAAATTTTCTGCCGTAAAAGTCACTCGTCTTTCCACCTATATGAACTATGTGGGCTGCGGCAGCAGTGAGTCAAGGTATCGGATCATGGCAGGTGTGTCATGAGTTCGAGCCCAGTACCACTAAAGACCCGCTGTGTAGAGCGGCAATGCAGCGTCCTCCCCGTTGGTGTGGTGTGGTAGTTAGGCGAGGGAGCCAGCTGAGATGTCGTCCGTCATGACCATGGTTCAAAATTTCGTGGTCCGTCGCCCAAAGCCCTCATGTAGCTGAACAGTGCAAGTTAATATTCACTCACTCACCCTACATGAACCATCTGCATGTTTTTGGCCCCTTTTTCTTAATGTGAAAGGAATGCTGGGAAATCTATTGTTCAACTGTGGTGTCCGCCATACGGCACTAATAAATATGACTCTTGCTTTTAAAAAACTTTACAACTTCAATTTAGAATATAAAAGAGATATACAAATGCCACAGCAGCTTCGAGAGCGGTGATATCCTCTCTAACGAGGGGACAGTACAGGAACTGAACATTCCACACAGATTATATTACACAAACAAGTCAGAGAGAACAACTTGTTGTCATCGCGCAAAAGATAAATACAATCGATGGCGTTGGTAGAAGGCATGGCAGTAAAACAAATTAATTTATACAAAAGACATATAAAATAAAATTGTAAATAATAATAAACATTGAATAAAAGAAATTGTAAATAATAATAAGCATTGAATAGAAATTGTAAATAATAATAAGCATTGAATAGAAATTAAGTATAGCATATATAAATGAATATACAAAGCACATTACTAATAAATATACAGTTTGAATAATAATAAAAACACGAGTTTGAATAATAATGAAAATATAACCCGAATAATAATAATAAAAATACAATTTTAATGATATTGAAAGATAAAATTCCATCCAAACATGTGTAGTTTCACCATTCACTCACTGTTATATTATAAATTTTACTTTAATGCAAATAAAGGTAACGAAGAAAGTGAAGATCACTCTGGGTATATCATATTCAGCAGATAATGGACTCGATGTTTTCAATCTCAATTTTTTTAAGAATGGCTGCCTGGCTTCGTTGTTTTTAGAAAATCCATTGATTTGTGAATTGCTTGCACAGGAAGGAGACTGAATTTCAGTAAATTTTGGCAAGCTCCCTTATAGAAAATTTATAATTCAATAATTACAAAATTTATTAAGATTGAGTTGAAATTTATGATTAAATTTATAATCGGTAGAAAAGAAATAAATTTTAGAAAAGGAAAAAAAATCTATTTACTAAATTTTAGATTTTTATATATATTGTCAGCAATCATTGATCTTTCTTTATGAAGTACGCGGATTCTAAAGCTTGTCACTCTGTGTTTAGGTTACTATAAGGCTTGGGCCTTACCATCTGCTGGTGTGGTGCCCACTTGTGCAGTCCATGATTTGTAACATAGACGATTGCCAAAATACGACAGAATATGAAGACACACCTCTTACAATGGATCCAGGTAAATATCTTCCTTTGTTTTATTTAGAATATACAGTATATAATCACTTTTGAAACTGAATATACTTATCGTGCTTTCGTCATGTCAATTTTTAGCTAATTTTTCTACAGACTTTAATTTTATAAACTTTAATTTATCACGTATTTAACATAATTTCATACCTCAACCTGTTTCATTTAGTTTCATTACTTCCTACGACTATAATTTCTTTTAGTTAATGGTTTATGAGAAAGCAATATAAAACCACTCTCTGTGTTGTTATACATTTTTAATTTCAATATGCAAATTTATCTCAATACACCCTAATGACAATACAAAAAGACCAAGAGAATTCTTCTTGATTCTACAACCCCGTAATTCTTTTTATTCGTTGCAAACATTTTTATTGCACACATATCTTAAAATTTTTACTTTCTTTTATTTTTTGTCAATATTTTTCTCTTCTTCTCCCCACTTTATTTGCGCCTCCCCATTTTCTAAAACCCAGCTCCCAGGGCAGCCAATTGGAGTCAATGTTCACTGTACCCAGCATCCAATCAGAGAGCAACCTCTAAGCTCTCCAGCCAAGTCAAAAAAAAACTCAAAAACTTTCCACAGATGGCTTACCATAGCTACTCCTCCCAGTTCCATCGTTCGACCAATCGCCATCATGCCACTCAGCAGAATGGAAAACACCACTTTTGCCATGCCCAGCATCATAGACTTACACGATAAGGATTGAGAACTGTTTTTACAGTCAGACGCCCAGAAAACGCCTATTCAAGCCTATTATACGTTTAATATCTTATGTAAATGTGTTTCGGAACTATTCCTTGAAATTTCCCTTATTTTTTTTACCTCATCTTTCTATTTTTAATAAATCCCATTATAAAAGTAGGAAGATGTAGCCTTAATTTAATTTATTACGATTTTGTCATTTGCATGCATTTATTTATATGTCTTGATGGTATCCGACTACGTTCGTAACCATAATTTTAAGAAAGCACATAAATGGATAATTTTCATGATATTTAGTGTCACTTAGATTAAAATATATGAATAAAATTGTTTTAATTGTTTTAGAACATAATGACAAAAAATTATTTAAATACAATATTTTAGCAAAAATGAACTTAGAATAACCTATTTCAAAACGTTCTCCTTTTATAAAAATGCTTCTATAATAATAGTATTTTGCTTATGTAAAGTAAAGACTTCTCTCAGAGATTCTGAACTAGGATATTTGAAAATTTCACATTATTTTCAGAGTTAATACTATTTGAAATAATTATCGGCGTTTTTTCTTAAAAATTTTTCTCCCCTCTTACTAAAATTTTAAATCTAAGATATGGATAAATCTGCACTAAAATATACTCTGTTGTACTAAAAATATGGATAAATCCACTCCCTTTAAGTTATATATTTCAAAAATTCTACTTCAGACTCTGTACAGAGATCTGAGCTATATACAGGTAAAAATATTATTATTATAGAAGTATTTTTTTCATAAAAGGAGAATGTTTTGAAAATAGGTTATTCTATGTTCATTTTTTGTCAAAATATTGTTTTTTAAATAATTTTTATTGTAATAATATTCATTTAAAAACAACTTTATGCATGTATTCTAATTTAAGTGACACTGGGGGATATAAATATTATCCATTTATACGCTTTTGCAATATTATGGTTCCGAACGTGTACTCTGATGCCTTAAAAAAGGAATATATATTAAAAAGTCAATTTTCTTTTTCTTTCTGAATTTTGATCTTTGGATAGAGTAGATACATTACCTAATATTTTTAGTCTATACTTATTTAATATGAACCCTCGTGGCTGAGTGATTAGTGCATCACACCTCCGCACCACAGATCCGAGGTGCGAACTGCGGGGTGGGCAAGGTTGACTCAGCATTTCATCCACTGGCGTAGCTAGTCTTGAGTGGGCCTCCTTAACATTTTACGATTTTTGTCTTACGCATTTTGGGGGCACTTAAGGGGACATGGTACGATTTACACATAAAATTTTAATTTAAGAATTTTCAAAATTTTTTGGTTGCCTCCAATGTGCGTATACTATAAAACAGGTTTATACTCAAAATTTCGTAAAGGCTAACCATTTAATTTTTTTAAGGAAAAAACTTAAATTTTGGAAGTGATTTTAAAAATGCTACTCCTCCTACAAAAATTTACATACACGCATGAAATTTGGTTAACAAGTACATCAAACCATGTGTAACAAAAGTTAGTATGGGTTTTGCGATAACATGATTGGTATTCATACAATACTTCTTTTTATGAATGCTTATTGAAAATTCCTTAGAAAAGTATGAATTCTGAGTTCAATTATTTTTTAAAAATAAGTATTGCTTTGATTCAAAAAATGCATACCAACTTTTGTTACATGTACTATTAGCAATAGGTAAAAAATTCAAAGCATTAGGCACAATAGAAAAAAGCCTTAGCATTTTAAATGAAGACAAACCAGTTATTTTATCTTTCTGAGATAAGACCGTTTAAAGTTTTGATTTGCCATAGGAATGTGAATAAAAAATTAACATAAAAGTTATAATAATTCTGCGTTTTTAAGTTTAGAGATTTCAAATGTTCTGAGGTTCAAGAAATATCTATAAAGAATAAATTTAGGCTAAAAAATTAGATTTGATTTTTTGACCGATTTGTCAATTGAATCGTACCGTGTCTCCTTAAAAGCTTGCTCGTTCCTTCCAGTGAATCGATATAATGACTACCAAGGTTGCTTGGGAATTTAACACTGGGGGTTTCGCTTCAGACTGGCCACCTGACCAGAACATCTGCTCATGCACCTCAAGGCCCAAGGTCACGTATACTGAGTTGGGCACAGTAGGCCTTGGCCCTCATGGAGCTGTCCATGCCACAGAGTTAAGTTACTTATTTAATATTCTTCAAAAACAATGAAAAGTGATTCGCCATAAAGAATCACTATTTATATATAGAAAGATTACTATTTATAAATGTAAAAAAAAAGAGAGAAAGAGGAAAATATCTTTACATTAAATCTCCTATTCATGAAAAAAAAGTGAATTTGATGAAATAGGCTGAATTTTTAAGGTATTGTCAACTAGTTTAATGGCATATTTAATTTATAATACAAATATATGAAATTTCGTTTATTACTTTCATAATTTTTTTTATTTCTAGCTTATTAAATAATGAAAAATTGAGGTAAGGTTATTCTAAGACTCTTTCGATATTTTCAATAACACCGTGTTTAAAATTTACTTCACAGCGTTTTCAGTGAAATCTTCACAATTTGGCTTTTAAGAAATAAATTTTCCTCACAGCTCTTGAGTCATTCGTTTTTTAAAGCCTTTACTTTTCCAGGAAAACTTTCGCTTTCAAAACCGCTTTTCAAAAGTAGAATGTGTAAATATTTGAATGAAACAAAAATAAGGTTAAGACATCAAATAGAATAAATACAGAAAAGGTCTTTGACTTCGATTTTTTAGAGATGTATGCAAAATTAAACAAATAACTCAAAAGAAAGTTGGTTAAGAAACATTCTATTTTTAAAAGCGATTAATCTCTCTTTAGAATAATCTTGATTTTCTTAGTTTTAATTATCAAGTTTAAAGAATATATATATATATATATATATATATATATATATATATATATATATATATATATATAAGGATTCCCCCAATATATATTTTCACCTTATATTGCTCTGAACAATAAGGGGGGGGGAGTCTTGTTAATTTTAACACAAATTGTTAGTACCTATATATTTTTTGCTATTCTGATTGACCATTTGATTAAATAGAATTTCTGAAATTTAAAAATAAATGGATATTATTAATACAGTAATACCTTGAATTACGCGAATCCGGAATTACGCTATTTTCAAATCGTGTCGGTTCTCTCTGTGTGTCTCTCTTTTTTTCCTTTTTTCTTTTCCTTTTTCTCATCACTGTAACTCAGACGGAATCCAGAGCCAGAATCTGATGAAGTTAATAGTATGATATAAGAATTTGTCACGATCCTGCCAGGCAAATAAATTTAGAAGGGAATAGTAATGACGTTCATGAACTGCTAGATTCCCCAAAATTAGGAGTTGACAATTGATGAGCTCATGGAAGTGCATAAGCAAGAGCAAGACATGAAAGAACTTTTTAGGCCCAGTTCAATCAAAGATCGAATGACGGTTGGGAATTTGACAGAAATCCTCGGTTTTAAATGAAAAGGGTTTCAAAGTTTAGAAAATACAGACTCCGACGAAGAGCTTATTTTCACAACAAAACAAGAAATAGAAAATTGTTAGCATGCTGTGAGGAGATTTTGTAAGTCAAAAAAAAAAAAAAAAAAAAATCTTTGAGCCAACAGACTGCTTTGTGAGATTTTATGAAGTCTTCTACATCAAAATAACTTCGGTTTGAGATTTTGTTTTTGCGTTAATTAAGATTTTATTAAACATTTTTCTTTCCAAAAAATTATTTTTTTTGTCTCCGGCCCCAACTAAAAATAATTTATAGTCGAACCTCTATATATTACGAATTTTTCTATATAGCGAACTTTTTTCTGGAACCTTGAACATTTCACGATTTTCTTCGTAAAATAACCTCTCTAGAGCGAAATGCCTTTTCTATATAACGAACTTTTTCTTTTGTGATTCAGTTTTTCTTCTCCCTTTTCTTAAGTATTTCTGAAAAAATTCAAGTTATTTGCTTGTTAACACATTTTATGATGGTTATAAATCTTAAGCTGGTTTTATTAGATCCTAACACGCCGAGAGCAATAAAGTTCTGAACGTTTCATTTAAGAAGTGTAACCTTTAACCCCCATTGCTCAGTTCACTAGAAACATCTTCGATATCCTCTTTCACCCTCAGTGGAGTTGTCCCATGTCCTCGTGTTCTAATTATAAAATGATATATGTTTAATATCATTTGTATACATTAAATTATAAAAAGCCCTTAAAAATTCCTTAATTTTAGTATAAAATTATTTTCTTAATATTGAAAATTGAGTGAATTCTTCGTCATTCTTTTTCATGTTTTCCTTTCTTTTTTTCTTTTTTTATGATTAAGATACATAAAATAAACATACATTAATTTTAAAAAAGCTGTGGATAATTACTATTTTAATGTGTAGTATTTATGAATCGAAAATTTGTTTTTATGTGGTTTATAAAGTATATTAAAAAATGAACCTCTATGTAACGAATTTTCCATATAACGAACTTATTTCGGAATTTAGCGGCTTCGTTACATAGAGGTCTGACTGTACACTGGTGTGCAAAAATTAAGGACGAAGTCTAGAAAAATTAGCATATCAGCTGAACGAAGAGGTAGAGCGGACAGAAAGACCAATCAGGAGATTAAGTAAAAGGTGATGTACGGTAGCACATGCACAGATATGCAGGTAGACGTAATGGGAGTGTCTGAGTAGTATAAAGCATGTTGTCGGTGTAAGATCAGTATTTCTGGCAAAAGAGATTGCACGCCGTATAGCAGTTAAATCACGCCGAGTTGCCTCAGCGAGAAATGGCGAATAATCAATCTGTTAGACGACATCTGGATGCTTTTACCCGAGGTCGAATCATTGGGAAGTTGGAGGAAGGCCGCAGTGTGACAAGTGTGGCTGCAGAGTTCGGAATTGCTCACAGCATCGTTTCACGACTTTGGAGACATTTTCAAACTACAGGAACAGCTATCCGGGGTTCAGTAGTGGTCGTCCACGAGGAACCACACTCGAATGACCGGTACATTGTCTTACAGGCCAGAAGAAACAGGCGGCAGACAGCGAGAGAATCGCTAGACACACGACACAGGCGACTGGACGACCGATATCGCATTTTACCGTGGCCAGAAGACTGCACGGTGGTGGTCTGTTTGCACGACGCCCTGTACGGTGTGTACCTTTAACGCCTGCCCATCGGAGAAGGCGTTCTCTGTGGTGCCGGGAACACCGGAATTGGAGAGACAATGAATGGGGACAGTACTCTTTACAGATGAGAGCAGATTCAGTTTGAGTAGCGATTCTCATCGCATGCTCATCTGGAGAGAGCAGGGAAGCCGCAATCATCCCTCGAACATCATTGAAAGGGGACAGGTATGGAGGTCGCGGTGTTCTCGTTTGGGGAGGCATCATGCTTGGTAGTCGTACAGACCTTCACATTTTAGACGCAGGTTCAGTCAACGGGACCCGTTATTGTAACGAGATTCTTCTTCCATATGTGCGTCTTTTTAGAGGCGCTATGGGTCTGCAGTTCCTTTTCATGGACGACAATGCACCATGTCATCGCACAGTAGCTGCCGAACAGCTCTTAGAGTGAGGATATTGAACGTATGGATTAGCCGGCACGATCTCCGGATCTCAATCCCATCGAACATGTATGGGGTTTCTAGGCAGACGCTTGGCAGCTCGTACCTTACCACCAGTAACGATTCGGGAGCTTCGATTGGCGCTGCAAGACGAATGGGCAGCAATGCCTCAACAACTCATTGACACCCTCATTCTCAGCATGGGCAGACGCTGTGAAACCTGCCTAGCAGTCAGGGGAGATCATATCCCCTACTAAAGACCGGATGTTTCTTGCTGGACACCCATCACAGGGATGTTTCAGCCTTCAGTCGCATTGCGCTCCATGCTACTTTTTCAATCAAGCTTCTTTTTATTCCTCTGATTTCTCTTTTAGTAAGTGTTGCTTACATATTACACATGTCCTTACGTATTGGGGATCTTACGGTATTAAATGTGTTGATTTGGAAAGCTTTTGTACAAAGTTATATTGAAAAAACCGTCTCGTCCTTAATTTTTTGCACACCAGTGTATATGTATTTGCATACGAAATCATACCCCGACTTACGCGGCTATCATTCAGTCCCACCTATCGTAAATTTGGGGTATTATAGTAATCATATTCTCCGTAATTTTTCCCTATTTTTGCCGGGCTGTCATTTCATATATTTCTTTTTAATGTCTGTCCATAAATATCTGGTCTTTAAGGAATCCGACTACCCTAAAATTGAGAATTTTTGCCAAAAATTGACAATTTTTTTATGATTTTGTTTTTATAGGTTATCTTATTATCTTTTATAAAAATACCAAGTTTATTATTTTCCATTCACTAGAAAAAAAACTGCAAGTGTTTTAGTTAAAGCAGATGCCACTACTTTAAGTAATATGTCATACTTTAAAAATGCGTTTTACTCGAAATGTGTTTTTTTAAAATGCCCAAATGAGACAGCGATTGCTCAAAAAGTTTTGAAAATAATTAACTGAAATTTTTTGTGTATGTTTTGTATAATATTAGAAGTGTTTTAACCTTCAGATTTATCAATTACTATTTTATTACAAAACTTAGTTCCTTATGTGAATATAATAACTTTTTTTTTAAAAGCAATTTCATATAATAACTAAAATAAAAAAGTGCTCTAGTTTTGTAAAAATTCAAATATCTCTTTACTTTGAAGTTCATTTTAAAAAATGAATAGCAAAGCAACTTGCTAAAATTTAAAAATTTGTTCATAAGCATTTTGTATAAAATAGTAATGTTTATGTAATTTTTGTAAATTTTACCCACTTTTTCCACTTTAGTAACAATAATTTCTTTTTCTCTTCTTAATTTTAGCATATTTTTCTTAAAATTTACTAAATAAATCTAAAAAAATCTTCATTTTTTTCAATTTTTTTTTAAAAAAAAGTTGTCGCAAGTAGTTGGATACCTTAAAAGAAAAATGTTCTTCCGCTTTTTGTTTCGCATGAGTTTATAAATTGTTTTCATTTTAGTGTAAGGGGAACTAGTCGCCAATACGATGCCTCTGATCACGGATCAAAACATAACAGAGCTTGTGACTGCCCTGCCAAAAGGTATGCGCCTCATGCGAGTTGCTGTGGACGCTTTGTCGGGACCCGATCTGTCTGTACTGTTAGGTAAAGATTCTTTTTTTTCAATTCCCTACTATTAGCTCACACTCTCTCTCTCTCTATGCCATGTATTTATTTATCTTGGTGGAATTTTCAATCGTTAAAAAATACATTTAAAACTCAATTGAGCTGAAATTTTATATACATGATTATTTTGGATAACAGTATAATAATTTAATTATGTAACCCCAGTAGTTTTAAACTCTTCTCCTTATGAACAGTAGAAAGACTATCACGACCTCTAGCGGCTAGAACAATCTTCAGTAATGGCCAAGCTTCGGAACTGTAAAGGACGTACGAGCATGCGCTCGATCCCTTTCAATTCTATGTGTAACTGTTAGTTCTCTAGTTATGAGCAATACGTAA
>BMAU01008860.1:0-10000 GCA_019973935.1 Trichonephila clavipes
TGTTGCCAAGCAGACTTTATTAGCGACAACACACAATGCTGTTTTCATTGATTTTTCCTCTATTTCTTGGCATATTTAAGTAAAATATGTTGCTTCTAAGAATTTTTCGGGAAGTCCGCGACTTTTTTAAAAAATGTGCCGGTAAATGGTTACTAGCGTGAATATTTCATTTGGCGTTGTTTATATCATTTTGGCGACTTTATCGCCTGCACATGCGGAATGAAAAATAACCGTTAAAAATATTTCGGAATTCTTAATTTTTGAGAAAGCATCTCAAACCCCATTTTTTTATTTCATTCAGTTGGTAAAAAAACTTGCAGCTCCTATTTAAAAAGTTATATCAATTTACAGCATTTTAAATATCCTTAAAAATACATTGAAATAAAATATTTATTTTAAGTACCCAAAGTGGATTTTCCCCTAAATTTTCAACACGAAAATAAATCGTTATAGTGAGTAAATATAGGAAATTTGAATAAACTTTAGAAAAATCTAGAAAGTCTTTTGAGTATCTTCTTGAAAGATAATCCAAAGAGACCATAATTGCAGGTATTTTGTTCAGCTAAAAAAAAGGAAGTATTCCAGTCTTAGTTGTTTTAATAAATAAGATTTATTATATTAAACTTTTAAGATGAACATAATAAATTGTTCTGTGATTTTTTCCTGAGTTTTTTTAATCCTCAAGATTTCTATAAAACATTTTAAGGATGAACTTCACTAAAAAATCTTGCTTGAAATAAATTTGTTAATAAAGAGTGTTTTTTTCCAGGTATAGAAGTTTAAGTTGGCATTACTTTCCAAGATGGCGACCGATTTATCAGCTGTCAAGTGATTTATTCTCAGTTTGGTTTGGCAATTCATCAAAACGATCATCAAGCAAGGCGTAGATTCGTCGAATGGGCCCAAAACAAGATTGCCGTTGTTCCCGATTTTCATAAGCGAATTCTGTTTAGCGATGAAGCGCACTTCTGGTTGAATGGCTACGTCAACAAACAAAACTGCCGCAATTGGAGTGAAGCTAATCCACAAGTGTATGTCGAAACACCGTTACATCCAGAAAACTGACTGTTTGGTGCGCTTTATGGGCTGGTGGAATCCTTCTTCAAAAACGATGAAGGCCACAACGTTACAGTCAATGGTGATCGGTATAGAGCCATGATTACTAACTTTTTCATTCCTGAATTGAACAATCATGATGCCCAGGAGCTGTGGTTCCAACAAGACGGCGCAACATGTCACACAGCTGGTGCCACAATCGATTTATTGAAAGACACGTTTGGTGACCGCCTAATTTCACGTTTTGGACATGTGAATTGGCCTCCAAGATCTTGTGATTTAGCACCGCTAGACTATTTTCTGTGCGGCTATGTAAAGTCATGGGTCTATGCGGATAAGCCACAAACGCTTGACCATTTGGAAGACAACATTTGCCGTGTTATTGCCGATATACGGCCACAAATGTTGGAAAAAGTCATCGAAAATTGGACGTCCAGATTGGACTACATCCGAGCCAGCCGTGGCAGTCCTATGCCAGAAATCATATTGGAAATGTAATGCCACAAGATTATCTTTCGAATAAAAAAAAATCATGTCAATCGAATAATACATCGTTGTTTTATTGCAATTTAAAGTTCTATACCTCTAAAAAAACACCCTTTATTATACCTTTTGAATAATTTATATATATATGAACCAGATATCACTAGCTATGGAAGTTACAAATACGCCAGTGAATTTAACAAAAACTTACTTTTCTCAATAAACCCAGATTTCAATGACCAAGAACACAAGAGATTAGCTTTTACAAATGTTCAATTACCTTATTTGCCGCAGTGTGTATGGATGAAAAAGTTAAGAAAGAGTAATGTTCAAATTTTTAATAAGCAATTGGTCAGACTATTTATTTATTCACTTACTCACAAAAACTAGAATATTTGAATAATTCATAAGATTTAGAAATGTTTTTATAAACTTCGTTACAAGAAAATAATCATTGGATATCTACAAGTTTTATTTGAGTTTTATTTCTAATTTGGTTTTGTTGGACTTGCTTCTAACATAATAAATGTCATTCAAAAACGAGAAATTGAGAGCGAAATAATTAAAAAAAGCAGAAGAAATAATGTTTTTATTGGAGAAGCACTGTCTCTGCAAATGTTTTCTGACAAAGGCTCAGAAGAAACATCCATGAAAAAGTTTGTCTAAAAGTTTTCACCGGAAGAAATCACTATAAATCCTTTGTTTGGTTGAATACATTGGATCTAGAGTATATATACTTATTCTTTTTTAAAGACAAGTAACATCGGATTTTATTTATAAAGAGAAAAATGGATTATTTATCCTAGAGAGTTCCGTAATATTTTATGTAGAAATCAAATGCTTCGTAATATGTATTTCTTCAAAACATTGCATAGCATTTTTGTCTGGAGGAACGTTCAATTGTTCAAAGATGAATCCCAGAAAGTGATTTCCAAATGTTAAATTACATAAAAAGTTACATTGCTTATTTTAAATACTTGTGGATCATACGACTTAAAACACACTCAGAGAAGTAAAAATTGACCCATAATGAAAATATGTCTAATTTCAATATAATCCGTGAAATAAGATTGACAAGGTAGATTTAATTTTAAAATAATTGCATGATTTATTTTATATTTTAAACGTTCTTGTGAAGAAGATCCAGAAAAGCATTGCTAATCTTATATCCTGAATGCAAGTGGTCTCATGTAGAGACGAGGATTAATGTCTTGCCATTTATTCATTATTATATAATTTCCAATTCTTGAAATAATATATGGTAATTCCAGTTCTAGATTCCAGAAGTGTATCAATCAAATCCTAAAGATATTTTGTGAGGAAGACATATCTTGAATTAAATAACCAATAATGTGTTCAGTTGACCTGAAGACAGACTTTCTTGTGTGATTATAAATGAAGGAATATAACTCACAAATCCCATGAAAATAAAATTTATTGACAGGCATTATATAGGATGTCACGAAACTCAACGTTAAGGTCTCCGACTACTTGCAACAACTTTTATTTTAAAAAAATGGAGATGTGTAGATTTTTTTTTTGTAGCTTTTAGATTTATTTAGTACATTTTAAGAAAAAAGGGCTAAAATTAAGAGGAGAAGAATAAAATATTGATACTAAAATGACAAAACATTACATAAACGGGGTCCACTCTGTACAAATAGTAATTGAACCAATTCTCCATTTTTCAATTTTGATGTATTACTTTGCTATTGCTTTTTGAAATGGTCTTCAGGATAAGAGATAGTTTAATTTTTACAAACACAAGAACACTTTATCTTAGTTATTGTATGAAATTGTTTAAAAAACAGTGACTATATTAACATAAATAACTGTAAACTTTATAATAAAACAGTGATTGATAAATCTGAAGGTTTAAAAACTTTTACTGCTATACAGAACATACACAAAAAATTTCAGCAAATTATTTAAAAAATATTTTATGCAAATCGCTGTCCCCGTTTGAGGTTTTCGAAAAAAAAAACACATTTCGAGTAAAACGCGTTTCAAAGTTTGATACCTTATGCAAAGTTATGGCATCGACTTTTACTAAAACACTCGTAGTTGTTTTTTCTGTTGAATGGAAACGCTTGGTATTTTTACAAGGCTAATAAGATTGCCTATAAAATGAAATCGTAAAAAAAGCTGTCAGTTATTTTAAAAAATCATGATTTTAAGGTAGTCCGATACTTTAACTGAGCGTGGGGTGAAAGAGGAGGTGACATTAGTTCTGGGAAATACAGAAACACATTTCATATCACTTGGCTAAGTGATGGCTATCATATTTTGAAAATATGAAAAATTAACCACTTTCATTACATTATTACGCTTCGTGACCACACATTTCACAGTTTTTTTGCGAATTTTTTTTTCTATTTAAAAAATCCCTGCAATTAATCACAGTCATAAGTTAGGGCAAAAGTTTTTTTCTGGTTTAGTCCAAATTAGCTTAGTTTGCTTTAATCTAGATTTTAGAAAAGGATGCCATATAACTTTGACTCTCCATAAAAAGGTAAATGTAACATACTACAATGTACAAGTTACTTCAAAAGATGATTCATTTAGTTACGATTCCAAAATGGGGGGCAGCACTTATTATTTCTATATCTATAACAACGTCTTTTTCAAAAAACATCTTTATTTTAAAAACACATAAAATAAACTAAAACTTATGTGCATTCAAAGATACTTAAAAATGAAACAATGAGAACACACTTAGTTGCCAATATAAAAACAAAGCGATCGAGCTAGATATATAATTAGGCTATTGTACCACAAAGAGGATGTAATTGCAAAGAACTGTATTAATCATTATGTATAATTGTCAAAAAACTGTCTCCGCCTCATTTGCTTATATCGAAAAGAAATGATCTGTCTCTCTCCCTCTGATGTATGTGTGTGTAGTTATTCTAATAATCTCTAACAGCTCTTGAATTATTAACGTTCAGCCCTTCAGGACAACCATGTAATTATTTTAATTGTTTATCCACCTCTACCGGGGACATATGAAACTATATCCATCCACCTCCTAAAATCACGTGACGTCCCGTTACCTATAAATACTGAGATCTGGAAATCGCGCGCTCTCTCTCTCTTCTGCTTTCGACTCTCTGCAATCATGTAAACAGTAGGCTGCCGCGCGTTCTGTGCTTGTCTTTGTCTGTGTTTGTACCATGATGTTTGATTCTTGTTATGTCATGCAGTCCTTACTTTATCTTTATGTTTCCTGATGTGAATAAACTGGATTATTAATTTACATGAGTGCCTCTTCGATAATACAGTACTCGACCACTCGCCACGTAACGCAGGAAAATCACCCCACCGGCCACGCCGTACCTTTCACTTGCCATTGTTAAAATGAACCACTCACCACGACAAATTATGGCATACTATAAGTTTTTCCTAATACATATATATATATTTTAATATATATATACTAGCTGTTATACCCATTCTTCGCACGGGTGAACTGAAAAACTAAACAACACAGATTGAAGGATAAAGAAGTTTTTAATGAGTTAATTTTACGTGAATTGCGAATTAAACAAAAAAAAGTTTTTTGCTTATTTCAGCTAAACAAAAAAAGAAAGAAAAAGAAACACCTTTGTTAAATTTTTAAGTATGTAGATCTAATAACTGATAAAAAGGATTTTTTTTTAAATTTATAATTCCCCGTAACACTTTTGAGTTTCTATTTTTGAAAATATCTCCCTATGGTGATCTCTGCTCAGCAAAAGTAACACATTGTTAAAAGTTTTGTGTAATGAACGCTTAAAATAGTGTAAATAATTTATATCTGAAAGTGAAATACATTAATATTACTTTCTGATGCATTTATTTTATGATAAATTTGTAATATTCACAAGCAACTCCGTTTCTTAAATTGCAATGGCGATTCAATGAAAAACAGCGAAATGTTAACGATAGAGTCAAATTGGCAAATGTCTAGTTGCTTTCATAGCTCGAGCTTTATTAGAGCTTTGTCTCGCCGTGTAGGGGGACGATGCACGTTAATATTTTATCCACCGCATTATGATTTGCTGCAGTTTTTTTCATACAATATTTTTTTTTATCATTACATTGAAAATTAAGAGATATACATAAACAAAATACTCCACTTTGGGAAATTTAATCCGTTAAAGCTAATAAATTAATTAAATGTATTCCACTGTAAAATTAATTATGTACACCGCTCGGTTAAAATAATTAGACAAATCGTTTTCTAAGGTCTTCATTAACATACAAAAGCATAAGACACTTAAATTTTGACATAAACTATTTTTTCGGGACAAAAATAATAATCTTTGCAATCCGCTGAAAACGTAATATCTGCTACAAAACTATTCGCCTTCCCCACTAAAATACTCATCATAGAACCCGTGCTTCCATATACCTTGGAAGAGTGGATTTCAAAGAATATTAATGCTAAGTATTGGTAGAATATTCCTTCGAAGTTGGTGTGGTGTGGTAGTTAGGAGAAGGAGGTGCCAGCTCAGGTGTCATCTACGTCCTTTGACCAAGGTTCAAAATTACGTGGTCCGTTGCAAAAAGCCCCCGTGTAGCTGAACAGTGCGACGTTAATATTCACTCACTCCAAAAAATACAGTACAGTAGTTATAATTATTTTTATACTTCAAAACGCAATATCTGTCTATTCAATTAAAATTATAGCGTCATAATTAACTACTAACCACAAAAAATTTTTGAAAATTTGTCCAAATGATGCAGTATGAAAGAGAAAGTTTATTTACTTTAAGTACCAGAACCGATAAAAGCATTTATTTTGAAAAAAGATAAATTTCTTACTACCAAATATGCATAAAATCATAAAGCGACATTCAAATAAAGAGAGATGTATAACAACCTATCCCTTCAAAATTTAGTTTAGTTCTGAAATAAAAAAAAATTAGAGATTACGCTGATCACAGGAATTAATTAGAAGCGAGCGCCTTGCGTAGCCCAAACAAAAGGGTTTCTTCACAAACAAAAGGTAGATATATACTGTAGTGGGCATTTTTGCAGCGCACGCCAGAATTGCTAACAGATGGCACAATATTTTCCTACTTACTTGACAAATATCGTTATATTTTGGACACTTAATACAACATCTCTATAAATTATAACCTATGCTATAAATTATAGCATATGCGTTATTCTGATGTATAAGCTATATTACTGTAAAGTTTCATTAAAATCCATTTAGTTGTTTCTGCGTGAAAGACGGCCAAACATCCTCACAAACTTTCGCATTTATAATATATATCTAGATATACGAAGGTTGGGGCTTGAGTCATGGCAACTATTTTTATTCTTATAGATAAGTGAACGAATCACAAACGTATATGCGTCGTGTGGAAGTCGCCCAACCGGTATAGTGTTTGGCGAAGCTGACTGTGGTGCCGTATGGAATGAGTTCGAATCCCGGAGAAGACATGGATGTTTGTGAATGTATAGTGCCTTTGTCGCATGGGGGTACTTTGAATAGCCTTTGAGTCGCAAGTCCTCTCGTGAGGTTGGTGGAAGGGGAAGAGAGGTCGGAGGCCCCTGACCACCTCTAGGGTGTTCTCCCTCAAAGTTGGGGTGAAATTGAGCTAAATTGTTCTGTCACCTGTATGGTGCTCAAAGCTACGAATAACGACAGGCGTCACTAAGCCCTTTGCCATGATGAATTTCGTGGGCCTTGATCTGGCATTTGGCGATCAGGTGGACTTGGTGACAGCAACAACATATGTGTCGTGTGGAAGTTCTGCAGTCATAGCATGTAAGCAGAAACCAGATGGCTCTGTGATAGCTGGTAGTAGTGTAGCAAAGGCTGTGAAATCAGTCAGTTGGTGAGTGTAGTGTGAGATGGAATTAACCCGTTTTGAACAGCCCGCTTACATAAAAATAGCAGTTCTCTGATTGAGAAATGCGATGGAATGTCACAGTAAATTTAATCTGGCCCTAATGTAGTAGCAGGGGACTACATTGATGGTCTTTAGGCCCAAGTTTACCTTGTCAACTTTATGTGTACTGTGTTGTCATTCTTTTGCACCGTGAAGCCTATATTGTCCTGTATACTACAGTAATAAGTGTATTACGACATTCCCATGCTATTCATTGTCCACAAATGTAGTTGACACTTTGTCCTTCCGTCTGTATATGTCACAATTTCCAACCGGACTGGTACTTTCAAGGAAAGAAATAGTTGCCATGACTTTTGCCGAAACCCTCGTATAAAGAGAGAGAGAGAAGAGTAATTTGCAGAAAGTATGTAAATATTTTATTCTTTACTTTTTAATTTACAGTATTAAAATTTACAATGTTTGCTTACATCTAACTTTCGAATACAACTCTGCTATTTAAATAAATTGTAAAGCAATATTTCAAAAATATATGATACAATATTCTGAAATGGTAGCATATAATTTTCTGAAATGATAAGATATAATTTTCTAAAATGATAGAATGTAATTTTCTAAAATGATAGGATATAATTTTCTGAAATGATAGGATATAATTTTATTAAAATTTTAAACAAACATAAAATAATAAATTATATTTTTAGATGAATATTCATTTTTCTTCTGATAATGTAATTAGTTGTTGAATAAAGAAATATTTTTTCACTTGAAAATCCCAGTAAAATTTTACAGTGTTAGTAAATTTTAATAAGCATGTAAATACCTCTGTAACTTTACGCGTATTTTGATTCGACATATTTTTTTCTTTTGTATGTTTCATACTTATGTCAAATTAAAAAGTATAAACTAATGTTAAGGAAAACACTGCAGAAACTTCTATAATCTATTACATTTAAAACCATGTTCAAAAAAACATGAAATTAGTATTCATTCGTCATTTACCTGTAGGAATATAATCTAAAGTGTAAAACCAGAAAGAGACTAAATATTTCGTGTCAAAAAATGACACAGAATAAAGTGTAATATATAGTTGATGAGGATTTTAATATAAAATAATTGTTTAGAATAAAATACTATTTAATACTGTGTACGTTTTTATTTTATGAAACAGATGACATTTGAGGAAACGATTTTCTCATGCAGACAATTATACATTTTATAATACAGACACTTTTTTACAAGTAGATATAATTGATTGTTTTTATTTGATTTTGTTTTTGTAGAACGGCATAGCAGAAAATAACGTTTCACTCGAAATATTTCAAGTAGAACAGAGGTTTATATATTTTACATGCAGATTTGATTCTTTAAAGAAAAAACTGAATTTTTATGTATCTGAACGAATATATTTGACTGTATGTATTTGAATTGAATGTATTTGAACGAATGTATTTGAACGAATGTATTTGACTGTATGCAATTGAACTTAAAGTATTTAAATGAATGTAATTGAACTGAATGTATTTAAACGAATGTATTTGAACAAATTCGACATACATGACTCAAAAATTTAAACTTGAATTTTGTTAATTTTCCTAAGCCCCTTCTTTCATATCATTTTACTAAGAAAATCAGTAACATTTAGTAGTAAAAGGATCAAATTTACTTCCCTTCAACGTAAAAATTTCTTTGGCAATCAAAATCCGTTAAAAGAGTACTGTGTCTGAAACATAATACAGCAATGAACTCTGCAAATTCCATCCCTTCAGATATAACTTCTGCAAGGTGTGCTACACAAGAAAGCTTACTTTTAGATTTTATCGTATGTGGTGGCTATGACAACGCCATTTGAAAAAATTTGATGTAGAGATTGGAAGAAAAAAGAACAATAACCGAAGTACCTACTTTGGTCACAGCCGTAAAAGCTAAGTAATAAATATAAATGTGTTAAGAACTGAAACACTAACTCCTGTAAAAAAACATCTCTAAATATATTCTTATTCTAAAAATATAAGGAATATATTCTTGAAAGAAATACTTGTATTTACTAAGATTCTTTAGGTGAAATGTTTTTAAAGAAACAGAATTGGAGAATACCAGAGCAATTGAAATGTACTTTGAAAAACGAAAATTTGCAAAAAACAAAAATACAAAATAGTTTCTTTTGTAGCTACAATCTTATTATCTGAAACACAAATTTGCTTTTTTGGGAGCAATATATATTATAATATTTCAAATTCGAATACAATTAATTGTTTCGATTATTATTGAATAATTGCTCATTATATTCTTTTTTGAGTAATAATATTTCTGTGATTGGCTAGATATCTTACTTTTCTCCTCTCCAGTTTACGGTTTAACGAAGGGGAAAAAATGTCACAAATTCTTTTTTTGCAGAAAATTTCTTGTCTTAATATTTTTTGAGGTATAATTATATGCGATACTTTATCGAACAAAAAATTGCAAAAAAAATTAAATTACGTAGTGGAAAGATATGGAAACTTGCTTAAGAGTTAGAAATGAGAAATATTTGTAATTATAGAGCAAGTCTTACAGAGAAAACAACTTCAATAACCTTGGTTTTTAATCTATTTTTGGCAATTAGATTTTTTAAAACA
>BMAU01008860.1:12500-344298 GCA_019973935.1 Trichonephila clavipes
GTACACAGAGGGAAAATATAGCATGGTTATAGAAAATAATTTGAAACAAAAATGGTAGAGCGGGGAACTTATTCAGAACCTTACCTTAGTAGCAAAAGTACCTTAGGACTGTAAATAAATGTTTGTCACTCCCAAAAAAGAGAGAGAGATGTAACAAATAGATTTAAGTTCCCATGAAGAATGCCATACAGGAGGATATTGTCAAGGCCATTGGTAAGAAATAAACATTTTCCCCATGATTAACGGTTTCTTTTGCCTGAGGTGACTCTGTGCCCCCTGCTCCCGGGTTAAATATTTCAAATTGCTTCTATGGTCGTCTCCTACTTTCATTTCACGTATTAAACAAAGTAAACTTTACAAGAAATGCGAAAATTTTAACTGAACAGTGTGTTAATGTTTTAAAGTATTTGTATAACTAACCATATTCAAGATGGAAAGATAATAAGTTGTAATTTAAAGTTTTTTTTTTTGAAATCCAGATGTGACAAATGAAAGTAATATTAATGTCGATGTAAAATGGATTAAACAATAAATAATCGCTTGACTAATATAATTTTTTAGTTTAGTACAATTTCTAAATCCATATCATAAAAATTATTCATTGACGAGTTACATAATTATTCAATAAGTTATTATGTAACTGTTAACAAAAGGTATTTTTTAAGAACATGAAGTTTTTCAAAAATTGATTTTTAAAATAAAACTTTAACATTTTATTATTATTTTTATAGACAATAGGAATAATGGAAGGTTTTATTGAAACTGAGATGTGTAATCATTCGGAAAAAAACTAAAGAAAGCTTTCAGAAATAGAGCAAATGAAATGTTACAAAAAAAATATTATGGAATTTCTGATTAATAAAAATGTTTTTATTAATCTCTAGCAAAAACACTTTGCCAAAAAGAGAATTCTATAAAATGCAGATATCAACTTCTAATTTCTCTAATTATATTTTTTTTATAAACAGAATAGTTATTTTTAATATATTTTATCATAAAAGTCAAGGTAAAATTAAAATGTACTCAGGGAGAAAATAATTATTCGAATACTATCAAAAGTGGTAAGCAAAAGCAGGTAATATAAAAAATAGGTCAGAAAAGAAAATTTTTAATTTAGTTACTTTTTATTAAATAATTGCAATTGATATAAATATGTACATGTACATACATATGACAGAATCAAAAAATTAAGTGGCACAATAGAAAACGTATTTCCTTGCAATAAGCAATGTGTATACTGCCATTATCTAGTGACTTCAGTCAGAACCAATTTAATTTGTTCTGCCATATAAAACAAAAATTAATTAATTAAATTTAATTAATAAATTAATATTTGAAAGAGAAACTTTATTTTCATCAAAAGTGCCATTCCCTACAAGTTTAAAAATATGTATTTGAATTTGAGTTTATGAATAAAAAGTATTTTATTAACGATTGAAAATCTGAACAAGATACGTATATAAATAAATATATATAGGGAGATAGTGAACTAAAATAAGTAGGAATTGAAAAATTAGAATATCATCGTATAACGGACCTTCTTAAACATATATTTTAAATAATATTTCTTGAATGGTACAGAATACATATAAATAGTCTATGTAATGTTTTAATCGAATGATTTTTTTACAAAGCCAAATTCGAATGATTTTTTTTTTTAAAAAATCATCATAGTTCTGTAATACTCCTTTGATATGGTGTGTTTGGGCTCATGTTTGGTATTTCAATCAACCCGTAATTTGTTTTTAATTCTTTGCATAGAAAGGCTTTAATGGCAATGAAATTAATTCTAAATAGCAAATTTTAGATTTGAATTCATATCTGTAGTTAAAATACTTGTATGCCAATACCAAATTACGTATCGTCTTTTTATTAATCAATTATTTAGAATTATGTTAAATGAGATGTATCACAAATGGCAAAAATATATAATAAAATGATAGCTCCATAATTTCTTGCTTTTGTCTTTATTATAAATCCTCATAGGTAAATATTTCTGTTAAGACTAGTAAAAAATATAATGAAGAAAGCATTTGGTAGTAAATTATTTTTTTATTACTTAATAAATATTATATTTGATAACATATTTACTTGCCGAATTATAAATCATTTATCCATCATAATTATCCATATACTATATTCTTTGTTTTAAATGTACAAATAAATTAACAATAATATGTTGTATATATAACGCAGAGAGGACGCAATATTTTTATGTAAATACTAATTTAAACTTGTAGTACATTAAATATATAGGTTGGATTCAGCCCTTGAATATGAAATAAGAGCCTAATTTTCATAATGCATCTTCCATCATTAATTTATTTTAATTTTGAAACCATAACTTGAACTCCAAACACATTTAATCCCATTAGAAATAGTATTTGTCAAAAATAGGTGCACGCTATTTATCACCGTTATATTTCCAAAATATTTAATAATGCACCAATTACAATTAAGCCTTTAAATTGTTTTGGATTTTACGAAATAAATTATGGATAATTGCATGCATAAATATTTCAAGCGGTAAACATATCTTAATTAAATGGATTTTGTTTTGAAAACATGGAATAATAATTTAATGCTACGTGAATATGTAGAATTTTAAATTGCCTTTAACAGTACTAATCAAAACTGAAATGTATGCAAATTCTGGAGATTGAATGATGATGAGAATTAATGTTTAATATTTTCATACATATAATTACTTTTCTTTTCCATACACATACAAATTGAAACAGGATTACTAATGAATTTGTTTTAAAAATTATATATTCATGCTATATTTTATTCTTATAATTCTAGATCGATAAAAAAAAAGACTAAGATTCAAAAAATGAAATTCCTGCTTAGAAGTCTTTTTCTAAGAAGTGCTTGAATTTGCGACAAAACTAATTGATATGTACGACTGCCATAAAATCAGATATATATCTTTATTGAATAAGAACTGATTTACAGCTAAAATATGCGTACCATTTATCAGAAAATGTTCGCACTTTTTTTAAACAAAGCAAAATTTTGATTTGTGAAATTACAAGTTTCGGTTTCACTTGTATTTTATCTGCTGTTTGGCTGTTGTTAGTAGTGCCCACAAGAAATTCATTCTGGCAAAGGGCTATATTATGTCTGTAGTTTTGCCTGCAGCCCTAAACACCAGGCAGGTTGGTTAGTTGGTGTCATGTACTTTGAGGAGTCAAATGGATCCGTGTATGAAAATCAAACCTTTTTACAATTCCACAATCTTTTCACTGTACTCTTTGGAAAAGAAATCTACCTAAGCTTTAAAAGCTGCAAGTTTTGATGGACAAGTGAAGATGTGTTAGGGGAAAGGCTCCGTTTCGGGATAGTGTCTACACGTTGTATACGATCTGGTACCACCTTGTGACGGGCTCACGCGTCTTTTCTTTAACATGTCCTTTGGGTTTTTTGGGTCAGAATTAATGGCAACTCTTTTCCAACAAAATCCAAGAAGGAAAGTGTGAATGAAAGATGCAAATTAACAAGCTTTTAAATATCGGAACTTAGAGTAAACGAGATGGCAATGTATGGCAAGGTATGTCAATTGATCGCAGTTTGTGCCAGTTGATGGCAAGTAGAGAAATGTTAATATAGTTCGTGGTTCAAGTTTGGATAAAGGTACGTGTCGGTGATTAGAGGTTATAAGTGATTGAATATATGGAACACAAGGGGCATACTAGTGCACGCAAATAAAGACAAGATTGAGCATAGGACAATATTGGTTGATTCTTCAAACTGCAACAAGGTAGGATTGACTATTTAATATTAGAATCAGTGATTGAATTATAATCGAGTTTAGGCGGGTCAGTAATTAATAGTGATCCGAATTAGAATAAGTCGTTATTATCTATATATATATATTTTGTGTTGCGTATTTTTCCATTGTAGATTCTCGCACATTAAATATTACAATTTAATTTGTTAAAGGTTTAAGTTGAGTATCTTAATAAAGTCTTATTAAGATAATGATGCCTTCTAGTTCTTTCGTTAATCCTACGCCTCTAGCTCACGCTGATACTCAAAGAGATGTTCACCCGAGGGGGGGAATATTCCAATCTTAAGGGGACACGGTACCCTGTGCGCAATTTCTTTTACTTAGATAGTTATAAGAATAAAATTACATGCACTGTATTCGAACACATCTGTAATAAACATTTCATAAGCAAAATACTATTTTTAAACAAACAATAATTTTAAATTTTTAAAATTATTTAAAGTTATTTAAATTCCTACTACTTTTACAAATTTGAATATTTTTGATCCATTTTTTTCTGATATTTCTGGAAGTATTTCCCACAATTCTGTGCATGGTATTAGTATTACAAGTGATGCTTTTATTTTTAGAATTTTTTTTCTCTTAGACACTATAAAAAACAGTAAAAAAACAGCTATATCTAACTTTATAGATTTCAAAAAAAAATAACTATTCCTCTAAACACTTATTCCATGCACGGAATTATCAAACATATTATTTAAAACAACCAGAAAAAGTTTCAACATTTTATAGTGAATATAAAAAAGCCTTAGCATTTCAAACACATGATCATCATGAAAAAAATATGAAGCTGAGAAAAAGCAATTTAAAGTTTTTGAAAAAAAAAAATAACTGAAAGAGCTAAAATATAGTATCCATTCTAATATATATTAAAATTCAAGTTGTACTAAGCATTTTTAATGCAAAATTCATGCTGAATTAGCACATATTAAAAGGAAATAAATTAAGATTAAATGGAATGAAGTGATACAAAACAGTAAAAAAACATATATATAACTTTATGGATCTTTTAAAAAATAGCTCTTCATATAAATCCTTAAGCTATGCACAGAATTTTCAAACATCTTATACAAAACAACCAGGAAAAGTTTCAAAGATTTATAATGAATACAAAAAAGCCTTAGCATTTTAAATATATGATCACGATGAAAAATATAAAGTCGTGAAAAACGTTTAAACTTTTGAAAGTCAATAAAATACATAAAAGAACTAAACCTTGGCCTTCATTCTTACATATGTTGCAATTTATGTCATAGTAAATAGTTTAAGACAGTAATACATTCTAAAAGTTATTAAATATTATTAAATAAATATATTAAAATTAAATGTATTAAAATATTACAATATATATCAAATGCACTAACCAATTGTTTTGAAGTTATAAAACATTCATTTTATGTTCATATTATAATTGTAAATAAATATTAAAAACCACCCCGTTCATATGTTATTCCTTCTTTTTTAATGAATGAGGCGTTTCGCCGCTTTTTTACTAACGCAATTTTTTTTGGAGCAATTGCATACACTGCCAATCTTTTTCTTTTCCTCTGATAAACTCTATGGTAGTCTCGCCAAACAGCCAATATTTCTGACTGTTTATTTGAAGCAAGCCCATTTTCCTTTTGCAAATTTTCTAATGATTTTTTGTACCAAAATTGAATTCACAAACTGCATCACAAACAGCAATAGTTACTCGACGCGGTGTCGCTGACGTTTCTTTTGAACATTTTACCCCATATGATGCTGTGAAGGCTCTCGTTTGCATTTTGTGTCGCACATCTTATGCATCTTTGAAGGAGTTCATTTGAAGCTAATCTTTGATATATTGGCATAATTTTGACTAAATGAGTTTCCTTCAAGGGTGTCTTCACATGCTTCACGTGAGGACCCGGTACTTCACCACGAGCAAGAGCAGCCTGGAAAAAGCACCAAGAATCTTTTCCAGTCGGACATTTAAAATGTTGAGGTTTTTGGTCCGTTGATATACTATGTAACAATGTTGCATAAATTGCAGTTTTCATTGCTTCTACGTCACCTTTGTTCCAGTGAATCGCATTTTGATAGTATTGTGACAATTTTTTAATTGCCTCTTCCTTTAAACTGCCACGGGATTTCCCTCCCAAGGAAACACCTCTTGCTCACCATTCTTTAACAGCTTTTCGTAAAGATGTACCTAGCCTCTTCCTAACATGGTTTATGCAGTCTTCTATCTTTATTTTTTATCTCGGGACCATAAACTTCCTTAGTATTTAAATATTGATATGTTTTTGCATCACCATCTGACAATAGTGTCGTGTATCGAAAACCACTATCTTCAGATCTTTGCCATAATTTAAGAGCAGCCTCTTGTTCCATGGCACAAGATGATCCTACACGATTGATAGCACATGAACATATATGTCCTTCATACCACACATGAAATTCTGCTGAATTTTCTCCCAAACCAGATTTTGCGTGTTCACATTCAATGCAGCGTTTCGACATAATTTCAAAATCCATGACAAATCCAGTAAGAAGGTCAATCACGCAACCTACACCTATTTGAGACGAAAGTCCTCGAGTCAGCCAAGTACCATCAAAAG
This sequence comes from Trichonephila clavipes, assembly GCA_019973935.1. Classification (NCBI taxonomy): domain Eukaryota; kingdom Metazoa; phylum Arthropoda; class Arachnida; order Araneae; family Nephilidae; genus Trichonephila; species Trichonephila clavipes. Next base: position 18,876 of record BMAU01008860.1, read on the forward strand.
TAACGTCTATATCAGTAATGGCACTATTACTTTGATAAGCACTTTTCACCTGACTTCAAACATCATTCAAGCCTTTTACTGTAGATCTAACCAAAGATTTACATAACTTTTTTTTATATATATTGAATGTTCTGCTTGAGGGTAAATCCATATTCATTAACATACAAAAATTTCCATAGCTAAATAGCCTTTCCCAAAACTTAAAAATGATTGCACCATGCGCATGTTTATGTCGAATGATTGGTTTTCATTACCTTGACTGTCAAAAATTCGTCTGGATGTAAAGTTACTTGATTTAATTATATCACAAGAAGTGCAAAATACAGAGATTTTTCTGGAAAATCTAAGCTTTTCACCAATGTCAATTTTTAGTGAATACGATTTGCAAACATCACACGATAAGTTTTTAAAAGTCCTTTTAAAAACTGTACATCCATTATCACATAATGAGGGGCTTCAGAATTTTCACAACAATTTAAATCGTTCAAGCAGCTGTCTTCTAAAGTTTGGCATCTCATATTTCTTTCTGGTAATGCTGAGGAAATAGAAGTTTCATCTTTTTTGAAAACATCAGTTTCATGACTGTAGTGTTCACTGCACCATCTCTTGTTAGCTTTTTGTTTACTAACAAGACTCGATCGCTTTTGTCTAGGCATGATGAATTAAAGTTTACTTATTAATAAAAAGATATTCAAACGAATATTTAAAATTATAAAGAAATAAATTGATTATATAATTGGCTTTGAGAGAGAAAGAGAGAAAAAAGTCTTTAGTTTTAATACTAATGGTTTTAGAATAAGAAAAAAGGATGCAAAGCAAAATGGAATAACGTTTCTCGCTTGAATAAAAACAAACGAATCTTCTAATTAAAGTATAAAGCTTTAGAATCGCGTGTAAAAGTAAATCAATCGAAATTGTTTAGGCTAGGATGATAGCGTCTGCATAAGAAGCAGACGGCAAATCTTTTAGTTTCGGTTTCGCTTCAACATACTGTCAAAAAATTTAAATAACTCGCAAAATAATGCAGCTAGAACTACCAAATTTTATAAACATATTTAAAAAAGTCACACAAGTAAAATAAGGCAATAAAAAAATTCGTTAATATCGTCATTTTTAGGGTAATGTGTCTCCTTAACACTAATTTTCATTCCTTCTCAAAATGGTGTAACTTCTCAGTTTACATCAATTTCACACACCTGATGGGATTTCTTAATATATTTTTCTTTGAAGCTATATCTGGTAATGGTATTAGAGACTTGAAGAGAGACGGTGATTCAGTTGTTGAGAATTCTTGAGCTTTCATCGGCTGTATCTTTTCCATCGATTCCAACGTGCGTAGGTATCCCCTGCATAGTGCATTCTTTTCCTGCCTGGTTGATTGTTTCTAGGAGAATGTTTCTGGGTGAGTTTTGAATGTCTTCTCTCAGTAAATGAAGCGTTAGAATCACAGTAAATTACAAGCCATTTGGCTTATCATTGCCATTTTAGTCGATGTAAATTCTCCATATTCCATGTTTTTGGAAAATAGTTACCCCCCACATGCTCACCCTGTTGGATAGTCTCATCTGATGAACCACCTGATGATACAAGATTGCATAGTGCATGTTTATTCATCTGGTTGTTTCTGGGTGAATGTTTCTCAGGAGTTTTAAAAGAGATGTAGTCAGTAAATTACAACTATGGTTTATCATTGTTTTTGGAGAACAGTTGAGCCATTTGGTAGAGTGCATATTTGTTTTTGGAATACCGGCTCACCCTGTTGGATAGTCTCATCTGATGAACCACCTGATGATACAAGATTGCATAGTGCATGTTTATCCCTCTATCTGGTTGTTTCTGGGTGAATGTTTCTCAGTGAGTTTTAAAAGTCTTTGCAGTATCACCTCTAGCGCTGCCTTAGAGTCACAGTAAATTACAACCTCTATGGTTTATCATTGTTTTTTAAGTCGATGTAAATTCTCAGGGTCTCTGGATTGCTTTTAATGCACATGTGTTTGGAAGAGATGTTGCATATTCCATGTTTTTGGAAAATAGTTACCCCATTTGGTAGAGCGATACCGAAATACCGGCTCACCCTGTTGGATAGTCTCATCTGATGAACCATCTGGCAGTACAGTTAGGTTCCGAGGTATTTTACTTAAATTATATAATCGTGAAATTTATTTTGTCAAAATACAAATATTTCTCTATTTTCATATGTAATAAATGTTGAGAAAAATAATAGCATGAAAAAATTAAGCGAATGAAAATGAATAAAGGAGACGGACAAATCCAAATGAAATGAAAAATGTCCAGTTAAAGTTAGTAAATAATAAATTAAGCATATAATAGATTTATAGAAAAGTATATACAAATGAATTTTAGAAAGGATAGAATTTTAGGTAGTGTATTATGTCTTATTTTGTGTTAGTAATAGAAAAAGTCTCTAAAGAAAGATAGTTTGAGAAAACGTTAGTTAATATTACAGAAAAGAGTAAAATCGATAAATAAAGTCTACTTTAATTGAGAAAAGCACAATATTTTTCTAAATTTACTATATAAACTGTAGGTTGATTTTTTTAACACTTTGTTGATAGTTCTTTTATTAGATAACATACCATTGTTACCATTTGATATTAATGTAAATTTAAAATTGAAAATGTGCCATTGTAAAAAATATAGATAAATGAAATAATAAGAAATTTACGGAGGCAATAAATATCATTATTAAGCAATTAATAAGCAATACTATATTAATAAATAAATTAAAAAATCTTTAATATTGTTCCTAATTAACCCAAGAATTCGTGAAATTTTTGAAGCAAACATACAATAACTTTTTTTAAAAAAAAATGAGGAGGATCTCTACTGCGATTTTAAGTTTTAATATTTTTTTTCCATAAAAGGTTTCAACATCTTTTATGATCAATATAGTTTTCTAATTGACAATAATGTGTGAAACTAACATGTTAAAGTTTACCATTATAAAAATAAGTTGCATTAAAAATTATATATTTCAATCTTTCATAGTGTGTGAGTGTTTTTTTAATGTCTTAAACTGAAATATACAGATTTTACTATAATAATATATATGTATTAATGTGGTTGTATATTTTATGATGTAAATTCATTATTGCATTAACATAGTATATATTATACACAATATATCCATTCATTATGAGTTATTTGTTGCATTTATGAAATTTAACCGAATGCCGTATTCTCTTACTCATAGCTCCATACTCATAAATGAAATAATATTTAAAACTGATTAAAAAAAACAATATAGCTTTTTTTATCCACATTATTTCCTCTTATTCTCTTTTTGTTATATTCTCTTTTTTGTCAATGCAACAGCCAATCTAATGAAGAAAAGAGATGAAAGAGATTTTTCTCTTCTTTCATATCCGAATTATTAGCCTGTTTCATCTGGTCAGATATGACTATCATGATTAGTTTGGATACATCATGCACTATGGGATCTCTTTCTGAGTTCTTAATGAAAAGCTTCCCTTTAAGGGTCTCTTTGTAAGTATTCAGGTATATATAAGACTCATGCTTATATTACGTTTGGTTCATGTTTTGTCCTTTTTGTTATCATCTCTTAATCACAAGTTCTACAAATAGAATTATTCTTTAGAAAATTAATGTCTGATTAAGGTATCCGACTACTTGCGACAATTTTTTTAAAAGGGACATGGGGAATTTATTGGGGAATTTTAGACTTATTTAGTAGAAAAGAAAAAAATATTATCACTAAAATGGGAAAAAATTGGTAAAGACTTACTGAAGAATGCATAAACGGGGCTCATTCTGTACAAACGTTTTGGAACAAATTTTGAACTTTTCATTTTTGATGTGTTGTTTTGTTATTCGATTTTTAACTGACCATCAGGATAAGAGATATTTTAATTTTTTACAAAGACTAGAGGAGATTTCATCGTAGTTATTATGTGAAATTATTTTCTTAAAAAAACACTGTGATTTTATTCACATAAGAAACTGTAAAATTTGTAATAAAACAGTGGTTGGTAAAACTTAAGGTTAAAACACTTCTACTAATATACATAATATACACAAAAAATTTCAGTTAAATGTTTTTAATACGTTTTGAGCAATATCTGTCTACGTTTGAGCATTTACAAAAAAAAAAATACACTTCGCGAGTAAAACGTATTTTAAAATATTAAATCATCTTTAAAGTATTGATATCTACTTTTACTAAAATACTTGTAGTTCTTGTTTTCGTGAATGGCGAGCATTGAAATTTGTATTTTTAAAAAGATACTATGATGACCTATAAAATAAAATCATAAAAGAAATTTGTAAACTTTTGGCAAAATTCACGATTTTAGAGTAGTCAAATACCTTAATTTGAATTAATTTTTCAAAAAAAGTGAGGTACACATCAACATTATAGAGCCATGGTAGCCCAGTGGTTACATTGGCGAACTTGCGCTTTTTAAAATGCCTCAAGCTGGTGCGGTGTGGAAATCTGGAATATATGGTGCGAGATCAAATATATTTTCGATGATGTTCAAAAGTACGAGGTGCCTCGTCAATAGCCCACGCGAAGTTTTAAAATGCAGATATATATAAATCAAATCAAACATTTGGCTGTGGGTAGTGGTTAGAGCTTCAGACTCCAGACCGGAAGACCTGGGTTTGATGCCCGATGTCACCAAATACCCTCGGAGTACACACGGAGTACGTACTCGTTAAATCAGTGGGTCCGGAAGTTTTGTGGTCTAATCACAAGTGCAGGGGACTTGAAAATATTTCCCTCCCATTCAGTTCCATGCCAAAATTGTGGAGGTGGAGATAAATGGTGCCGCCATCTATCATCCCTTCGGAGAATTTCGCCGAGCTAAATCGTACTGTCACCTGTACGGTGCTGAAGACCTAGGCAAACGACAGGCGTAGTTCTAGTCCCTTGCCACGATGAATTTCGTGGCCCTCGTCCTGACTATGTCAAACAGATTTCATTAACCACAACACAACAAAAAATCAAACATTTAGTTACATAATAAATGTGTAGTGATTATTTTCTTTTATTTAAAAAAATTACGACTTGAATTCCCATTTACAATTTTTTTTTAAAATTCAGTCGATTGTTAATTTGAGAGATTTGCTTCAATGAATTTCAAATTATTAATAATAATAATTTTATATACACTTATTTCCAATAAGAAAATTTATTCTGGGCATAGTTTCGAATTATTCCAGGGTCAGTCACAGATTTTTCTTATAAAATAAGGGAATGATGTTATCCAATTTATGTGATAAAATGGTTTTTATTTCATCAGTCTTCTTTCACCCAAATTCTTTAAAGAAATAAGCTCAAGTTTGTTATATAAGAAATTTAATGTTGTTAAGCTTTTAGCATTTTATGAGATTAGTTAGGTTGGCTGATCCATTTTTTCACTCATTAAATTGCAATTATAAATAATAATCCCTAAAATGCATGCGCATACTTAGGAAAGCGTTTCGTTCGAAAGAAAATGTAAATTAAAATGATTAAAAAATTTTTTAAAACATTTTGCCGTAACTAATACGCCATTGGGATGACATTATTTGTATGAATTTTTCCCCTTCTTTTTCCTCCTAAAACACTGTCAATAGGAAATTTCTAGTACATTAAACTAAATGTACAGAATTTTTTTAGAAACAATAGCTGGCATCATAAGCATAAATTCTGAACCAATTGCCACGTGACTTTTAAACGTTGAAAAGTTGAGTATTTCTACTAATTCAAACTTTAGTATATTTTTAAGCATGGATAATAGATATAAATAGCATAGAAATGATTTTTTCAAAGACTCAGCTAACTCATGGGAACAATTTCTCCATTTATATGATGTTTAATTGATGCTAAGCAAAACATTGTAATTAAAATGAGAGTTTACAGTGAAAAAGGAAAGGGGTAGGCAAAACACTTGCTAAATGCTTTAATGTAGCTATTTAGCAAGGCAAAGGAGGCGATTTGAAATATTTCCTAATTTTTTTATACTAGGACATATAGAGTTGGATATTTTCCAGATCATAATGAAAGATTTGTTTCCCTTTTGTTTTAGTATTGCATTATTTCGGCAGGTTTTAGGCTTAAATAATACAATGCTTTGTTAAAGTTTTACTACTTCTATCCCTTAGAAAAGGAGAATTTTTGCACCATAGACAATAAATATTACTTTAATACATTCCTTCTTCTTTCGAAATTAAACAATTTATCATTATTCATTGCTTCAGTACGTCTCTAAGCTAAATATTTCTCTTTGATATTAAGCTATGAAAACATTGCTTTGAACATGTTTTGATTGATTGTTGTTTGATATCGCATTCTTTACTGGTATATTACAGAAGTATTGAAAAAATTTGACATTATATGAAATATATTTTAAATATTATGTTATTAGGTACAAAATTTCGGATAAGTATCTTTTTTTTTAAAAATGCATTCAAATAATTCTTTTTAAAGTACATCACGCTTTACAATCTATGACCAATAATTTACAGTTGCTTATGCGTTGATGATTCAAAAATAATCTGCTGTTTGTAGAACTATTGCTTCTTGTACTTTTCAGATAATCAACTATGTAATCTTTTTAGTAACATTATTTCTAACCGTCCAATCAATACATTGTGTGCTAATTTCCTCGTAAATGTGATCAAATCACATTTTTACCCTTACCGTATCAAAAGTTAAATCATTAACTGTTTGTATTTCTCCGGAATTTTCATCGTCCTATGTATCATTATGCGATCCGACCTCTTTATACAATTCAAAAACATGTAGTGAAATTCAAATGCATAACTAATTTTTAAATTTCTACTTGATACTATATAAAAAGATTGGGAGCTTAATTTCTTTGTAAATTGTAGGGTTTAGTTTAATTAAATGATTATTCAATTCCTACTAATATATAGCTCACACTCTCTATTTATTTATCTTGGTGGAATTTTCAATCGTTAATAAAATACACTTTAAAGCTTTCAATTGAGCTGAAATTTTATATACAGGATTATTTTGGATGACAATACAATAATTTAATTATAATTAATAAAAATTAATTGATTAAAACTAATTATTCAAAGAATTACAAATACAGCCACATTGGCATCATATTTGGTGATTTAGCGACCCTTTTGGCGACTTGTATCCAAACATGAAAAGTTTTTTCTCCCATTTTAATGCGCTCATTTCAGCTAAAATTTTCTCTACACTTTTGTTTTGGGTAAAAGTACGATAATTTAACTATAATTAATTAAAATTAATTAATATAAACTAATTATCTAAAGAATCATAGATGCAGCCACGTTGATTTCATTTTTAGCGACTTGAGTCAAAACTTTAAAAAAAAAATTTCTTACGTTTTAAAGCATTCAATTGAACTGAAATTTTATATGCACGATTGTTTTGGATGACAATACGATAGCTTAATGATAATTAATAAAATTAATTACCACTTAATGTTGTGATTCTGTCATATGTGTATACATATTTATATTAATTGTAACTATTTAATAAAAAATAGTTAAATAAAAAATTTTTTGTTGATTTAAGTAGGAATTTATTTCGAAAAATTTCTTTTATTTTACTTGTTCTAAAAGTAATTTTATTATGTGTTGACAGAAGAAGTCATTAAATTAATAGCATCTAAATAATATGTGTGTACAAAATAACACATCAAATGAAAAAATATATATATTGTACCGAATGATTGTTTGTGTGTGTCAGAATATCATCCATAATACTGCGTCCAAGATTGTTTCGAATATATTTCAGTAAAAGAATCTACATACAAGGTACCTGATGCTTTTTTTTTCAAAATAAAATAATGTAAAATGTGGCACGCATCATAAAACTTTGTAATACTATTCTTAAAACAATTTGATATACATTTCCTAATCTAAATGACGCTAAATATCATAAATATTATCCATTTATTTTATGCAGCTGGTGAATCAGACATTGTAATGATGTCATCTAGATACCCAACTCCCGAGAAGCTTGTCGAGAGGACTTTATTGAAATGTTTACTTATTTAAGGACTGCGTTCATCTCGTTTTTCTGTTTTAACGTCGTACGTAGTCATCCAGACTTCAGTACATTGGCAACGGAACTCTTGGTCTCAAACTTGTTTCTAGTGCGGAAAATCGTAAGACGTAACGGCGCAGGCAAATGAAAAAAATTTTCTCATATCCTGCGCACATTCTCTACATTTTCGTACTTTTGTAGGTTTTAAGGATCCGCTGTCGGTACTCCACTCTCAGATTTCCTGCCAAGGTTTACACTAGAAACAAAAGAATGGTCACAATCAGTAATGTAGGTGTAATTATATACCCAATAAATGGTCACCCTGTGTGTGTAATAACAGGTTCATCTTCCCTTGAGGCCTGTTTTAATTTACATTGTCCTGAGCCTTCTGAAACTTAATAATTAAACTAGAAGTTATATTCTTCAATTTGGCATCATTTTGTACAAAGACTTGAATGTTTTGGAAGATTTAAGCTGAAGGGACTGAAGACCTTGTAAACTATTCGTTTGTATGCCTTATTCATAGTAGTTTTGTGTGTGTCTTATGTGTTCTGTTTTCGTTAATAATATATTATGTATAAAATAATGAAGGAAGATGTATCAACCATCAAGTTTTCCCGCTCTTTTTGGCATGACTACGTAACATCGTAGTTAACAAAATACGAATCTTACTTCGGCGACGCATTATGTATATATATATATATATATATATATATATATATATATATATATATATATATATATATATATATATATATATATATATACTAGACGTTACCCATCCACTTCTCTGGGTATATGATATATATATAGATATATATATATATATATACATATGGGTGACAAAATAATACGAAAACCCTGAAAAGACGCACAGCGCGCATGTCAGTTAGCATTGCAGTCCGCCGCCTAGCGGATTCGAAAGGTAAAGTATCAGTCGATCAACAGCTGCGATAGCTGTTTCAATTGTAATTTCTGAAAAACGCATAATGACGGACCTGTCAGAGTTCGAAAAATGTATGATTGTTGGAATGAGGTGCGCTGGTTGCTCGGTGACGGAAACAGCCATTTATTTGAGGCGTGAAGAGTAATGTATCTGACGTTATGACAGCATACAAGAAATGCGGGAATGTGACGTCTGGCAAGCACAACAGTGAACGGAAAAGAAAGCTTACCGACAGGGATAAAAGAGTCTTAACCCGCATAGTGGCTCGAAAGCTCAAGCAATCGCTATCCCAGATAAGGTCTGAGGTGAATAGTCAGTATTTCAGCACGAACCCTCCAAAGGGAACTTCATGCTTCTAACTTGTATGGAAGAGTTGGAAATCGTAAACCATTGGTAACAGCACGTCATGCTTTACAGCGATGCCAGTGGTGTAGAACACACAGACAGTGGACCCCACAACAGTGGCAACAAGTCATCTGGTCGGATGAATCGACGTTCACCCTATTCCAAACCACCGGACGCGTTTATGTGTGGAGAACGCCCAAAGAAGCATTTGCTCCTGAATGCATCGTGCCGACTGTTAAGCATGGAGGTGGGTTCCTTATGGTATGGGGGGCGATATCTGGCGTGGTCTTGGCCACTTGTTACTCTGCATGGCAAGGTTAAAGCTGCTCACTATGTCAATATCCTGGGGGATCAGGTGCATCCATTTGTCCAGACTTCATTTCCGGAGAAACTTTATCAAGACGACAACGCTCTATCAACACTGCTAAAATCGTGCAAGAATGGTTTGCATAGCATGAGGGGAAGTAGGTCATCTTGATGTACCTGATTTAAATGTTATTGAACATTTGTGGGGATATTGGAGTCAAAACTACGTGCTCGATTCCCTCCACCATCTACGATTTCGGTTAGAGACAGCCATCCACGAAGAATGGTTTCATATTCTAAGTGGTTTCATGACCTCTATGCGTCCATCCCACGTCGCATACAGTCTGTAATTCAGTCAAGGGGGGCAACTCCCTATTAATAAAGCTTTTCTCCTCTTCACAGGTGTTCGTATTATTTTTGTCACCCATCTGTATATATATATGTGTATATATATATATATATATATATATATATATATATATAGATATATATATATAAATTATTGGTGTCCAAGTCCCAGCATTAAGAATTCGCGATTGCGCTGAAAAATATATTTATATCTTCAAGTCTCTCGCCTCATAATATGAAAACTTCTAATCTACAATTTATAATAATCTCTAAAATTGAAATATATTGATTTTTTGCACTCTCGTAATCCAATTACGAAGTGAATTTCCGCAAAACCAATTTCCCGTACATCTCTACTCCATAAAGTAAACATGCGTGACAAATTTCAAACTTAAATCTGATAGAGCAAAAACGGATTTTTTATTATCAATATTGAGATATTGAGAGTCTATTTCCAAAAGACCCGTTCTTAATGTATTTCAATTTAACAAAAGTAACACGCAAACCAAATTTTATTATTATAGTCCTAGTACTTCGAAAACGGGATCTTTTCTTGTTGTCAATCCCCCCAGTAAACACCAGTTCCCCTCAGGAGTCGTTTTTCGTAAAATCGATTTTAATGGATCTTTATTCAACAAAAGAAACATGCTTGAAAAATTCAAGTATGTGGGTCTAACAATTCAAAAAACGGTAATTTTTTCTATAACTCCCCTTGACCCGTCGCAATTCCCTGAAGTGTCGACTTTCGCAAAACTCCTTGGTAGAGGAACTCTATTTCATGATAGGATCATGCCTCCCACCTTCCAAGAAGGCAGGTATAACAGTTTAAAAACGGAAATATGTATATCTATTACGTCCCTTAACCTCTCGAAAAGCACCTTGGGAAGAGGAGAGGGGGTCAGTTTTTACGAAACCTATTTTGCAGCGGATCTCGACTCCATGAAAGTAATCTGTTACAAATTTCAAGACTGTGTGTCTAATAGTTTAAAAGTAGAAATAATTAACTATAACGCCACTTATAGCCCCAGCAACGCTACTTGTGGTTCAATTTTAACAAAACCCAATGTTCAGCGTATCTCTATATAAAAAGAATCTGCTTACCAATTGTCAAGACTGTTCGTTTAATAGTTACAAAATAGAAATAATTATTCATAACGCCACTTAATCTCCCACAACACTACTTGCGGGTATATTTTTGTAAAAACTGTTTTGTAGCTTATATCTACTCCATGAAAGGAATCTGCTTTCCAAATTTCATGACTGTAATCTAATAGTTTCAAAGACGGAGTAATTTTTTATAATGTCCCTTATTCCCGCGTAACGTTCCTTGGGTTTCGATTTTCGCAAAATCCATTCTTAGCGGATGTTTACTCTACAAAAGGAATATGCCTACCAAATTTCAAGTCTGTAGCTTTAATAATTTCTTAGATATCGTGATGTGTAAGGGAGTGAATGAGTGAGTTGCTTTTCTTTTCTTTATATCTATATATAAAATCAATAATCATGTATTAAATTACCATAAATCTAAAAAAATAAAAAAAACTGAAGAAATCAATGAATATAAATACGAGTAGCCAGTATGGATCAAATTTAAGAAAGAATCAATAGTATAATAGTAAACTCTTAATCTTAGAAACAAAGATTGTATGTTAAAATACAGTTTTATTACAGCCAAACTCCCTCTTTATATATATAATTTCTTAACCTTAGTGGCCACAAGAAAATGAAAATCGAGCAAAAATAAAATTCAATTTATAGTACATGCAATAACATGGCACTAGAAGAAGTATACTATACTAAAACTGAGTTACCAATGTCAAGTATCATATAACAAGCATTAGATCCAATGATATAATATATATATAATCTTATTTATATATGTAAAACTTTTGCGTAGGTATTTACGTTTAAGTAAGGTAATACTTTTATATCCACTCATCTTGACATAAATTCTTGCTAAATGAGAGAAAAATAATCTATTTAAATTACATCACAAGAACTTGAAAAGTATAACTTTGCAGCAAAAGGCTAGAGTTCTATGGAAAACATAACTAATTACATTCAGGAAAGAAAATAAGAACGGTTTCTAAGAAAAAAAACCTTTAATTGAAGCTGAGCTCATTACCATTTGCTATAACTGTTACACAATACTACTTAATTCCTTGCGTCCTTTTTAATTAGGTTGCCAGACAATTACTTGACTTCGTATCAAAGAAATGCACTTAAAGTATTCCTTTAGAAGGACGCCATTCTTTTGTTTTCTGTCTGGGGAAGTGGAAGCATTGCATCTTCCTTTACAAGAACATGATTGTTTTTGCTGCAGAATACCGGAAGTAAAAATTTCTTTTAAATTAACGCATTTCATGTGAAAAAAAAGAATTGATAGAAGTGATGGACACATCATTAATTTATCCGATTTGTATGTAAAAAAGTAGGAAATGGGGGAAAACCTGCTGTTTTTCTTCTGTAGAAACACTTTATTTTGCACTTTTCAATTTCTGTATTTAGCTATTGAGGTTTCAATTATTATATAGGAAATGGGAAGAGTTATTGTAAAAAATAATTATTAGTTAGAAGATTTGAGATAAAAATTCAAGTCTTCGTTGCTTTTATAAAGCTACTTTACTTAATCAGTATCCAGAAATATATATTTCTTCCGAAGTTTGTTGACCTTTTGAAGGTAATTCATTGTAGGAAATAGATTTCCTTGAAAAACAGCGGATTTCCCTTGTTCTCTTCTTAAACGACATAATTTGTGTTCTCAAATATCCGATCCTTCAAAGGGTTTTAGATTTCCCCGAAAAAGTAAAAAAAAAACCCTTTTAGATGACATCTTAAGAATAGGGTGAATGATGAAAATTTTTAAAACCTCTTCACTTTCATTCCTCATCTGCAACTCGAGATCAATGAAAAATAAGGTGAGTGGCCTAATTGTTCTAATGATAATAAGGAAATATGGTTAAGCATTTTGAAACTTAAATTCTTATACTATCTTAAATATGGCATAGATATGTAGTATACATATGGAAAAAATTTAAATGGAATTTGAAGGAATTATTCATTTTCTTTATACGGCATTTGGCACAATTAAGCACACCTTTATTTAATATGTAGTGCATTTTTTTTGTTTCTTCATTTTCTTTCCAAACTATTTAATTATACAGAGTGGGACAAAAATATGTGTCCTGGAGAAGTGGATACGATTTTACGGGAATATCACGCACACACACCAAGTGATCGAAATTGGTTCAGATCTTAGAGAGGACTGAATCAATATAAGTTGATCAGTGGAAATCCTGTTGTTGCAACATTAACTGAGGTGTAAAATACCTACAGTTGCTTCCAACAGGATGGTGCCACTACCCATACATTCCGCCGAACCATGGAACACATTTCTACAAACTTCCATCGTGACAGATTTTTTAGCAGAGGTTAGTCTGATTAGGGCCCTAGCTGATCACCTAGGTAAACTTATCAGTCAGTGTGCTATTTTTTGTGAGGAACCCCCAAACCTTAGGTGTATTTCAACACCTCATAATCTTCAAGGACTTCAGCAGGACATTTCTCCTGATATTGCAGTGATTCCAGCAATCCGGCTTCGTTCTGCCTTCCGCAACTTTCCGACGAGAGAGCAAAAGTGCCAAAGGATGCATAGCAGTTATTTTCAAAATTCATTTGCCACCAAATTTGTCAAGTTTTGTTACATAGGAGGGATGAAAGCGAACTCTAATTTATATCAGGGTGAAGACTCGTAAAGAATCACTTTGTATAGTACACTTCGACTCATCACTGAAAAAAAACACGCCCCAGTCTTCTGGTGTCACAACTGATGTTTTCCGCACCACAATATCCGGTCTTTCACGTGGATGCACCAGACTAGATGCTGGGTGTGAGAAAGCAAATCTCTGCAAGATAGTTATTGTCTTTTTACCTGAAAATTCTTCTTCCAGACACAGCAGATAGGTCACGAGTAGATTGAGGAGTCATTATCGCACACGTCGTCGGGCGCTTAATACCAAGTAGCGATCATGTGCAGATGTCAATGATCTATGCCTAGCTTAGTCATTACTTATTTGGAATGAATTCCATAAACGGCTGACTATTTCTGAGCAACTTGTAGCCACCAAGCCACCACCGTTTGAGATTGGCCAGCTTCAAGCCTGTTAACGTCTCCATCTCAAGGAATCATCTAAACCAGTGATACTCTACCTGCTGCCTGTTGTCCGCCGAGCCGTTTTAAGTGGCCCGATCATGTTCCATTGCTATGAGAAATTTACTTATTTACGAACATTGTATTAAACATTTGATGAGAAATTATTTGGCAGGAAATCAAATGTACCAATTTTGCTTTTCGCCATTGATGCTTTACAAGTGCGAATTGATATTCTTTTTTTATTAGGAACGGTTTCGGTTAGTGATAACAGAGAACAGAGGAGTAGCGACCCTTTTATGAATGGAACTAATTTTTAACTATCTTTCATATCTTGCAAGCGAAAAGTATTAGAAAAAAAATCGTCTCTAGACGATTGGGAGGTTGACTATTTTGTATGGAAAAAACAAGCATGGATCAGATTTGTAACGAAAGTGCTGTATTCAAAAAATACCAATAAACAGGAATCATTCATTGATACCTTTCCTCGAAGATCTCTTTCCAGAGGTGATAAATAGACTTTCTTGAATAATCTTTGCAAAAGTAACAAAGTGTTTTGTCAGTGGCAATTTTACAGCGGTAACAAAGATATCCTATGAAATTTGTTTTTTTATTGGTAATCTTATTAAACCAGCATTTCTGAAACTGTGAGGCACGCCACTCTTGGGGGGCGTGACAACTATACGTGGGGGGCGCGAGCATATTGAAAAGTTAAAAACAAAAGAATTTAAAAAATTGTTAATTTACTGAAAGAAAACATAGTACATTCTGACATAATAAAAAATAAAATGCACATTTACACTGGTATATTACACGCATAAATATACCAATGCTACAGAATGTGAGTGCAATTGATAATTTATTTAACAATTATAAGATTATATATAAGAACAAGTTTAATAATTGCCAGTGACCCCATGGGATTGCTTTATATAAAATTATATACAAAAATTAACACTTATCTTGATAATTTGTATGGTTTATAGTTAATCTCTTAACTGCCGATTAAAAGTTTTGCAATTTGCTTCACAATGCCACTGCTTTCCACTTAGGAACTCTTATGTGATGTATTGGGGGTGGGAAGGAATAAAGAAGCAAATAATCTGAAATAAGTAAATCATTCGCAAACATTGTCAAGGTCCATTTATTGCATTCCAAAAAGACTTCAGAATAATTTTATGGATAACCGTGCACATAAAATATCGTACTTCGGAAAGACCTATATATACGTCTGGGGAAATTAACGTTCTGACTGAGCGAGGCGTTTATATACGCTGGTGGCACTTAAGAGGTTAAAGTCGTATCGTAATTTTAGCATCAAAGTATAGTATTATTGAGTTCAATACATTGTTATTGTATAGGGGGTGGGCGCGATGAACATTATGATTAAACATTGGGTCGCAAATATTGAACCTTTAAGAAGCACTGTATTAATTTGATGCAGAAATTGTGAAAATCTCTTAAATGCTTCTTAATTAGTGTAAGTGACGAAAGTGAAAAGTACAAGGATTAAAAAAAAAATCGAAACACAGGAAATATAATATTTTGATCAATCATCGACATTTTAAATTTCCAATGTTATCTGGGTCTTAAAGCATTCCCCCGCCCCGTTTATCTTCATGTTGTGGCCCGCTTGAAATAACTAGCAGTATGTTTGCGGCCCGCGTGAAAGATCTGACATATATTTGCGGCCCAGCTGAAAAAAAAAGTTGAGTACACCTGATCTAAACGATTATAAGAATTGATACTTATGGCTAACACAGACTGTTTATTTTAGTAAAATATTCACAAAACTGGAGTTAAAATCCCTTTATGCTTGAGCGGCCTCAATCCAGTAGTCTGCATTAATTAACACAGAATATCATTTCCTAAGCTGATGATATAGTACTACCCAATCTTCAAAATAAATAAAATACATATTCTATCAGTTCTACTGGATGCATTTTAAAATTATGACGAAAAATATGATTGTGACCTTAGTGTACTACTGACAACTATATACGAAATATATTTCCATCCAACAATCTATACAATAAATATTGTTATTTGAATCTTATCTTAACTATTTTATTTAAAAAAATCTTGAATCTCTTCACACTCCATCTTATATATATGCAAGATTAAGAAATAAATATAAAATATAAATCTTTTCGCTTACTTTAAATTCATTTTATTTTTAAAGCTAATCTATTTTTAAAGATATTCTTGGCAGATATCTTTCGTAATCCTTCTTAAAATGCAGATAAATGCAGGAATAATCAACAGGTAAATAGCAAATATATCCATTTGCACACACATATGCAATTTAATTAGATTAAATGAATACTGAATACATTAAATCTTACACACTAATTCTATTCATATTTCACATTTCATATCAAAATCTATCTCACTTTATATTTATTTAAATTAATTATTTAAATGATTCTACATAAAAATTCTGACATCCAGAGCGTTAAAATTAGTTCAAAAATCGTTTGATTCGCTTATTTTGATTTTTAAGTTTAATTTACTGATGTACACTAATTTACAATGCTTCAGTTAAATTAAGCTTTAAAGTCATCTTGTTTATTTTATTTAGAACAGAGCACATCAAGGAAACAAAAATAAGAAGTTGCATCTTATAAATATTGTTATAACAGATCATAAAAAATGCCTTTGGATAGACTTAAAATATCATAATCCAGAGAATCTAAAAAAATAATTGCCTAAAAACCCTTACTTTGATTAAAAATGTTTTTGACCGTTTTTAAGAAATTAAGTTTTAAATTTCTGAAAAAAATTGTTTGAAACGCTTGATATGTTAATAGAGTAATGTAAACAATGCAAAGGAATGGAATCAATAAGATTTTTTTAATGCAGTAACTCATCTATCACCATTAGTTAATTACAACGCAATAACTCTTAATTTAGAGTAAAATCCAAATCTTTTACATTAGTTTATCCGACAATTATTCGGTATATTATAAAGAAAATACACACGTTTTTTTTTTCTTTTGGGTAGATTTCATTATTTTTTTATTGTTTGTTTGAATTCCGATATAATGCTACAGAGTTACTGCAACAGTAAGGTAAATTATAAAAATTTTTATACCAAGGTAATAAAAAATGTATTAAATGCGGTGTACACAAAAAAGAGACTTTTTTAATAATTTTTCAATATCCATCGCAGCTGTATAACACAATTTGCTCTTGATAGTTGAAAAGAGTCTAAGCTATGACATTTATGTACTAATAATTAGGATTAACAACCTAAAAATAAGCCTTTATTTCGATAACGTTTTCTTACATGAATGGATTCCTTCCTTTTATTATTAGTTTAAATATCACATTTTGCATAAAAATCTATTTTAAAATGTGAGCAAGGATATTTAAAAAAAAGAGTGTTCCAGTATATTAAAGAAATGATTTTGAATATTTGAAGTAAGAAAAAAATTAATCAACACAATGTTTAAATTTTCTTCACACAGTCTAAATTTTTTTAGCATCTATGAAAACCTAGATACTTTACAAAATTAAAAAATTACGTGTCATGGTCAAAACTACGAATGAGTTGGAATTTACTATCTTATTATTGGGTTATTCGGAAAGGAATTTCGTTTTATCCCGACTAAAGAAAAAAATTGTATTTTTTTCACATCTAACTTTACACTTACGCCGCATAATCTTTATAAAAGGTGTTTTTTTTAGAGGTATAGAAATTTAAATTGCAATAAAACAATGATGTATTATTCGATTGACATGCATTTTTTTATTCGAAAGATAATCTTGTGGCATTACATTTTAAATATGATTTCTGGCATAGGACTGCCACGGCTGGCTCGGATGTAGTCTAATCTGGACGTCCAATTTTCGATGACTTTTTCCAGCATTTGTGGCCGTATATCGGCAATAACACGGCGAATGTTGTCTTGCAAATGGTCAAGCGTTTGTAACTTATCCGCATAGACCAATGACTTTACATAGCCCCACAGAAAATAGTCTAGCGGTGTTAAATCACAAGATCTTGGAGGCCAATTCACAGGTCCAAAACGTGAAATTAGACGGTCACCCAACGTGTCTTTCAATAAATCGATTGTGGCACGAGCTGTGTGAAATGTTGCGCCGTCTTGTTGGAACCACAGCTCCTGGACATCATGATTGTTCAATTCAGGAATGAAAAAGTTAGTAATCATGGCTCTATACCGATCACCATTGACTGTAACGTTGTGGCCTTCATCGTTTTTGAGGAAGGATTCCACCAGCCCATAACGCGCCCCAAACAGTCAGTTTTTCTGGATGTAACGGTGTTTCGACATACACTTGTGGATTAGCTACACTCCAAATGCGGCAGTTTTGTTTGTTAACGTAGCCGTTCAACCAGAAGTGCGCTTCATCGCTAAACAAAATTCGCTTATGAAAATCGGGAACAACGGCAATCTCGTTTTCGGCCCATTCGACGAATCTATGCCTTGCTTGATGATCGTTTTGATGAATTGCCAAACCAAACTGAGAATAAATCACTTGACACCTGTTAAATCGGTCGCCATCTTGGAAAGTAATGCCAACTTAAACTTCTAGACCTGGAAAAAACACACTCTTTATGACATGAAAGCTGATAGAGCAACGCTTGCTTTTGAAACAGTTCAATTGGTTTTTATGCAGTAGTTTTTGGCTGGTGCCCTTTCAATTATGGAGAGTAAAAAGCAACATTTTCGGCATATTTAACTTTTTTTATTATCGGAAAGATAAAAATGTTGTTCAAGCAAGAAAATAATTATTTAATGTGTATGGAGAAGTTGTATTGACAGTTCGCCAGTGTCAAAACTGGTTGGTAAAATTTCAATCCGACAATTTTGATGTTGAAGATGCAACGTGTTCTAGAAGGCTAGTTGAAGCTGATGAAAGCACAAAAGGCATTAATTTATGCAAATCGACAAATAACAACTCGTGAGATTTCTGGGAGTTTAAATTTATCGAATTCTATTGTTCCGGATCGCTTGAAAGACCTAGGTTTATCCTTAAAGCTCTACACAAGGGTTTTTCATGTTCTCATGGAAATAAATTTGTATCGTCTCGTTGACTATGTGATTTGTTACTCAAACGAAAAGAAAATGATCCATCTTTGAACCACATAACAATGTAAGTAATAATGGAGTAAAAAGCATGAACCGGCTCAAAATATTTAGAAAGCCAATATTCATAAAAAAAAAAGATGGGGTGCTAACAGTTTGGTGGGATTTCAAAGGAACAATTTGTTTTGCCTTTAACTTCTGCCGGAAAATAGAACAATTAATTATAAAGTGTACTGTTATTTGCCGGAAAAACTGGATGATTCACTTGAACAAAAAAGACCAGAATTTATCAACAGAAAAGATGTAGTGTTCCACCAAGAGGATGCGAGATTTTATACAAGTTAGGTAACTCGCAAAAGGCGCTTTCACAGCGCGAATGGGATTTGCTGCCAAACCCATCATACTATCCAGATTTGACACTTTTTGATTTTTATTTGTTCCACTCTATACAAACGTTTTTTCAACAGTAAAACATTTACTTCAAATGAGGAGGTCAAAAATAACCTGGGTCACTTTTTGGCAGCAAAAGAACAAAACCTTTTGTGCGTGAAATCATGCTACTGCGTGAAACATGGCAAGCGAACGAGAATGAACAACATATAATTTTTAAAGAAATATTTATTCACTTTATGAAAATTATCTTTAACTTTCTCAAAGGAAAACAAAATTGCTTTCCGAACGACCTAATATACGGGCATAAAAATAAGCTATATCATTTTATCTAACAGAAACGAAATATTGGACACAGTATTACTTTTTCTTGTAACTTTTTCTTTTAATTTTTACTTCTAAGTTGAAAATTCTAATTTCGACTTTGTAAAGCAATCTATAGTTTATATTCTAAAAAAATACTTCTAGAGACACATATACTGCGCATATTGATTGTAAACTACAAGCCTATAATGAAATATTTTATAAAAAAACCCACTCCCACAAAAAATCAAGCATACACTAATGTATGTATTCCAAAAGTTTATTCAAATACTTTAGAATTCATTGACCTCGAAAGTAATCAAAAAATTATTATCCGGAGTTCCTGTGGATTCACAGGTTCAACATAACTCCCTATCTTTTGAAGTCTAAGTTTAAAATTGCTTTTCAAGTAATTTTCTGAAACTCTTTCCCATAAAAACTGGGACGTATATCTAAAAAAAGAATGAAGTTTGTAAAAATGTAGAAACTTTTTTATGCTGGTGACAAGAAAGGAAAAGAAAGCTTGATACGGCGGATACTTCAGAGAATATTGGATCAAAAATTAGATATCTGCTTTTGAAGTGTGTTACATTGATATTTCTTTTTTTATAGAAGATTTCTGAAGCGACAGAATCAAATTAAAGTTTGTTCTCGGATAAAATACTGCTGAATTCGGATGCTAGAAATTCTCATAGGAAATAAGCGAAGGATATATTATGAATGATTTTTTTGTACTCATATGTAACTTATTTCTCTCTGCACAAAAATATAGAGATAGAAAGCATAAGTTTTACGTACCAATATTTTGTTAAGAAAAACTATTTGTTAGGAAATTTATCTTGCCTTTAGTGAATATTGAGTTACAGATCCGAGCAAAAATATGCGTTTTATATTCCTCTTTATGTATTTATTTTTTGTTCTAAATTAATATTTGTCCTTCAGAATTGTCTTCATCTAATTTACTAATACGTTTTACTCATTAATAAAAATATTTATAATTACATTATATAATCTTAATTTAAAAATCTTTGCTACAGTTACTTATATAATTTTTTAAGGTGTGATAAAGGAAATAGATATTTTTAAAAAATATTTATACTATATTCCACAAGTCTATACAAATTTAACACTATAAGGACTTTTTGGTAATGTGCTATTTCACTATTTCAGTTACAGTAAAATCTCAACAGGAAAATTTTGTGCATGTAAAAATTATTCTAAACTTTTTTTGTAAGTAGCTGCATTCAGCGGCACCTGATATTTTTATAAGGACAATCTTCTCAGTCTAAGAAATAAATTGAAACTTTGATTGAAAATGGATCAAATATTAAACCGCATATGAGCATATTCTTAATTTTTGGTAACTTATATTTTTACTCGAATCCTTAGATTTACAACTTTCGACTTTGTTCAACACTAGAAAGGCTGAAACTTAATGTATACCTACATTTTGTCCAAAAGAGAAGTCCACATGACTGCATTGTGAAAGAATGATAAATGTCTAAAGAAATTTGTTTAAAGATTGACTCTTTTTTTGATACTTTTTTATATTATTTACATTCATATAACCAGTTATTAGTAAATATTAACAATAAAAAAAATTACTTCCACTTGGAAAAAAATATATTCTAAAATATTCTAAGAAATTGTGCATTATATATGTAATTGTTTTTCTAATTGAAATTTAAAAAGTAGTCAAAAGGACTTCCTTGGCCAATCTAGTGTTAACCCTTTGCGCAACATGTAACTACTAAGGGATACATGCAATGTACAGGGCAAAATCCCATTATAACTTCCTATGGATACATGGCTCACTAAGGTGTACATCCAATGTGTAAACAGCACAGAAAATTTTATAAGGTAGGTTTTATTTTAATGAGATTGCATAAAGTTACAAAATGTCTCGATTACAAAAATTTGAAAAAATAGGAAAATTAAAATTAAAATTTCAAATCTTTGTGAAATTTCTCGAAATGTTCCTAGAAAAAAAAAAGCTTTTCTACATGCGTTATATAAGCGTATTGTCTCAATTTTGTTCCGTTTCTTTTTACTCTTATCACAAATATATAAATCCGTACCAGAAGAACGACCACCGCATTCATCAATTTCAGACAGATATTCTCATTCAGTTTCACTATCGTTAAAATCCAACCACAATGCCATATTTATTGGCAGGAAAAAGTAAAACCAACAACAAGTAATATAGGAAAAAACTTTGTAAGTTAATTCTTACTTAGATTAAGAAAGAAAAATTTTATTTTAGCTACTTTTTATTAAATAGTTACAATTAATATAAATATATGTATACATGTGACAGAATCACGACCTTAACAGGTAATTAATTTTTAATAATTATTATTAAAGTATCGTATTGTCATCCAAATCAATCGCGTACATAAAATTTCGGTTCAATGAATGTTTTAAAACGTGAAAAAAAATATATTAAATTTTTGACCCAAGTCACTAAAAATGAAACAAAAGTGGCTGTACCTTTAATTCTTTAAATAGTTAGTTTCAGTCAATTTATTTTAATTAAACTAACCTATTTTTACACAAAGCAATAGCGTAGAGAAAATTTCAACTCATGTGAGCGCTTTAAAATGCGAGAAAAAAAAAAAACCTTTTCAAGTTTTGACACAAGTCGCCAAAAATGACGCCATCGTGGGTTTATTTGTAATTCTTTGAATAATTAGTTTTAATCAATTAATTTTTAGTAATTATAGTTAAATTAATGTGTTGCTATTCAAAATAATCATGTATGTAAAATTTCAACTCAATCGAGCGCTTTAAAATATTTATTTAAAATTTTATTAACGATGGAAAATTCTACTAAGATAAATAAATAAATAGAGAGTGTGAGCTAATAGAAGGAATTGAAAAATCGTTATACAAACGGAATTGAAAAATCGTTATACAAACTTAAGGAAATGAAACGAAACACGCGCGAACAAACGTACGCCTTAGTTAGCGTCAAAAGGAAAAATAAAATGTGCTTCGTATTTCAAGGTCATTATTACCAGAAATCAGGGATTGCTGGGGATACTACAACACGCAGTCTGGTACACAAGGGGCTAAGAGGAAAAATTGTAATTCTGTAAAATCAAATGAAAATTCAGGAATCTTATACGGTTTAATTCCTTTTTTACACCATACTTCTTTGCTATAAATAAAAAACAATCACTGATGCTCTCTTTCATTATACGTGAACATGGATTTCTTAATAGTTCATTCGAAGCTCATATTTGTTAGCTCATATTTAATAGCTCATATTTATTTGGAAGACAACATGTTGTACAACAGTGCTTCTCAAACTTTCAGTATTTGTGACCCCATTTTAAATTATAATTTTCATCGCATCCACCTCCATATAACAAAAATATATTGAATTCAATAACAGTATACTTTGATATATAAAGCTACAATACGACATTAATTATAAATGTACAAATTTAATACAAAGTAAGTATTAAATTTTGTATATAATATTATACCATATGACAAGCCCATGGAGTCACTAGTCATTATTAAACTTGTTCTTATCTTATTATTGTGAAATTATTTATCAATTATATTGTGTATTACTGATACATTTATAAGTTTTTTATATTAGTGTAAATAAGTATTTATTTTTATTATGACAAAATTAATTTTATTTTGCTTTCTTTGAGTAAATTAATAAATTTTTTTAAAAATAATCTTTTGTTTTCAGATTTTTGATAGGTTCGGGGCCCCCGACCAGGGATATCACAACACCTAGGAGGGGATCCCCCACAGTTTGAGAAATACTGTTGTACAAAGAGTTAACGATTAAAATTACAGGCTCTTGTGACGTTTGGATCATGGCAAAATCAGTAGTAAGTGTAACCTCCATTGTCGGCAATAACTACTGCCGCACTTCTTGACAAAGAATCAAAGAAGCTTTGAATGTATCCTTGTAGTACATCAATCCACGTGGCTACGACATATTACCAAAACTGAGCTAGTATAGTGGCGGGTAGTATACCCCGGGTCTGTCGTTCTGTAAGCATGGATCCCACGTTTTTGATTGGCAATAGATCGGGAGAACAAACAGTATAAGGCAGCAATTTAACTTGATGGGTAAACAAGAACTAATAAACTTTGCATACACGTGCGTTCACGCATTATCCTGCTGGCTGTTTAATGTACCAGCAATACATACTAAAGGGGTTTGGCAGTGAAATCCAATATCACCCCAAAACACGATACCGGGAACAAGACCAGTGTGGTGATGTATAATGCAACAGTTCAGCAACCTCTCCCACGATGTCTCCAAACTCAAACCCGACCATCGTGATGTTGCAGTCGTAAGCGAGATTTGTCAGGCAGCTCAATGTCGTTCCATCCTATTGTCCAGGCTCACCTTTCACGGCGCCGTTGGTGGTGCAAACAGCTGTGATTTACAGTCAAAGAATACGATGCAATGCATGCCTTGAGGATATTCCACTCTCCTGCAAAGCGCATCAAATGGTACAAACAGACACTTAATTATATGTAACTGACTGAATCTGCTGTGCAATGTTTTGTAATGTGGCTGCGTATACATCACTGCCGTGCGCACTATTCGCTTTTCATAACGGACAATGGTGCAATGAAGTGGGTGTGATCGCCCTTATGTCTGTTATTTCCTCCTCCATCCAGCGACGTTCAATCTGCATTACAGTTGCTTGATTTCGCCCAACACGTTGACCGATAGACGAAGCAATGGACACTTGTGGACATTCCACTCTGCTGTAAACAGCATTGAATGGTACAAGTGGACATCGAATGATGTGTAAGAGATTGAATTTGTTGTGGCATTGTTTGTGATGTGGCCGCGCGATCCATCGCTGTTATGCGCCCAATCTGCCTATCTTCACGAGGAGGCAGTGATCGTCCCCTCGGTCAGTCGTATACGCCTGCATCCAGGGATGACATATCCGCCTCACAGTAGTATTGTTTCGTCCAACACGTCGGCCGATTTCCCTGAAGAATAATCTGCTTAATAGGCTACTATTCTTTCTCGGTCGAATTCAGAAACTTGGTCAAAAGACGCTCAATGTCTTCCACGAGGTATAGGTAAACAGTTTACGCAAAAAAAAGAACAAAAAAAAACATTTGCCGTATTTCAAATCGTCAATTTGTTGTTTCACCTTATATAGCACTTGCCGGCAGCGTTACAGTCACCCGTGGTGTGCTTCTGCACTATAATGTCAATGTTTTGCATATTTCATCGTCGGCAACGCATGATATAAATTTGACATTGTTTGCATACTTCCTCCAGGGTGTTGTATTTTGTGAGGCTAGCAGTGTATTTCATAAAAGTAGTTCTGAATGAGTAAAAAAGGCAATTATTTACTATGTATTTTAAATAATTTTTTCAGGCTTCTTGAACGTGGGCAGTGGGATTATTTTCTTCAACTTTACTACCTTCATTTAAAGTATTTGTGAATGTGCGTGTATGGTTACTAAAAGACTTTCAGAGAGTAGATATGAACATATCTATAATGACTTACATTATTAACACGATTTTATAAGTTTCACTTGTATGTAACGGATGAACTCGATTTTTACCCACTTTAAAGTGGATTAATTCGAAAGTCGGATTAATTCGAAATTTTGCACACTTGTCAAGGACCGATGGCAATACAATAACTTCATAATTTTGTTTCATTGTCCTGTTCAGGAAAGTCAGGAATAAGGAGTTTAAGATTTGGTGACTAATTCATTATACTTTCTAGATTTAGTGACTAATTGCATAAATCATTTCCACATTTGGCGACTAATTCCAGATTTGGCGATTAATTCCAGATCCCATTTCCAGATTTATGAATAAAAAATTGTTACAAACTTCTAATAGCGAAAACGTTTGCGTCAGCCATTTCTTACCTTAATATAAACAATTTTCCAGTTTTTCTTAAAATGGAAATAAAAAACTTTAAAAAAAGATCATGCAAGTTAAAGAAGAAACATTTATGTTTTAACCCTGCGTTTCTGAAACTGTGGAGGGATGAGCATATTGAAAACTTCAAAGTAAAAGATGTAAAATAATTATTAATTTACCGAAAGGAAGCAAAACAAAATACATTCTGACATGATAAAAAATAAAATACATATCCACACTGATTTATGATACTTGTAAATATGTATGTGTGGCATTTAATAATTCATTTTGTAATAATAAATTAAAAGCAAATTTAGTAATTACTAGTGACTTCCATGGGCTTGTCATATACAAAATATAATACATATATTGATAATATGTGCAGTTTATAATATTAAAGTCACATTGTAGCTTTAGCGTCGAAGTACCTTATTATTACATTAAATACATTGTTGTTGTATGAGGGGGTGATGAAAATTATGACTGAAAAATGGGTCGCAAATATGGAAAGTTTGAGAAGCGCTGTTCTAACCGCTAAACTGAGACATAGTGTATTTTTCTAAATTCTCTTGTCGAATCTGTGGAATAAAACATCATTCATCGCTTCATTTTATCAAAAGAAGTGAGAATTGATTCAGAGGTCACCGGATTAAAATCCAAAAATAATTTCTCACAAACTCTTCGATTCAAAAAGTGTACTTTGTGTCTAATACTGATACAATTTTCAGAGAGTGTATTGAGCTCTTTTTAGTGAAAAATATCATTGACATAACACCTTCTTTCTTATGAAATGTTTGAAAATTATCTCTTCCAGATTTCCTTCGTTTGGCTGATCCTACATTTTGCAAACCAGGCCGTATGGACTTGCTGTTAGTATGCCAATGAGTATTACAGATTCTAAAAAAGACTCATTTAAGATTAATTCATCATTCATTAAATGATGGTTTTAAAAACTAAAATGCATGGTTTTATTCTTGATCGAAGTAAAAAAAATGAAAATTAAATTATAGTTTCAAAGAACTAAAAAGTTTTTAAACTTTTTAAAGTAAATTTTTATGTTTAATCGAACTAAAAAGTAAAAAAAAAATAATTCTTTATATAATAATAAAATTATTAACGAGAAAATTATTGCCATTGGGGTAAACGCGTGATGTGCTTTATATCAATTGTTATAATTTCTTACTGGTTCTATTCCTAAATGCTGAGTTAGTGTAAAAGCACCCCATGCTTTTACCACGACATTAATTTTCTCCTTAATCATTTTATTCTTATATTAAGAATTATTATTTTTCATTTTATAGTTCGATTAAACATAAAAGTGTGTTTTTTTAGTTTTTTTTTAAACTGTATATATATTTTTTAAATGTGTTCCATAATAAAGCAGTTTGTAGTTTGCTAGGGGGGGGGCACTTAGTTCTTATAAACCTTTATTTCCTTTCATGACATTATAACGATTTTTACATGTCATTTTTAATAAAAAAATATTTATAATTTAAAATATTAACTATTGCAATTATTTACAAGAAATAGTTTTTTAAATGGATAAGATTACAATTATAAAATAATTATAAGAATTGATGAAAAGATCTTTGGGGTAATGAGAATTCCATCATTTGAGTGGGCGGGGCGATGTATAGACAATCCGAATGCACCAAAGGAATCCAAGTAAGAGATAAAATTTTGAGATGTAAAAAATTAAATTGAGTTAGTATCGAATGGAGCATCTGTGATTGGCTAACCAGAGGGGTCAGATAAGTTTAGGAGAGAAGCTCGTCCAATCATTAAGAAGTTAAGAGTTCAAGTAAGATGAGCTGCAAAAACAGAGATAATTTAAGAATAAAAGTAAAAAGGTAAATAAAGTATCATAACACTGAATACTAATGAATACTTTAAACAAACTAAATACTCAAAAAGTAGTTTAATCTTCAAGTAGTACATAAATCGAAACGAGGTAGAAAAGATAACAAAAGATTGTTTCAATACGTCAAAATAATTTAATAATCAGTTCTATGATTTTCAAAAAAGCATTTTCATGCTATCTTAGTAATTTTTTTTACAAATAGTTGTATTATTGTTATTTCTGTACGAGAAATTTATTTTTCAATTGTAGGTATTCTTTTTTTATTTAAGAAAACCCTCTTCATTCATCAATCATTTCCAGAAAATCTATTCATTTTTGTAGTGGAGTTTCGAAGCTCCTTTTTATGTCAAAAGTTTTCAAACAAATTTTTTAAAAAAGTTTCGCAAGTTCCACTCGAAATGCATGTTTGATAAATTCATCGATATACACTATACAGCAAAACTGCATTGGAACTTCCCTTCTTTATATTAGATCTAAGCAATGTCTTAAGAATCCCTGGATGTTTCACAATTTATTTGAATAGTCAGTACTGATTTTCATTAAGTTGTAAATAATTAAGAATCATATGTCTATATATTTTTTTAATTTATATTTAAATACACATACGAACAACATTTTCAAGGAAATATTCGACTCACACATACTCACTTACTCAGTCATCTCACAATCTCCGGAGCGATAAAACATACAGACTTGAAATTTGGTAGGTATGATTCTTTTGCTACGTAGTTATTCGCTAATCATCTCCTAGTTAGGGCAGGGAAGTTCTGGGGAGTTTATAGACAAAAAATATTTCACTTTTAAACTAATAAATTTGAAAAATTTTAATTTGGCAAACATATTTCTTTTATTGGGTATAGATCCACTAGGAACGAGTGCAGTGGAAATGGACTTCATAAAAAAAGGAATTATTGGGGCAAAAAGTTAAATATACAGTCGAACCTCTATATAAAGAATCTCTATATTGCGAATTTGACAACTGTGGAGTTATCTTTCCTGCTAGAGTGACATCTGCTTTATATTGGACTGCAAGTCTCCTTTTGCTCGAGAGGACGTTGGCGAGTGTAATTTATATATATTGTGATTTTTTCTATATAGCGAACTTTTTCCTGGAACCTTGAATATTTCACGATTTTCTTCGTAAAATAACCTCTCTATAGCGAAGTGCATTTTCTTTATAACGAACTTTTTCTTTTGTGGTTCAGTTTTTGTTCTCCCTTTTTTTTAGTACAACTGAAAAAATTTCAAGTTACTCTCTCTTTAACACATTTTATGATAGTCATAAATTTTGAACTGTTTTATGTTTTTTTTAGATTCTAATGCGCTGAGAGCAATAGAGTTCTGGACGTTCCAAGAAGTACAAACTTTAACTCCCATTGCCCAGTTCACTAGAAACATCTTCGATATCATCTTTCACTCTCAGTTGAGTTGTCCCTTGACCCCGTGTTCTGATTATAAAATAATGTATGCTTAATATTACTTATATTCTTTAATAAATTGTCCTTAAAATCCATTAATGTTAGAATAAAATCATTTTCTTAATATCGAAAATACAGTGAACTCTTCAACATTCTTTTATCTTGTTTTGCTTGCAGTTTTTCTTTCTTTCTTTTTTCATGAGTAAGATATATAAAATAAATATGCATTAATTTAAAAAAAGGTGTGAATAATTACTTTTCTTAATATATAGTGTTTATGAAATTTAAAATTTGTTTTACGTGGTTTATAAAGTATATTAAAAGATGAACCTCTATATAACGAATTTTCCATGTAACTAACTTCTTTCCTGGATTCAGTGAATTCGTTATTTAAAGGTCCGACTGTACTTTTTTTCTAGAAAGAGGAACTCAAATGGTGTTTTTTTTCTTTTTAAATCAAGTAGAGAAGCCAGAAAGATATTTTTTATCCCAACTGAAATCTTAATACTTTCAACGAAGCTGCTGGGCCTCTCATTCACTTATATTATTCACAAAAACAGATATAAAGAGTGTGCTGTCGAGTAGAAGGAAAAGAGGAAAGAAATACACGTATTACCCGTAAAACATGTTTGCTGTTCGAACTCGACGTCAGCTCTCAGCTCGACGTTAAAAATTCAATGACAAGTGACAGTCCCAGGAATGGTTCGAAGATGAGGTCGAGTAAGTCAAAGAATAGCCTACACCTACGGAAGAATACTTGTCAGAAGCATTTAAGCAAATCCAGTGTGCTGGTGATTTCAGCTGAAAGGACGAGAATCCGTGACGTTAAATCCTCCATTGTCTTGCCACAGGCATCTCATACATAAGTGATTGCTCGTGGCTTCAGAAAAAGAAATCCAAGGATTGTGGTCCAGCGAAAGTGGAGATCAAACAGCAATTTCACTACGTCTAAGTCACCTCCTGTGATATGTAGCATGGAGGTGGAAGCACCCGGCAATCTGAAAATGTGCTGATGTTCCATCATGCATTCATCCAGGTGCTGAGTGACTGGTACTCTCTGTAGCAACTCTGGGAGGCTATTCTATAGGAGAAAAAGTATCTTGCACCTTTGAGGCATTCGTGCAATACATGTAAGTCCCCCACTTTCGTTTCGACAATCTCTCGTCTGGCCCATCATCCTCCCGATGCTACTATTATCGCAATTTTCAGCAACTAAACGGGAATTGTGACATTATTTTCTGTTGTCTTTTGTTATGTAGTCATCCCTTTGAATTTGTTTGTCGAATATATATATATATATATATATATATATATATATATATATGTATACGAGGCGCATCCAGACAGTAAGTTTCTCGGTGTTTCCCCTTTAAAGTAAACGTAATTAGTCGTGTCCATTGCGCATGCGTAACAGATCTATGACGTATCAATCATATACCATCCACGATACTTGCCACCTCATGCAAGTATCGTGGTAGCAGTGGTTCGAAATGGAAACTCTTATTCCTTTTCACGCCACCTGCGAGGTTCGGTGATAACGTTCTTGAATGCATAAAGCATTGCGCCTAATGAAATTCATCGCCAGCTCTGTCAGGCCTATGGGCTCAACATCATAAGTATTTAGATGATGAAGGCAGTTTTCAGAGGGTCGTCAAAGTGTCCACAATGAAGATGGCTCACATACGCCTCGACGCACCGCAGCAGTTTTGACGGAATTTGGCTGGGAGTTGTTTGATCTCCCCCTACAGCTTTAATCTTGCTCCCAGCGATTTTCCCGTTTTCTAGCACTTCAAGAAATTCCTGTCTTCCGGTGAGTGTTTTGGCAACGACGAAGAGTTGAAGACGTCTGTCACACGCCTGTTCCATTCACAGGCGCAGAGTACAACCACAGAATGATTCAAAAGTTGATCCCAAGATTCGACAAATGTCTCAATTCTGGTGGTGGCTATGTTGAAAAATAGCTAAAACATTGCTGTACTTGTTGCCAATAAATATGTTCTTAAAAGAGTGCGAGTTCTTTTTTTTTTAAAAAAAAGGGAAACTTACTTTCTGGATGCGCCTCATACATATATCAGTGTTAGGAAACAGAAATTTAATAATCTGAACATTTTCAATAGTTCTTTCTTATAATACAAATTGCTAAAGCTATATATCTTTATAATCTTATTTCTAATTCTACTTTATTTTAGTGTGGACATTTGTTTCTAATAATTTTGAATGATCTAAATAATATCTTAAATAGGCTTATATGCACTGTTGTTACCCACAATTATTAATAAAATAATAAAAATGGTATAAATAATATGCATCAATAATTTTCTTTCGCCAAAACTCAGTTTAAAAAATAAATTAGTACTATCTCATAGGTTAACCCTTTATACTTGGCTTGTAATTAATTTGTATTACATCAACACTAGCAATGGTTGAATATCTATTATCTTTCAGAGACATCAATATCAAATATTCGTCCTAAATACCTTATTGCAACATTTTTTATTTATTTTTGTATAAGTAGCATTGCTTATGCTTAGGAGAAAGTAAAATACAATCCTAAATTATATACAAAATTCTCAAGTTAAAATGTTCTATTGTTCTTTGTGTTCAAAAATATATCCTTTGCAACTTTTTAAGCCTTTATTTGCTACAAGTTTAACAAATAAAAAAAGTAGATATTACAGTGGTATTCTCGTTAATTTACCCATTCCATACTTTAACAGTTTATTGCTATTTTTTATAGGAGCTACAGATGCTTAAGAAGATGCTTTCATCAGTCTTAAAAGTGAAATTTCAGAATACGATACATAATTTTTTTCAATATTGTGCATAAATTTGCAAGTGTTTCAGATTTTTTTTTTTACAAAATCTGCGAATATTTCTTTAAAAAAGTAAGAAATTAATTTTTTTTTTATTTTCGAAATATATATTTTTAGTTCATTTGATTCTGGGTTTAACTTCTTAAGTAAGCCAAAAACGTAATTAAAATAGCCAGAATCGGTATTGTTATTTATTTATAATACATTAGGGGTCTCAGGGGTTTTAAGTTTGCCTGAAGTGCTTAAAGTATAAACAATTTTCGACTGGATATAATTCTTTGAGATTAAAATTAAATAATTCGATTCTTTTACACATTATGTATAAAGTAATGAGGTTTCGAAAAAGGGTAAAATGTTTAAAATATAATCATAATAATAAAAAATATAAGCATATGAAAATAAAAAAATACTTCTATAAGAAATATTAAGTAAATTTTACGTTGCTCGTGCTATTTTTAAAAATATTAGCTTTTGATACATAAAACTATATAGAATTATAAACTGTATCATACTCTTTAAACCCTATCTATTTTAGTATTATATATATTTCTTATTTCAAAAATTTAAAAATTATTAAAATTCTAAAAAAAATATTTTTTTTTAATTTTTAAAAAAAATATTATTTATTTTTCTATTTTTATAAAAATGCTTAAGTATAATATGAATACATTTAACTTTTTTCTCATCTTATTGCTAGTACTCAGAGCTACTATTTTAGAAAATATGCGCAGCTAAAGCTTAATATTTCTCACAGAAATGTTTCTTATTTTCATATGTTTATAATTTTTAAAGGTATGATTATATTTTAAAGAAATTACATATTTTTATAGCATAATTCTTTTATAATTAATGTGTAAGAAATCGAATTATTTAATTTTAACCTCAAAGAATTACATCTAATCTAAAGTCCTAGACACCTGCTTAGGAGTGAAATATATTTAATTCTTAATCTTTAATAAATAGAAATTGAATTATATTGTAACGTTGACTGATAACTTATAAATATATATATCACTAGCCAAAAGCAATGAATCATTACTTTAGAATAATATTTACAGAATATCAAAGTTCGTGTGGCCCCGATAAGCCAATAATTTAACTCTGATGTATGTACGTCATAGAATAATGAATAATTCATCAAATATTCAAGGAATATTTATAAATACTTTATTATAAAATAGATTCAGTGAAGCCGAGTTGTTCTGCGACATGTGTCTTACTCGGCCCATTATTAACTTATTGCAGCGCTTCTCAAACTGGGGAGGGGGGCGTCATAAACCTGAGAGGGGGGACGAGCATATTGAAAGTCGAAAACAAAATATTATTTTAAAAAATTACTAATTTAATGAAAGTAAACAAATACAAACACATTTCTTAGCTCTCAGTCAAGCCAAAAAACTCTTTAAAACTCACCACCCAGATGAAGAACATAAGCCACGCCTCCCGGATTCCATCGCTCAACCAATCCCCAACATGCCACTCAGCAGAATGGAAAACACCACTTTTGCCAAGCCCAGCATCATAGACTCTCACGATATGGGATTGAGGACTGTTTTTACAGTCCGGACGCCGAAAAGAAAACGCCTATTCAACGCCCACAAACACATTCTGACATTGTAAGAAATAAAACCTTTACGCTGATATAATGCACATATAAATGTATCAGTACACATCTCAATGCATTTTAAATTAATTTAACAATACTAAATTAAGAATAAGTTTAAAAATTACCGGTGGTCCAACGGGCTTGTCATATATGTATGTAAAATTATATGCAAAAAATAACACTTATCTAGATAATTTGTACTGTTTATCGCTTAACTGCCGATTCGTATTTAAGAGATGAGCTTCCCATTGCCACCGTTTTGAACATATGCAAGGGTATGTGGGGGAGGGGGGAAGAAAGGGAATAAATAATAAAATCCTCTGAAATAAGTAAATCCTTCGCACAAACACAGTTAAGGTTATTTTATTATATTACAAAGACTTCGGAAAAATTTTACTGACAGCAGTGTACAGAAAAGATTGTTTTCCGGAAAGATGAATATATGCGCCCAGGGCAGTTTACTCACTGGATGAGGAAGACGTTTTTATACGCTGGTGGCACTTAAGAAGTAAAAATTTTAACTTTTGTGTCAAAGTATTGAACTTAATACATTTTTATTGTATGGGGGGGGGAGCGAGATGAAATATAAGATTAAACATTGGGTCGCAAGTATTGAAAGTTTGAGAAGTACTGACTTATATTGTAACATGTAATGATTTCTGGTTTGTTGAACTGAAGTTCGCCTTTATGCTCATGGATGTGAATTTTGGGAAATTATAATACATAAATAAGTCATTACATTTAGTAAACGAACATACGTTGTAACAATAATAAAGCATTGAATTTGTAAAAAATGTTAAAAATAACCCGTTTATTTAAAACAGAGCAAAGTCACGGTAATTTTTTAAGAATTCGAAACGATGTTTTTAGTAGAAATTTGTGGTTTTGAAATATTTTTTGGAATTATACTCCACTTAAGCTTTAGAGCAGGGGTACTCCACTTTTTTTCTGCTGGGCCGCATACATATGTTAGATATTTCACGCGGCCCGCTACATGAGGATAAATGAGGGGGAGAAATGCTTTAAGACCAAAATAACATTGGAAATTTAAAATGTGGAAAAATGATCAAAATATTATAACTCCTATTTTGCTTTTTTTAATTGTTATTTTTTTATATTTTTTTTTTATTTCTCTGTCACTAGCACTAAATTAGAAGCATTTAAGAAACACTCCGTCACAATTTCTGCATCAGTAAACGGTTTCATCCGATTACCAATAATACAACAAATTTCATTTGATGTCTTTGTTACCGCTGTGATATTACCTCTGACAAAATACTTTGTTGCTGTTGCAAAGATTATTCAAGAAAGATTATTTATCACCTATTGAAAGAGATCTTCAAGGAAAAGTGTCATTGAAGGATTCCTGTTTATTGGTATTTTTTAAATACAGCATTTTCGTGACAAATCAAATAATTACTGTGATCCATATTTGTTTCTCACTACAAAACAGGAAGAATCCCAATCGTCTTGAAATGATACATTTTCTTCCAATATTTTTTCCCTACAAGTTATAAAAGATATTTAAAAGTTCCACCCACATAAAGTTGTCGCTACTTCACTGTTGTCAGTTATCACTAACCGTAACTGTTCCAAATGGAAAAAAAATATCAATTCACATTCGAACGACACCGACAGCAAAAAGCAAAATCGTGATATATTTAATTTCTTGACAAAGGATTTCTCAGAGCAATGGGTCATGACCGGACCACTTAAAAAGGCTAGGTGGGCTGCATGTGGCCCGTGAGCCACATGTTGAGTATCGCTGCTTTAGAGTATAACTAATATTTTTGATCTTATGAATGGGCACATACTATTAATTGACTGAGTGAATATTAACGTCGCATTTTTCAGCTACATGAGGGCTTTTGGCGACGGACCACGTAATTTTGAACCAAAGTCAATTGACGAGGGCGGCACCTGAGCTGGCACACCCTCTCTTAACTACCACACCACACCAACGGGAGGACGTTTCAGCTCTCGGCAGATTTAACGAGCATCGCTGCCCTACACGGCGGGTATTTAGGCGTACTGGGCAGGAATCATAACATGCCTGCCATGATCCGATACCTTGAACACTGGGCTACCACAACCCCATGGACACGTATTAAATTAAAGACATGGGATCTAAAATATAAATATATATTTTAACATTTATTTTAAAGAAAAACACTCCGACAGGGCTGCTCCCCTTCGCATCCAGACATAGAATGAATTCTCTTCGCTACCCGAAGGGGGGGCATCTAATCATCCCCTTTTCAGCTGACGTTTCCGGTCTTACCATGGACACTTCGAACTCCTACCACAAGAGGGAGATGCGGTAAGCTACCCATCCCTCTTAGGAGGTGGTGATGGATACTTTGAACTCCTACAGTGTAGTTAAGGTATCCGACTAGATTGAAAATATATTCTTAGGAGTTAGGTCTTAGTACTATTAGAAAAAAAAGAATACAAATATTGAGGAATAACATATCAATTTGGAGAATCTTATCCTTTTTTTTCCAAAATTTACTATACTTAACCTATAAAAAGATTTTTTGAAGAATTAAATTGTTACGTGATAATTTGTGTACGAATAATAGTATATATCTTAAACAATCCAACAACATTCAATAATGCTTATAACTTATACGCAAAATGCCTTTTAAAGTGCAACAAACCACTGATTCTGAAGATAGACATATTTAATCATATTTTACAGCCATTTTTAGTTTAGAATATAAAGTAACTTTGACGAAAAATCATTCAAGTTAAATTTGAATGCTTATAAATATTAATTCTTAAAATATTTTTTAAAACTAAGGCGCGTCAGATATGTTATTTATTTAATAATTAAGATTTTTTGAAAGTATTATTTTCTTTAAATCATTACAAAGCCGAGTACACATGGAGTACGGGCTTTTTAAATCATTGGGCCCGAAAGTCTTGAGGGCAGTCGCAGCAGAAACTACGGATGCCGGAGAGACTGGAAAATATTTCCCTACCTTCCAATTCCATGCCTAAATTTTGAAGGTGCAGATAGGAGGTGTCGCCATCTAACGTGTAGAAGTCCAACCTGTCTCAGGCTCTGGCAACTTTCATTCTGCAACAATACTGCGTATAGAAACAGAGAAAGAAAGAAAGAAAAAGAAATATTTGTGAAAAAACACTCAGTATCCTGAGGGTGTTTTGGTGTTGTTGCTCCAGGTGCTTATCGTAATATTTAATGCTGTAAATGTTTATGAGAGTTTTTCCATTACAAGTAATTCCATTAATAAATAATTCTCCAGTTAATCCTGGCGAAAAGAAACCATATGAAGTAAAATATAATAAGCATGTTATTTTAGTTATATATAATACATATTAACCGGGTAAAAATACAAAAAAATAACGAAAAAGTTCCGAATGTGTATTGTCGAATTAATTAAGAATAATACATGTTGTGGAATTGTGTTTGTTATGCGCATTTTAAATAGTATTTTTAATATAATCCTCTCAAATTCTTAAACTATTTTCTTATAATTTAAAAAAATATATAATCTCAAATTGATGTTTAAATTTTAATTAGGTTGCTTTGTTTTAAATTTGGGTGCATTTTAAAAAGATTGGTGGATTGATTGCTGGGCCTTTTTTAAACATTTTGAATTGGGCTGTCAGTTTAAACTAAGCATTAAATTTTAGAATAGTTAATCTGCAAATGGCAGTACGTTTTGAGATTTGAGGTTAGATCGAATCATCTTCGCCATCTAAATAACTGTACTTGAATTGAAGGAATAAAAACTCTTACAAAAATATCAATACTTACCTATGGAAACAATATCATAAGAAAAAAATACCTGGCTTCAAAAAGAAATTTTGATTTATAAAGCCCGGGATATGTGATTTAGCTTTGTGACGGGGCTTTCATGACTATTTCATCTAACTGTCCTCTTGGGTTCTTTGGGGCCAGAATGGCAATTCTTACCAACCAACTAAAGAAGAAGAACGTGGTTAAGTAAATTAGGAATCATATATATATTGGAAGTTAGCATTCGATTAAAGCCTATGTCTATGTGCAGAAGTGATTGCTAAGGGGGAAAAGAAGTCACTAAATAGAGAGGTAGCTGTTAATTGGATTGAGATAAAGTTTAAAAGAATCCTAAGTCCAGGAATTTGCCTAGCCGTGTAGGTACAGACGAACCAAAAGCGGGTCCGAGGCTAAAAGGAACATAGTCGGATTAAAGCCACAACGGAAGGGATAAGGATCGCAACTGTTTACCTAGGCTATAGCGGTAAGCGAATTTATAAAGGCTGTAAGGAAAGTGCGTATCTTAGTGAGCTAGAAATTAATCTATAAAGTTAGATTCAGTGGTCAATTGAGTGATTATTTGGTAATAGATGTTGCGTCTTATCATTCTGGATCATCCTCATTAGATTATTATTGATGTGCATTGTGTTTAAACGAAGATCTTAATAAACAGTTTTGAGTATGAATGAATTGAGTGGTTCTTCGTTCTTCCCCACAGAAACAGGTAGCGTAGATAGTGTGTAACGTGTGTCCCCACTTGTGGTGGCTTCATAACTTTGACCATAATAACATCCTACTGGTAAAAAAAAATTAAAACGTTATTAAAATCAAATTGGAAGTTTATAAAGAAACTTCATTATCAACAAATATAATTCGAATTCCATTTTCTTACTTACTAATGGGTTTATTTATCAATCTAAAAATTATATTACCTTTCTTTAAATTTTTAATTAAATATTTTATAATAATTTGAGAGTTTGTAAAGTATTTAGATGACTTTAATGTGTTCTTTATATTAATTTCATTCTTTAAAATAAAATTTATAAAATTTATTTCCTTGACTTATTGTGGTCTCAGAACTTATGTTACTACATATATAATACAAGAAAGAAAACTCCTATATTTACTACAAACATCTTATATTAAATTTATTCTACCCAAGTGTGTTTTTTTTCAGATATGTTACACAAAATAATCCAGACAGTTTTATATACAAGACTGTTCGAATTAATCGGAACAAGCAGGTTTTTCTTGTTTGAGTTGGTACGTGATTACTTGTGATGTCCTGAAGAACATCAAATCCGTTATATCTGCCTTTAAGTAATGTGACTGATAAACGTTGACTATAATTTATTCATTTTAATGTATCAGGGGCTCAGTTGGGAGTCTTTGAGTGGGGCAGCTGGTAGCAACAAATGGTTTTTTTCATAACAAATAGCCCTGGAAGCTCAGTTCCTCTTAAATACATGATGATTTCTGTCAAATATATAAAAGTATTTTGTAGTAGGATTATTCCATTCATGGAAACATTTGATGGAACATTTCAACAGGACTTGGTCCCTTCGAAATTGGTCCATACTTTCATGTGGATAATAAAATGAAAGCGCTCGATTGTCTTGAAAATCTCCCAGACTTAAATCCTATTAAAAACTGAGGGGATATTCTCAATAATCATTTCGTTAAGATGAATCGCAAAACATTAGAGCAAATAATAAAAAAGGGCTATAGTACCGTGTTTCCAAAATGATGAAATAAGGAACACATGTGTGCTACTCTAGTGGAGTCAATGCCAAGACGGGTTGAAAAGGTGATTTTTGCTAAAAAAAAGACATACTTCGTACTAATATGAAATTTTTCAGTCCATTTAAGGTATGTAATGATAAAAAGCTAAGGTTTTAGAAAAAAATCATTTGTTTTCCCATTTGTCTCAATTAATTAGAATATTACAGTATATTTAACAAGGGTTATGAGTAATTTACTAATAATTTTTTTTTGAAATTTTCAATAGTCCATAAAAAGCTAAATGAAAGTTTTAAGCTTAGTGAATTATTAAAATTCTTTTTCAACCATCATAGCGGGAATTTTAATTCTTGGAACATAATTCAGTCTAAGAGTAGGCCTGGAAAATATCACTTTATCAATCAGAATTTCATGTAATGATTTCCAAAACAATAGACTGAGTGTCATGAATGAAGCAATGAACAAGAAAAGAACTAGAGTTGAAAGAGGAAATATCCAGTATTCGGCACAAAGCGTAATTTCATATATTTACTCAAATGCGATTTTTCATTTCCACTACATAAGGGAGATATTTGCGCTTTCATATGGTAATTGACAATCCTCTGGAAATCAGATTTTTCTTCAGAGAATTACGAGAGTTATTTAAGCAGAAATTTCTCCAAAGCCATTGTATTGAGCTTATGAATGAGGATTATTCTGAGAAGTCAGTGATCCTTATATAAAAGATTAGAATTTAGTTAATAATTGCTATAATTCCTTAGGATTCTTAAAGGCATTATTTTTAAGTGAAATACAGTAGAACCTGTTTTTGTGCGGTCTTTTTTTATGCGATTTGTTTTGTGCGATTTTTTATGTGCGATCTTTTTATTATGCGGTGTATGAATTTCAATGGCTTTAGCGCCAATGTAATTTTTATCTCTATTTACTAGTGGTGTAACGGA
This sequence comes from Trichonephila clavipes, assembly GCA_019973935.1. Taxonomy (NCBI): domain Eukaryota; kingdom Metazoa; phylum Arthropoda; class Arachnida; order Araneae; family Nephilidae; genus Trichonephila; species Trichonephila clavipes. The sequence goes on from BMAU01008860.1 coordinate 58,758, forward strand.
GAATGTTGGGACTCTCCTGAAATTCAGGTTTCGCCTTTAATATTTTATAAATTAGCTAAATACGTATTTAGCGTTAGTCAAGGCTTGGGCCCCTAGAGTCCTGACCCCTCCCCTTCGTGGTAGGAATTTGGCTCCACTGTAATATTTTCCACCTGCTTACCAGTGGTGTAACGGAGAATGTTAGGACCCCCTCTGAAAGTCAGGTTTTGCATTTAATATTTAATAAATTGGTTGAATACGTATTAAGCGTAAGCCAGACTTTGTGCACATAGAGTCCTTTCCTCCCCGTGATGCGGGAGTGTACGTTACGCCACTGAAATGTAGACACTTCAAGACGCTCTGTTCATTTGTTATAAACAGTCTCCCGACAATGCGCATTCAGTTGGTTTCTCTCAACGTTCCAGCAGCCCGCGCTTGATTGTAGACGAAACTTTCAATGACAGTGGCATTATGAAAAATTTGATAGATTATGAAAACGGACAAGAAGAACCAGATTCTTTGAGGGCAGATAAAAATTTGCATGGATCCAGCTTTCCAACAAATTGGAAAAGCATTTTCTTAAAATAAATACCAATTAAGAAAGGAGTATAAAATTCCAAAAAGGACTTCAATCATGTATATCTCGTTGTCCTGACATTTATAAGCAACTGACCACCCGACCTTCGACCAAAATCTTACCTCTTACTTTATGTTGCCAAAAAGTAAATCAATTGAAATTGCACCTTCAAGTGACGAAAGCGATTTTGAACTTATTCATTACATATTTGGGTTACGATGGTTAGCAATGAATTACGTATGTGCATTATGAAAACTTATCCGTATATGCAATAAGAAACTATATGTTTTTAAAATGTTTCCATGTGTAATATTTAATTATTTATTTTGTTATGGAAGTATTCTTACATATATATAAATTTCGTAAATAATTGGCACATTTTATAAGTGCGACTTTTTTTATGCGGCCCCTATCAACCGCATAAAAAAAGTGTTTTGTAATATTTCACGAACTAGTTGATTATATGTAAGAGTATATGAAATTTTTGAATATTTTTTTTTTGTGCTTTTTTTATGCGGTCCCTATCTACCGCACAAAAACAGGTTCAACTGTATTCCATTAATTTTTTGCAACTCAGATATTAATACAATGATTTAATTAACTTTAAATAAATGTAAATTTAATTCAGTGTAAATTTAAATTATGGACAACATAATCGGAAGTAGAGTGCTAGTCATTAGAATGAGTTTATGTATAATAAATTGTTGTTTACCCAAACGGTTTTGACAGTTTGTAATTAATGAATTCATGTACAAACAATTAAATAGAGGTATTTCCAAAAGTATATATTATTATTATTACATCGTTACTTACTACTGAAAATCTAATTTCCATTAACCCTTTATCTGCCGACGGTAGTTATAAGTACCACTAATTTTAAAAGTGTATAAAATAACCATTTTTACGAAACTTCTGATGATACATAGCAGGAATACTCTTTCAATTCCCTTCTTCCAGAATCGAGGGCATCATGGGTTGTACAAGGAATATTTCAGCAAGGAAGGCGGAAAGTTTTAAAATCGAAATTGCCTTTCCATCTGACATTTTGAGAGGATTGTGGACGTTGTCATTTTTGTTCCGAAAAAGGGGTTAGTGTCAAAAGGTAAGTGTCTTATTTTTTTATATGTCAAGCAAGACCTTAGTAATCGATTTGACTATTTATTTTAAGTGAACAGTGTATACAACTAATTTTACAGTTGAATAACTTTGTGGTACTTATAAGTACCAACAGCTCTCTAGGTAATGGAGCAAGGACTTAGTTTTTTTCCGTCCGTGTGGCTCATTGTTGTTTTTTGTTGCGTTGTAGCCTCATTACTATTTATTTTGCATTATTATTTGTTTTTTTCAAAGTTTTTAAAAAAAATTTAAACTTTTATTCTGATAATGTTTTTTTTGACACACTATTAAACGAAATATCTAATCTTTATAAAAAAAATACATTTTAATTTATTTGTGTGTAACTAGTGTTTAACAATAATAGAATGTTTTTAAGGTGCTAGTTATTTTACCCCTTTCTTAGAATATCTGGAAAAATGGAGCACAGTCCTCAAGAGGCTTTGGAGATATTAGAAAGCCTACCATCTGAAAGCAGTGATTCACCAACAGATGATTATTCAGATGAAGAAGTTCTAGCAAATAATATGCTGGAATTTTCTTCAGATTCTGAAGAAGACGATGGAAAAATTGAACGAGACCCAGGGTGTAGCAGTTTATATTCAGAAAATACAGCATTTCCTACTTTAGGATGCAGTAAGTCAAAAGTGATTAGGCAATAGAAAAAAAGATATGTCCAAACCGAAGTTCCAATTTTTTCCATAAAATCAGGGTTTGTGGATAGCATTTTTGAGTATTTGGTTACACCATCAGATTTCTTTTTTCAATTAATTGATTAAGATATCATTGAAAATATTGTTTTTCAAACGAACCTCTATATCACCCAAAAGCAGAATTCAGTTTGGCCAGTTAGTGTTAGTGAAATATATGGATTTATTGACTTACAGTTTTTATTCGACTATCATAAACTGCTAGGAAACATTTATACTGGTCTTTGGATGTAGAAACGTCAGTGAATAACGTTCAAAAGACTATGACACGCAATCGACACCATAAAATATTATCAAATATTCACCTGAATGACAATTTATCTATTCCATCAAATAAAAAAAAAAGTGTACTACAAATTGAGACTATTCATATCTTCGTTTAAAGAAAATTTTAAGAAATGCAGGTTGGCCACCCAAGTTTAATCAATTGATGAATGTATGGTTCGTTTCAAAGACAGGTCATCTCTGAAACAGTTCAACCCAAAAAAATTTGTAAAACGTGGGTTCAAATTCTGGTGTAGAACAGACATGTCCGGATATATATATATATATATATATATATATATATATATATATATATATATATATATACATATATATATATATATATATATATATATACATATACATACATATATATATATATATATATACATATATATACATATATATATACATATATATACATATATATATTATACATATATATATATATATATATATATATATATATATATATCAGTTTTACGTTTATCAAGGAAAACAAACTGACATTGATAAATCAAAGAAAGAGTTTGTAAAGGGTGGTAACGTTGTCTATCAGGTAAAAATTATGAACAATTATTTCTCTTCGATACCACTAATTGAATATTTTAAAACAAAAAACATATATGCTGCTGTAACACAGTTCGTTATGATAGATATGGGTTACCTAAACTTATTGATGATAAGAAGATGAAAAGAGGAGACTCTTCGACGATCACATATCGAATCAAGGGACATACTTTTTCAAGGGAAAAGATAACCGTCATGTATATTTTCTCTGTAACTATCATGGAAATGACACATGTGTATTAGAAGTGCTTCTGAAACTTTTAATATTTGCGACCTAATATTCGATCGTAATTTTTATCGCAACCCCTTTATTACAATAACAATAAATTGATTTCAATAATACTATTCTTTGGCGCTAAAGCCACAATATACGACATTAATCTATTTTGTGCCACCGACGTATATGAACGCTTCGAGCAACCAAAGCGATAATTGCACCAGACGTACATATACGTTTTTTTTCAAATTACGATATTTTCTATGCATTGCTCTCCATAAAATTATTTCGAATGTTTTCGATTGCAATAAAATGACCAAGACAGTATTATTGAAGTATTTACTTTTTACAGAGAGGATTTTTGCTTATTTATTCCTCCCCCGCCTCAAAACGGTGGCATAGTAAATAGTAAATAATTTTAAAGTATTGTTAAATTAATTATAAAATACATTGTGCAGTACTGATACTTTTATAATTTTTTTTTATATATATCAGTGCAATTGTGTGTATTTTATTGTCAGAATGTATTTTGTTTGTTTACTTTCAGTTAATTAATATTTTTTAAAAAATAATATATTTTCTTACGAATTTTCACTAAGCTCGCGCCCTTGCGGAGTCATCACGCCCCTTAGGGGGCGCACCCCACTGTTTGAGAAACGCTGGATTGCAGTGAATATATAAGTGGTGGTGATAAGGCTAATAGTCTTTTCAGCACTCGTGTGCAAATAATTAATTAGCTTGCCCGACTAACGGAATTTAATTGTGACTGTATCACTTAAAAACTATAATCATAATGTATTTAAAGTAAGCTTACTTAATATTTCATCGTAAAATAACTTTTCCACAAGCTCCGTCACAGGAAGGCACATGAATTTTGAAACCTTCGGTTCCTGCTTCATATTAACGCTAATTAAAGCTAAATAGTGTTCACTCTATTTTCATTTATTACTTACTTAATTTTAAAGCTATACTTTTGAAACCTGACATATATATATGAAACATAGCATAAAATAGTATATCGATGTCAAATTTTACGAAAATAAAATGAATTTAAAATACAAAATAGTAAGAAGTGAGAGAATATCTAGTTATTTTACAAATATTCTAAACTTTTGAATAAGTACATGAATATTTAATTGCTCTTATTGCCTCAAACAGCAATTTCTTTCCCTTGGATTCTAAACCGGACCTGATTTTCACTAGAATTACATTGGAAACAATGAGTGGTTTATATTCTAGTAAATACGATATATATATATATAACCGCCACTGTTTTCTTCTTTATATAACACTACACACACCCATTTTTTCCATCAGTTTTCGCTGCAGAATGGAATAAGACGCAAAGCTGCAGATTTCTGAACATGTAAGTTTTTATATCCCGATTTTATTTCAATAGAATTTTTTTTATTTCTCTCAATGAGAGAAACATCATTGTGTTCTCTTTTTTTTAATTTTAATGTTAATTTACAGCCCGGTTTATCATCGATGTGTGCTAGGAATATGCTTAACTTTTCAACATGGCTTTGTTTTCTCTATGTATGTCTGCACTTATTTTGTAGTTTATGTTGTCCTGTATGTTTATGTCTTTCAATAGAATTTTCTTACTTTTCCTCTTTATGAGAAACATTATTGCTCTATTTTATTAATTTTATTTTACTTTATACTGTCTGGTTTATCATTCACATGTGTTAAGAACAGGCTTAACTTTTCAACGTAGGTCTTTTTTTCCCATTATGTCGAAAATTTCTGCTGTACGGGGAAGGTGGACCCATAAATCATTGCTTAACTCTAAATTGATAGACTAATTCAGTGACAGCTTTAGAAATCATAACAGGTCTCCAGTTTAGTCCAAAGACTGTTTTTGTATCTATATATTTGAGGTGTCTCTTGAAATCCAATTTCTTTCTTCTTAGGCTTTGTAGGTTTTACAGTTTTTGCACTTGATTTCTTGTTTTATTTCATTATACTATATATATATATATATATAGAGAGAGAGAGAGAGAGAGAGAGAGAGAGAAGCATATTATAAATGCACACACACACACATAATATTCTATGGCTGCTTTTCTACTCATTAAATTAATATAGATTAATATTCTTGTAGATCATAATCTACAATAATATTGTAAATCATCTCTTATGTGTGTCATTTATTATACAAAGAGCTTCCTGTGTGTATATGTGTGTGTGTTGTATACACTTTCATGAATCTTTTGGATCTATTTAATTATTAAACGAACAGAATAATTATTCATACGCTTGAAAGTGAATAAAACTAATCGAGAGAAGTTAGGAACAATTTCGGTTTAGTTGACATCTTTAAAATTATTATGAAAGTTAAAGACAACTAATCCTGTTTGTGGATGGTATCTTTTTTTTTTCAATTTTTTTCTACACTTTTTTAAACCCCTTATTTTCATAATGGTTTTTGTTCTTTTATAACTTAAGTTCAAATACTGAAATTACCAAAACGTATGTAGTAATAGTTTAATATCTACGCATATATGATGCATAAGCATTGGAATGCTAAAATGTATGGCATGATAATATGCAAATATCCAAATGGTATTGCAATAATATAAATGCACAATGCATTGTCAAAGCTATCACTTGTATTGAAGTAATTCACGTTCGTAATTATATGATGGGGTATGGTCTCGTAACATGAATTGCAAATTTAGAACGAGGAATGCTATTCACAGGAATAAATTCAATATAATTCAATCCACATGTGTCGATAGTGAGCAGAGAACATATAACTTTAACCATTATCGGCCATCTTGGTCATTTCAGTGGGTGGTCACCCTACTGAAAGACAGAAAACAGTGACGTCTGTGTAGGGCAATTATTGTTACCAGACAAGTAGCTCAATGTCAGAAAACCTTATTAATCAATTTGGGATGTACAACAGACTTGTCCACGAGGATGGTGTATGAAATTTGGAGTTGAAGAGATGCGGAAAAAGAAGTTTGATTTGAGTACCTTTACTAACAATATGCCATCGATTTCAGTTTCTCTGCTAGCCTCATGAGCATGTGGGTTGAACTATTCCGTGGTCAGATTAATCACAATTCAGGATGGTAAGAACTGATAATAGACTTCAAGTGTAATGCAGAACTCATCAGGATTGGACTAAATTGTTAAAAATATATTGTTTAAGCTTATGCGGGATCCATAATAGTGTTGGGACTTTATAATACAAAATAGAATGTATCTTTAGGTCCAAGTAAAGCAATCATTCATTCGAATCGGTTATATTTAGCTATTTGGAGACCATTTCCAGCCATTTATTGACATCATAAACCCAAACAACAATATAGTTCTCCAGGATGGCATTGCACCAAGTCCCCTAGCCAAAATGATTCACAACTGAATTGAAGAAATTTTGCGGAGCTTCAGCGAATGGTTGGATTATCTTGATCAAAGGACATGAATGCCATTGAAAACGTGAGAGACGTGATTGATAGTTTAGTTAATGCAAAAATCTTATACTGGCAACAGTTTTGCAATTATAATCGCAAGAATATTTTTTGAGAAAACATGCTACATCGAGTTTCCCCTCGTCATCGGTTAAATTGATACTCCACAAGATATTTGAATTTATCAATCACATATTTATTCTCACAAAAATAGGAAATGAATGTTTAAGAAACATTGTTTAGTTCGAATTCTATATTTTCCTGGGTATTTTATATATTTACATCAATGGGATATTTTATTCAGTTAAAGGGAAATAAATTATTAACATTTTTACTTATAAACACATTTTCCAAAAAGACATTTGAATTTGACATACTGAAGATGTTGCATACACTGCTGGTCACAAAAAATGCCTCACCCTGAAGGAAGCATACAAGGCATGTGAAATTTATATCATGCGTTGGCAGAAGTGATTCATAATATGCAAATCATTAGCATTATAGCGCAGATGCACATCACGGTTAAACATAGTACCAGCCTTGCACTCCTTTTTTATGCGAAAACAGATAGGCTGCCGCGCTCGCTCGAACTTTGTCATGATAACGATGATAGCATTTGGCAATACATTTTGAATAGGTGATGTAATTGCGTTTGGCAAAATGTGGATTAATCGTATAATACATAAATACCTTAATGTGCTATATTTATACTACTTGAAAATATTTCTTATGAAAGTTACTAAGAAATTCATCTACCTTGGCTGTGCAGGATATTAATCAAACATAATTTCTCATACATAGAAGCAAGTCAAAAATTTTTGGAATTATATATAGCCAACAATATTCATTCAATGTACTAGTCATGTGCAATATTTTGTATTCCAATAAATACACTCTGTCGCAAAAAAAATATATGCACCCAGAAGAAATTGAGCTACATTCACGAAATTTGTATGCAGGTAGTGTATATGAAAATAAACAAATGATTAAAAATTCAGAACAAAATATCATTTTATTGCGGTTACAGCTTGCAAAAGGTTAAAAATCAGTAAGTAGTAAAAGCCACCTCTGGCAGCTATACAAGCCGAAATTCGGCGTGGCATCGATTCAATTAGATCACTTATGACCCCTGTGGAAGATCCTGCCATAGTCTTTGCATCTGCGCAGTTAATTCTCCTGTATCTCGGGACCCCGCAGTTGCCTTCCCAGCGTCCCAGACATTCTCTATTGGCGAAAGATCTGGTGACCTGGTAGGCCATGGTAGGACGTCATATCCTTGAAGACATTGTTGGGAGAGTCACGCAGTATGTGGACGAGCATTATCCTGTTGATAAATGGCACCCGGGTGACTTGATAGCATGGGTAGCACAATCGGCGTTAAAATATCGTCCACGTATCTGCGAGCTGTCAAAGTGCCTTGAAGGACCACTAAAGATGATCGTGTGTCCCAAGAAATTGCTCCCTCACACTGTCACACCTTGTGAAATTGCTGTATGCCGCTCGACAATAAATGCCGGATCGGACCGCTGGCCGGTGCGCTCCAGACACGTGTGCGGTGGTCATCAGCACTGAGACTGAATCGGGATTCATCACTGAAGATGACACGTCTCCAGTCTGTCACACTCCAAGTTGCCCGAGGTCGGCAAAAATCCAGTCGACACTGCCTATGATGTGGGGTCAGTGGTAAGCGTCTTAGCGGACGTCGGCTCCTCAAGCCAACTTCGGTCAGTCGTCTCCTTATGGTTTCTCTTGATGGCACTGGATGTCTGGAAGGGAGGTAAGTGGCGTTGAATCGATGCTAGCGACGTTGTTGGTGCCGAAGTGGCCACTCGTCTGATTGCACGATCCTCGCGATCATTTGTGTTCCTGGGACGTCCTGACCCTCCGCGACGGTACACTCTACCTTCTGTGATCCACTGTTGCCAACACCGAGCAACTACCATATCGCTCCGACCGAGGTGGCGGCCGATACGTCTATTCGACCAACCTGCTTCTCTGAGGCCTATTATACGGCCCCTATCAAAGTCCGTCAGCTGCTCGTACTGCCGCCGGTTACGTCTTAGATGCATCCTAAGTCTCAATATCGTCTATCAAAGTCATCAGATTCGTTTGATAGCCGTACGGCGCTCGTACATCATGCTTTTAAACTCTCCCAGTTGCGCAACTAATATGCGCATAGCACACTTAGCCTTGTCTCATTGGCTTCGAAATTTTAATCATTTGCATATCTCTTACCAGACTACATTCTTGCCGAGTTTCGTGATTGTAGCTTGATTTCTTCTGGGTGCATATATTTTTTTGCGACAGAGTGTATTTATTGAAAAGCAGTAACACGAAAATAGAAAAAAAATGATATAGGAGCTCATTTTTTTATCTAATTTCCAACAAAAGGGTATAAAAGACTGAAAAGTAATATAAATATATATCTTTCATCTCCAATAAATGTTCTTTTTATCCATGCATATGTCTACGAGTGAAAGAATTGCCTTACTTCCCTCAAACTTTGAAGAGACTATTATTTAATTTACTTTCTTTCCATAACTATAAAGAATACCAAACTTTTAGCAAAGAAAGAAATATTTATGCAAGTTGATATGACTTTTCGATAAAACTTTTTCTATTAGCATCCAATTACATCAATATATCCAGTCTCAGATCTTTAACATTTCAGAAATGTTTCTGTAAAAGAAATGAACACTTTGAAGCAATTTCGTTTTTTGTTTTTGTTTTTGATGACGTATACTCTTCTAGGTATCAAGTCCAAATATGAATACTATTAATATCATTATCAAAAAAAAGATAAGTTTTATAAAAAAAATGTATTGCACAGAATTTCATATAAGTTATTGGTTTATTTTCTCGTCAACAATAATCTTTCCTATTAATGATATTGTGATTCATACATCTGATTTAAATTATATTTGATAAGAGGCTATTACAAAACTGCTATAGGGAGAAATGTAAGAAATAACTAAATATAATATTCAACAGACAAATGGTTTTATAGAATTCTGACTTGAGGGCCAATCAAAAGGCTGAGCGTTGGATAAATACCAATAGTGTAAAAAAGAACTGAAAGGATAAGATATGATAGTTAAAACAGTACAATTTCTAAAATTCGCTAGACTTATTTTAAATCTGAATCAATGTTTTCAAAGTTACTTTACTTGAAAGCTACAAAGGTAGAAGATGGAAAGAAGCACCAAGTATGTGTGATAGTACTTGCTTTTTGAGATGCAAGTTTAGAGCTGGAGTCACACATTACACTATGGTGACTGAAATAATTGGTCAAAAACACACTTTGATGTGTAACACATCAACATAAGGTACTTTTGATGTATAGATAATATAGTATTTCTAGTAATAAGATATACACGATACATTAGTTGTTATACAAGTTTGACAAAGAGGTATTATTACAGCAATCGTGGGGAGGATTATGACAAGCCTTGCGCATGAGTTATGTAACTTAAGGGGACTTGGCACCCTTTGAGCAAACTTCTGTATTTACGTATTTAAAAATTATATTTTAACATTTTATACAATGTTTCTATTCAAGAAAATGTTAACAGATGAAAATTTTCATATATTATTCACACAATTTTAAAAATTTAAATTTTTTGAAGAAAATTGGGAAAATTTTAAAATCCTACTCCTTTTGTAAAAATTAATTTTTTGACCTGAAATTTTTTTATAATATTCTTATGGATGTTCTTAACAACTTTAGGGATCGATTTTAGAATAACTTCATTCGTTTTTGAGAAAAAAAATAAAATGTTGATATACAGGCTAAAAATGAACGAAAAAGCCAACATGTCTTACATTTTATTTTTTTAAAAAAAAGTATTCAGTTTATAGCAAAACGGATCTCTCATTTTATTACATGCTTTATTTTTAACACTCAGGAAAAAAACTGAAGTGATTGGTAAATAATTGTCGAAGGAGTAGCATTTTGAATGCACTAAGGTTTCGAAAAACACAAACTGAGAAAAACCACTTTAAAGTTTATAATTCTGAAAAAATAATTATTATCAGCTTAATTAAACTTAAAATACCACTTTAAGATGTTATTTATACGTTTTTCTTTAAAATAATTGCATTTTCATATGTTTTCAACCCACACAATTTTATAAATGATCAACTTTTAGAGAGTACTAATTGCACAAGAAAACTCAAGAAAAACTTTAAAAAAATTTTTTTTTCTGTCACGACAGAAATTTTAGCTGTTTTTCTTCTTATAATATTAAAGTATTATATTTCTATGAAAAATATATCAGGAATAAGAACTGAACTTATAAAATTATTAATATAAAATGCCTTAATTTAAAAATTTTACATGCACACATTTCACAAGGAAGAAAAATTACATTATTGTATTGCCTCGGAAATATTCTGCTTTTAATACTACACATTCTTTTATATAGTTATTATTTCTATTTATAAAATAGATTTTTTTTATCATAACGCATTTTTTAACTTTTTTTTCTAGAAAGGAGGTGTGGCTGAATTGCCTAATTTGTTTTCAAATGAAGTTTTATTCAACTTCTAACTTTCCGACATGCACAAGTGATATATCAATCGAAAAATAATAATGCAAAGAATAAGATTAAATGAAAATAAAAAAAACGATAGGTTTGTGATTTTTAGGGTACCAAGTCCTCTTAATGCAAAACATCGACTTTAAAGATAGTCTAAGTAAAGGTTGGACTTCATCTTAAGAATTTTTGGTACTTAAGTACTATCACAACAATGCGAACATTCAAGATAACGCACCAATTTGGCAATCCTGATTTTGGATGTGACGTACTCGTTGAACTGTTGCGATAATACGTAAGTACCGAAAGTTTCAGTGGTTGTAGAAATACGTGGAAAAAACAAATAGTTGAGACCTCTTACCACCTCTTTAAACTGTTTAAAACTCTTAAACTTAAACTCAACTCGTAAAATTGCCTTTTATAGTCTGCAAGAAGCTAAGGATCATCAATCGACATTGTGTTCCCCTTTACAACGATAACATGAGCGCCCTTGCTGAAAAATGGAGTTTGATTTATTGAAATAAGATATTTTGGTTTAGAGGTTTTAACCTGTTAACTGCCGGAGTGTTTTGTGTGTTCATTAGCTATTGCAGCTGAAGATTCTGTGGCCATCAAAACGACGTAGAAACTTTTATTGAAGATTTTTTTTTACTTCAAACCGTTGAGGCTTTTCACCGTCATGGGTTTAATCTTCTTCCGATGTCATAAAGAGTAAGGGCGAATATTATTCTCTATGGTTATATACACTTTTTTCATTGCATTACTAAAAATTGGGAAGAAATAATTGCACTTACCTAATAGTGTGGTTCAAAACATATCTTTTATCTCGATTTCCACAAAAAACTTCATCAATTACAAAAATAAGAAATTAAGATCAGTTCAAGCATTTGTATGTTATAAGTCTAATGGTTACATGGCGCTACCCATATAACGACTAGTAGATACATGCTATGTATAGGGCAAAAGTAACTTCATGGTCATACATGGCTTATTTAAGTGTACAACCAGTGTTTCCTACACTCCTCTCACTTAACTGTGACTCAGCGCACTACTTTCCCGCCTTCCTACCCCAACGGAAACTTTTGAACCCCGTACCGGGACAATTCTGGAAACTGGAAACGCAAAGGACAGACGCAAGGTCTTGTTCGCATCAATTCGCAGCACCTTCAAAGGTGTAATTTTCATTTAACCGCATAATACTTTTAAGTGTAAACTATAATTGTAAATATTTAGTTTCTTGTAATATAAATATATGTTCTATCTCCATTTCTGGCTGTTATTCGAACTCAACCAACGGCATCAACCAGTGTAACTAGCACATGAAACATTATAATACAGATTTTCTTCTATTAAGATTGTATAAAATTGCAAAAGGTAAATTACAAAATGCCTGCGTACAAAAATTTGAAAAAAAAATAGAAAAATTAAAATTATAGATCGTTGTAGAATTGCTAAAAATGTTCCTTGGAGTAAAAAGCTTTTCCGTATGCGTAACATAAACTTGTCATTATTGGAGTGAAACTTCTTTGAGTTTGAGAGTGAATGAGAAATTTGCCTAGTTTTGCTTTAGGGTGAAACAGCGAACGGAAGTAATCTCCCCCCCCCATCCCCTTAAATCGTTGACGTGGTGAGGAAAGGGGAGGAGAGCGGGGACACCATGTGATATCCGTGAAAAAGTTAGATGATTGCCTTCCTCTCCAATTGGTCAACTTGTCCACCTTCCGATTGGGGGTCCTTTTCCCCCAGAGATCCGAAAACATCTATCATTGATTGTATCAGTTGCAGTGTAGACAAAATAACTCTCGCAGCAAAAGTGTGCCTTTTTGAAATATTTTCTTAGATTGTTGACTACATGGTGATGTGTTCAGCGGCTAATTTGCTATTTTAATTTTCATTTGCGTTGAATTATTAGTAATTCTAGTCAGAATGCCTAAATCAAATGCACAAAGAGGAAAAGAGTTTCGTGAAAGAAAAATAAAGAAAAACTAGCAGCAAGTCCAGTCGAAAAAGTTCCATAAAAATACAAAGCTTTTCAAAAGCAATTCGTTGATAATCCTTTCAGTCACGGGTGTTCGATTTGTGATATATTATGGTTTAGAAATGATTTGAAAACGCCGATTGCTGAGCACAAAAATATTTTAACGCGAATAAATTTAAAATACATTAAAGCATGCTACAATTGTCAACAAAGTTTAAGTAGGAAAAGTATACCAAATTTATCAAAATATAATGATTTTGTATACCCAGAAATTCCGACACATCTTCCTACTTTGGATTTGGTATAATAAAGACTCATTTCGCCACGAATATCTTCCATGCAAATTAGGTGACTGAGATATGTACACGGTCAGTTTGGAATATTAGGACAAATAAATTAATAGGTTCCAACGTCACCAAAGAAGTTTCACTTCTATAGCGTGGCGTTCCAAGCCCCTTTTTTTGTTTGTTTCTTCATTTAATCCCCAAACATGTAAATCCGTATCAGGGTGATTGTCATAATCATCGGTTTCCGGCAAATATTCTCATTCAGTATCACTTTTGCTAAAATCTGACGACGATGCAATATTGACAAGAAAAATATAAATAAACAACAAAAATAGCTATACAAACTTAAGAAAGCGCATTCTGGTACGCAAGGGTGAGGCAAGAATAATCCTGCTATACTTTTTTCCGTTTTCCACCATCCAATCCTCTTTTTCTCACCTAAATTGGTTTGTTTATCAGTTTCCTACAGATAGTAACACTGTCTGCACTAAATTTCTGCTTTCATAATCCAAGCGATTTAAAAAAAATTGAACAAAGGGCTCAAGGTACATAGAAACGATCTGTAAATACGATTTGTTGCAATTTTCTACACTGTTACCATTCTCTTTCCTTTGACGATTCATAATATTCTTCGTTCGGAAAAATTCAAAGATTCCCCAATCGGTTCTGGCCAGAATTTGCCCACTCAAGTACAGGTTTGTGATTGGCATTCCGACTTTCATACATTTTCATAAAATTTACTAATTATTTCATAAAATTTACTATTTAGCATCTAAAAAATGCGATAGTTTTATTTGTATTTTCTCCTTACATATAGGCTCTTGTTACTTCCCCATGTGTTTAATGTCCATTAAGTCCTATTTTTACTCATATATTCACAAACAATTCACTTATATTACTGTCATAAAAATCCAGTTCTCTCTTTTTTGAAAGTAATACCCTTTTGTTTTTGAGGTAACAGCGAGACGCAATAAATCATTTGCATAAAACTGTCAGGTGGGTTTAAAATAGTAGATTCCTGAATGCATTTACAGTTAAATGAACTTCGAAACCTAGAAGAAAATAATAACCTATAGAACCTAGAAAATATATATTGAATGTGCTTTAAAAATATGTAAATTTTATGTTATATGTAGTTAAATTAATCCTTTGAAAGTTATCTTTCCAGATCCTTCAAAATAACTTCACGGAAATATGCGAAATCACTCTATCTACAAGAAAAATATGGAATTTCATTTTTCTTATAGGGTTACGAATGCTACGTAATAATGTACGTAAATATTTCCTCGGAAATATCCAAATTCACTCCATGTACACGAGAAAGAGGAATTTAAGTTGATGTTTTTATAATATTAAGAATGTTACGTAATTAATGCTTAAAATAATGTTAATAATTTATATCTGGAGGCGTAATACGTTACTATAACTTTCTGTTGTTTTTATTTTAAGTTAAATTAGTAATTTTCGCAAGCTATACCGTCCCTTACATTATAATGAAGATCCAATCGAAACTTGACGAAATGTAGGTGATAAAGTCTAGTTGGCCTCTTTTTTGGCGAGTTGGCGTCCATATAAATATTTCTGGAAATAACTGGAGAAATCTATTAACATCACAATCTATGTCTTAAGCGGACTTTTCAAGAAAGATCTTTTCTGCATATGACTAGGAGTCACACTCGCTAAAACTGAGTCAGTATTATTCTGACCATTGTAGAGTCAACTAGCGATTAGTTGCTACTATTGCGCGAGAGCATGTGAATCGTCTTAATCATTACGTATTTGCATGCTTAGACACTTTTAGATGTATCTGAGCACTGTAGAGGGTGTGAAAGTCTTCTGGGATTTATTTTGTGAGTTCTAGTGCTGTATCCTGTATTTCTAAGGATTATTTTTTCACAATGAATTTTCATCGCTCTTAAAGAACTGTTTTGCTTTTTGAGACTAATACCATAAAATCCTTTGAACCTCGATCGACGTAACAATAAATATCTCTCTAAACATGTTTCAAAAATCATAAAAGTGTTTAAAAAGAAACATTTCCAAATGAATGTACACAGTTCCTAGTAAACCCTAAGAAATGGGTGTCAAACACGTGGTCCACCGACACTTTTTAAAACTTTTTAAACATCATGTTTTAATTTTTTTTATTTTGAAATTTATTTAAGCCGAACCTTTTAAACATATAAATCTGCAATATATTTGTCTGTTACTTGTTCTTGTTTATATATATATATATATATATATATATATATATATATATATATATATATATTTGATAACAGAAATGGCATTTATAGAGTAAAAATAGTTTTTAAATATTTTATTAAACATTTTCATTTGATTTTAACATAATAAACTACTTTTTATTAAATTTTGAAATGCATTATGCATATCCTTAACTATGGATTATATTTTTCGTGTGTGGGATTTTTATTTTTATTCCTCCTTCTCTGTTGTAAGTTTCCAATCAGGAAGATGCAATCATTTATGTTTTTTAAAGTTTAAAAAGTATTCAAGACGGTCAAGCTAAAAGGCAATGTATACTTAATCGTTTGCAAACGAAAGTGGGTTTTTATTTTTATTTATATATATATATATATTAAACTAAAAAGTTATTTCATAAAAAGTATAATATATAAAATTTCTAAATGAGTAAAGAAAGAATAATTCAAGAGGTACATCGTTATTTTCCAGAAAATTGGAAATGCAATATTTTCTGTGTCCAAAACAAGAATATAATATGCTTGATATCTAAAAATTCTATTTCAGTTATCTAACGAATATAATCTTAAAAGGCATTATGAAAGAAATCATGAAGCAATATATAACCAATACTTTACAAAATTTCGTGAAGACAAGTCCTAATCGTGAGATTAATTCTTCAAAAACAATAAAATGTACTGATTAAATTTGTTGCAGGCTATACAAATGCTGAAAAATTTATCATTGCTTTTAATCACTGAAGCAGAGAGAAATAATTTACTAAAAGGAAATTTATAAGGGAATGTGTTTTTAAAACTGTGGAAATACTATATCCAGCACAAACAAATCGAATTAAAAGTGTACCCTTAAAAGCCGTATTACACGCATATTTTTGGTGCAACTTTTTCGTTCAATTTTTCGTCCTATCTGAAGGTGAAGGGATGCCATACACAAAATGACATATTCTGACGTCAGCCGCGCTCTATCTCTACATTGAAAAATTACTCGCCGATTTTTCTGCTTCGGAAAACGAACACTCAGAATTATTGCTTTTATTTCACTCGAACTTTTGTTGATGGGCGCAAACAGAAATGGAGCACCATTCTGTTTAAACTATTATAAGTCATTAAAATGTTATACAACATTAAAATATTATACGCCACATCTGATACGTCAAGAGACAACTGGCATAGTTAGTCTTGAATGGGCCCTGTATCAAAATTCCTTGGAGGCTCCTTTGGGGGACCCTTAACAATAAATAATTTTTTGCTAACGCATGTGGGGGCTACGTATCATTGAAACGGCTGATACGGTGGAAGATACGACCCTAGAAGAGACTGGAGCCGCCATCTTGTTTATGCCGTAGGGCGCCGAAGAACCCTATTGGCTTTAATTTCAAGCAACTTTTTTTTGGAACAACGTTTTCTGCTCACTGGGAAGAAGTTGTTCGGAGCGCTTGCTGTGGCAACTAGGTAAAAATTGTTCGAAATTGGTTGGAAATATGCTCGAAACGTAGACGTGTGATAAAGCCTTAAGTCGAAATATTGTCACTAGAAGAGTTGAAGAAAATGCCAAGAATTGGAGAAATCAGCATAATTTAACAGCAGAATTTGAATATATTCACAATTCAACTATTGGGGCTGGTATTTGGAATCTACTTAGAGATGTTTTGAAGAAATATATATTACCATTGGAAAAGTTGGTTTGTTGGTTCGAGGGGACAATGATGGTGCGCCTACCATTACCAGTATTACTAAAGGAATTCTTACAAGATTAAAAGAAACATGCTGACGGCAAGATAGTAATAACTTTGAACAGTTTGATTATATTATTCAACAGCCGTTACTGTACTTCGAAGTTTTAAATATAGGGCATGCTTTAAAAATAGTCACCAGGATTGTAAGTTATGTTCGAGAACATAGACTTAATCATCGTGAACTTACTTCATTTTTGGAAGAGAAAAAGAAAGTGAATAGAAAGATCTATAATATTATTCGGAAGTTCAATGGTTTTAAATCTCTCTCTCTCCCCATGAAGTGTTAAAACGCTTCTTCAAATTGCTGGTCGAAGCTAGAAACTTCTGGGAAACAGAAATTATGAATGTGCTGAATTAAGAGATGGACATTGGATAAAGGACCTAGCTTTGTCAGTTAATATTACGTCCTCTTAATCAACTTGATTTTAAATTTTAAGGCGAAAATCATGTTGTTACAGCTCTACTTTAAACTATTAAAAATTTTTGCTTTGACGAAAATAAATAAAAAAAAGAAAAAAGTGGCCTCGCTTTGAAAGCTGTCAATATATATTGTTAACTACATAAATTAGAATTTATCTAATATGCTCGCTAAATTAAGTTGCTAGAAACGGAATCATAGATCGAAGATTTTTTTGATTTTAAAAGCTGCGAGTTAAAATTTCGCACTTTTACCTTACCTGTATCTATCGATATTGAAATTGCTTATGAAAGCTTACATATTAAATCAATTGAAATTAAAATGTGATTCTTTGTAGAAGTAAAGATATATGAAAGTTGGAACTCTAGATTTTTATACGTATATCTAAGTAGATTGGCTTTTTAAAATGCATTGTTTGTTATGCTAATAGTGGTTATGTTTAGAAGCACTTATTTATGTGGGCAATTATTTTCTTTAATGAAAAATAGCGAAAGCTCAGAAAGGTCAAGATTAATCAATCAACATTTATTGTAAATTTTAAAAATTACATCAGCTCAATATTTTAATCAAATCTTGATGTTTTGTGAAAAAAAGGTGCCAAATATCTTTAAAAAGTAATGGTAATTAATTTTCTTACAATATTTTTTATAAAGAATGTAAAATAGTTATAGTTTAAATTTAAAAAAATAACATGGAATATATAAAATGACAACGTATGTATAATATACAGTATGTTTAATCTAATAAATGCGTAATAAATTATAAAAAATTCTGTTTTATTCATTTTTGAAGATCGAAAACATGCAGCCCCCAACTTAAAATAAAACAGATCATGTGGCGTGTAATAGTGTATGAGTTTGAAATGCCTACCCTAAAGTATTAAAAACTATATCAAAGAATGAAACAAAAGACAAAGGAAAACACTGAAAAGTAAAAAATGTTAACAAATTATCTTAATAAATACAATTTTCTGAAATCTAAAGTCCATTCTAAAGAATTATATTCTACTAAGCAATTACTTCTGATTCATCAGTTATCACATAACGCAACTATGGCAATCATATATTTATTTTATTTTTGTTTACTACTCATGCATAGAAAGATGTCAATATTTCAGAAAGAAAACCCGAGTTTTATAATATTTATCATTTCGCTGTTGTAGCCACCTACACAAACATATAAATACAGAGCCACAAAAGTGTCTCCGATTGCCAACCATAAAACTGCTCTCTTCCATTATTTCACAAGAAAGGGATTCCTAATCCAAGAGAGATAATAAACTCACCTACCATGTTTAACGACCATTCTATGCTCTCGTTTATAGAGTGCCGAAGCCCACTGAAAGGAGTTTCTTTCAAGATAGATTTTCTGGTTCTTCTCGCTTTCGTGAGAATGGGACGTATTGTAGTGGTATTATGATGCGCTTTGCCATTCTTTTATGAGGAATTACTGTAGTGTGTGTGTTCCTTTACGACTCTCTAAGCTTTGAGTCTATTGAAATTTGTTTGATTGCTTTCAAAGGATCATGGCACTAGAGTTGGTACATTTAAAAAAAATATATTTATAATACATACAGATAAATATATAGTTGTAGAAAAACCGAAAATGCTTCAAAGTATTAATTTCAGTCACATTTCTTTTGTATAATATGAAGTTTGAAAAAATAGATGCGAACAATAAATACTAAAGCATCAATGAACTTCCATTTGCTATACACTGAAATCTTCATTTTTAATATACTTCCTATAAGATTTAAATGTACACAGGTATGCTCAAGTTTGGTATTTATGTACGTGTTCCATTTCAGCGATAAAACAATACATAAGAAGAAGAAAAACATGAAAAGTTTAAATGATATTTTCAAGCACAGAATCTCTTTTTTTATCAGCAGTTTTTTTGTATTTTGATAAAAAATATCCAATCAACTGAATGTTGTTAAAAAATGTATTTTATTTCACAAAAGTAAAACGCCACCGGGTTGTATTTATATTTTGCTGACCATATATTACTCTTAATGCATAATTGCTTGCAAAAGTACTGAATCACTCTGAAAAAAAAATTGTTTTCTTAATTAAACATTTGTAAAACTCCTCCCCCGAAAATAAAAGGATTTAAATTACAAAACCATTTAACTCAACTAAGAATAGCAATATCACTTTGATGTGTAAAGTAGGGATTGGTGACCATATGGGACCCCCACCATGCTTGCACACACATCCATAGATATAAACATAAATAAATATTTCCTTACTCGTCTTGTAATTCCAGGCATTAATCAATATCTGCTCCAGAACTGCTATACTTCGAGGTGTCCGAATCTGGCACTCCAACATATCCAATATATGTACGATTGGTGAATTTGCTGACCAAGGAACGGTTCTAACAGATGGAACAGTCCAGAAATATACAAGTTGCATGAGATATTGTTATTAAATGGTTCTTGGATGACGCATCATGAAAAATAAGATAGTTGGGTGTGGGATGCCTACTTGAGCTGCTACAGTTGTACGCATGATGGCTACAGGTTACGTTTCTTGGAAAATATAGCATTCTAGACAATCTCACATAGGTTAAAAGCAGTATACTTTGGTAAAATAAGAGCTGATTGTTTCTTCTGATTCGCCCCTCCACACATCTTCAAATCATAGTCATCTGCTCCCAGACTGATGTAGAATTCATCGTTTAATTACCTGATTTCAGTTTCCTACAAGCTGAGAGGCTCAAATTGCCTTCTAATTAGACTTTGGATGATTTTGCAGGAGTTGGGGAGTTGAAAACAGTTTTAAATGCTAACGTGAGTGCTATTGTCAAACGGTTTGCGACGATGGAAAGTATTACGAGTAGGACGGATGAGATTACACAGCAGTGTTTCTCAAACTGTTAGGGGCGCGATCTTATTGAAAAGTCGAAAACAAAAGATTATTTTTCTTTATGAAAAATACTAATTTGCTGAAAAAAAGGAACAAAAACATTCTGATATAATAAAAAATAAAATACACATTTACACTGATATAATACAATTTTAAATGTATTTGTACTGCATGAAGTATTTTATAATTAATTTAACAATACCACGTTAAGAACAAGTTTAATTATTACTAGTGAACCCATCGGCTTATCATATATAAATTTGTATGCAAACGCTAACACTTATCTTAATAATTTAAACTGTTTATAATTGATTCCTTAACTGCTGAATAAATTGTACGCAATTTGCTCTCCAAATCCTCCGCATAAGTCAGCACGTGTATGTATTGTATAGAGGGAAGGAAGGGAAAAGGAATAAAAATAAGTAAAACCTCTGAACTAAGTAAATCCTTCGCAAACACTGTCAAAAGCCTTCTGAATAATTTTATGGATAGCAGTGCGCAGGAAAGATCGTTCATCAGAAAGACGTATATATACGTCCGAGGCAATTAACTTTTGGCTGAGTGAGACGTTTATGTACGCCAGTGACACTTAAGAGTTTAAAGTCTTATTGTAGCTTTAGCGTCAAAGTACAGTATTATTGAATTCTATACATTGTTAATGTATAAATGGGGGCGCAATGAAAATTATGATTGAATATTCGTTCGCAAGTATTGAAAGTTTGAGAAGCACTGGTTTCTAGCACATTGGTTATCAAACAATAATATGATGAGGCAGTTCAGTCAAGTAAAATAATCATTTACTCTTGCCTCGTTTTGTTGAACTTAGGCATTCCAATACTTCATTTCATCAAAACGTTTCTTATAAAAAAGTTTTTTGGGAGAATTCTTGCATGGCATTGATTATGCAATAAATGCGGTGGCATGTTGCTCTATATAACCAGCTACTTTTCTGCATCTATCTTTTGTGAACTCATTTGCAGCCCCCCGTCTTGCTTGACACATTATCCATTTAGCTGGTTTGCTCATACATCGTACGGGCTATCAAAAGCTGGCCATGACTGGTTTGCCCATAAGCTGTACGGGTACTGATATTTTTTCTTTCTACCTTTGATTTGCACATACTTTTCATTCTCATAGTGAGATTATTAACGTTAGTGTTCTCAAGGAATGCAGTATGTCCATGATACTGAAATGCTTCTCATTTGGGATTTTCTTTGTGGTGAAGAAGGTAATTTTTCATTGAAGGCAGAAAGTTAAATTTTTGAAATTATTCTATACATAACAGTAATTGGTAAGCCAATATGCCATGTGTTGCTTGAGAAGAAATTAAAATGGAAAGATAATCCAATAAAGCCGATAGTATGTTTGTCCTCATTGAAATTAAGACTTAGTATTACACGAAGCTAAGAATTGTGAGTGCATATATAGCTAAGCACACACAAAATCCTCAGCCTTTTGAAATAGAGGAAAGAACGTGAAATGTTTTTGTTAGTAAGATAGAATTTTTTTTTTTAGGATGAAACATTCTTCATGACCTGCAGAATGTATTTATAAAAAGCAAATATAAAAAGTTTTTTATGATCCACAATTATAACATAAAAAATGTATACATTTTAAAGTTCAAAACTAAAATACAATTCTATTTTCGCATGATGTTAAGCTATTATGCTTGGTTATATGCAATAAAAAGTGGGGCTTTTTTGGAACATTTTAGGCAATATAGCTGATCTCTTTAAGGGTCAAAGTTCATTTTTTTAATTAATGAGTTCAGTATGCGAAATAAATAACTGAAATATATTTCTGATTAACGAATGTATTGAGAAAGCTGATCAAAACTTTGATTAATGTAGTTAGATACTTATTTCATTAAAAAAGTAGCAAACACTTGTTATTCGAACGTATTTGTTTCTTATTAACGAAGACATTTTCAAGTAAACTGACTCTACAAGAACATATTCTTATCAAGTTGAAAGAATCAGATAATATTAAAGTAATTTTTTCCCGTGTAACATTGCTTCTTAGCTAATATGTCACATTTTTTTCTTCTGATTTTTAATTCATAAGCACCGATGCAAAAGCACGAAATACAGTTTTCCAATATTTCACTTGACTTGCCTAAAGGAATACATCGATTATTATGGCTGGAAAAGAAAGGAAAGAATGAAGTAAATAAAATTATGTCCCGTAATAAATTTTGAATATCATTATCGAGAAAATAATGATTCTCAATCTTTGGGAGATACATTAAACGAATTATTCAATTCTGAATTGCTTTTTGTGAACGTTAAGAAAAATAATCCAAATTTAGGTTAGAAATTGGCAACCAGTCGTTATACTCTAAAACAGATGGAAATAGAATATTTCATAAGATTTGACTAACAGAATGAAACCAAATCTATTTTTTGTTTTACCTTAAACCTGTGCTCAATTTACCTTTTAATTTAACTCCTTGCAGTAACAACCGAACTCGGTTCGGGCAACGCAAATATTCCAATTTTGCAGTGACCGAGCCGTGTTCGTGCAAGTAAAAAACTGGTCTTTGAATCCCAAGAACCCCGAACTCAGTCCATTTAATACATAATATGTAATTTACCATTTTTTCAACACATGGATATACTTTTCCGGGAAAATTTCGATAATTTAGCACCGTTTGTCGGATTTTTGTAATTTTTCTATTCGTATATATTACAGTAAGAGATTTGTGAAATTCAAAGGAATCGGAGGGTTTCGTGAAACTTTGATATAAATAATAATATTGTTGTCTATTAGTTTATTACAGCGTTTCTCAAACTGTGGGGTGCTACCCCCTTGGGGGCGTATTAACTCTACGAGGGGGCACGAGCATACTGAAAAGTCGAAAACCAAAGATTATTTAAAAAATTATTTTACTGAAAGTAAACAAACAAAATACTTTCTGATATAACAAAATATAAAATACACATTTACACTGATATAATACACTTATAAATGTATCAGTACTGTACAGTGTATTTTATAATAAATTTAACAATACTAAGTTTAGAACAAATTTGATAATTATCAGTGACCCCCTGGGCTTGTATTAACGCTTATCTTGATAATTTGTATGGTTTATAATTAATTCCTTAACTACCGATTAAAAGTTAGCTTGCTTGTTGTAGCTTTAGTGTCAAAGTGTGTATTAGTGTATTATTGAATTCAATACAGTGTTATTGTATATGGAGGGGGCGCGATGAAAATGACGATTGAATAGTGGGTCACGTATATTAAAAGTTTGAGAGAGAAGCACTGGTTTATTATATTTATCTTCAAAATTATGTCATATGATTTATTTTGCTAAAATTTGAACAATTATTGTAATTCATTAACATTTCCAATATATGCTAAAATATTGAGTATCATAGTAATTTCACTAAAAAAAATGTTTTTTTTTTTAAATAATAACGAATTTTCAACATTTTGATGATTATAACAAGCAAAATTAAAAAGACAAAAATTTTCATTTTTGACATGTTTTTCTTAAATATATTCCACAGGCAATAGGCTAAACTCTAACATAACTTTTAATCAATGGATGCGATATGATGAATAATGATAATTGTATCTCATGAGTAATTGAATTGCAAAGGTATTTTCATATTTTAAAACAATTTTTCAGTGTCTTTAAAATTAATAGTCTTACTAGATTTTGAATTATCTTAATGCATTTCATTTCAATAACTTAGTTCTTTTTTTTTTCTTTTAAGAAAATAAAGTGTTTACACAGCATACTTTCAAATACGTGACACATTCAAATTGGATCTTACTTTATATATTCAAGGTACTTAGTTATATAAAAATTATTTTTAGAAATTAAAATTGGTACTTTTTGAATAATAATATGCTTTATCAATTGAGGATTTGGCTAAAATTATCACACAAATTGGTGATGTATCACGTTGCTCAAGGAAAATATAAAAATCCCTCTTTTTCTAATTTCTTAAATTATAGCACAAAAATAAAGATTCAGTAAAGGAAAAAAAAACGGCTTCAATATACAGAGTGAATCAAAATTTTATTCAGACTACGCTACTTACAAGGAAAATAAGGTTAATGAGACTGTCAAATAGAATGAGACTAAATTAAGGAAATTAACTATTCAATAATTACATTTCAATGTATTTCTTAACAAACATTATCTAAATATCAAGCATTATCTAAAGGTACATAATTCAATTAATACAACTAACTTAGAAAATTTCTTGCCTGGACATGCAGACATACGTATTACTCCATTTATTTATTATGTGTTTCTATAATGTTCTTAACACTATTCACACACAAAGGTATCTGTCGTATACCAATGAAGAAAATATCACAAAAAACATTTTTTGCCTATGTGAATTTTCCCATGAACATAGACCATAAAAAAAAACTAAGATAGCTTCAATTTTAACATTCAGGATCAAAAGTGATTATTATGTATGATACATTGTCGCAACCCTGCAGTCACTGGTGAAGTTTGCGATAACGAATAATCATCAATTATTATAAAAACAATATATATTTATTATTATTTTAATTTACTTTTAAGAAATATAAAAAAATGAGGAAACAGTCAATTTTATCACTACCCTAAATGTTCTAAGGTAAATAATAATGTCACTTATTTCATTGATATCTGATGTTCCTGCACTAGACAGGTCTCTCTAGTCCGGAATAACTGGATACCACGGACTAGAGATCCTCTTCAAGAATTCCAAAGACTTCAGATATAACTTTGCTAATCTAACCTTTAAGGTATCCGACTACGTTCGGAACCGTGATTTTAAAAAAGCGCATAAATGGATGATCTTTATGATATTTAGTGTCTCTTGGATTAGAATACATGCATAAAACTCTTTTAAGGACAATTTCACGAAAAAAAGTATTTAAATACAATATTTCGGCAAAAATTAACTTCGAATAACCTTTTTTCAAAATGTTCTCCTTTTGTGAAAAATGCTTCTATCATAACAATATTTTGTCTGTATATAGCACAGACCTCTGAATAGAGGCTCAACTATGATTTTTGAAAAAGTAACATTATATTTTTAGAGTTACAACCAATTGAAATAATTATCGGCTTTTTTTTTCTTAAAATTTCTCCCTTCTGTTGTCGTGAAACACGGATAAACCCACTTCTAAGTTATATATTTCACAACTTCTAGTAGAGCCTCTGTACAGAGCTTTGAGCTATATGCAGGCAAAATATTATTATAATAGAAGCATTTTTCACAAAAGGAGAAAATTTTGAAAAAAAGGTTATTCTAAGTTAATTTTTTGCCGAAATATTGTATTTAAATGATTTTTTTGTCAAAATGTCCTTAAAACAATTTTATACATGTATTCTAACCTAAGTGACACTAAATATCATAAATATTATCCATTTATACGCTTTTGCAAAATCACGGTTTCGAACGTAGTCGGATACCTTAATAGCGGTCTAACGACTAATTCCTACACTCACTTCACTACAGTTTAAATAGCCCTCAGATTAACGCAAAAAAGTATTACACCCTAAGACAACAGTTGAAGAGAATATCAAATATTCTACATTTTAAAATATGTGTGGAAAACTTTATTTTCATTTAACTTGAATTTTTAGTAGAAATATATTATGGGTTCCGTATATGCGTGTCGTTTTTTATTCGTCAGGTGGTGGGTAATTGAATGAATGGAAATGGGATTATCATAAGAGGATAAAGTGACATATTTTAATATGTTTCGTAACTTTAACCAATGATTCTAGGTTTTTTCGACTCAAATGCAGTATCGAGAAAACTTATTAAAAGCTACTTATGTGTTGCAAAAATAAATCCAGATTACTTCCTATATCTTTGTTCCACAAAACAGTAGCGGCAATATTTTATCTCGGCTGTTATCAAATAATAGTACAGCCATAGTTACTGTAATATTCGCTATTATGATGCACAGACTTCTTAATAATAAAATAAAACTGGGTGCCCCAAAAACAGCACCCAAGCACTACTAAGCTAGATTTCCTCGTACAGAGTATATAAAAAAGTGCCCACAGAAATCGCACGATCCATGGTTTGCGAAAAAAAATATCCAAAACAAAGTATGACGTCACAGCTGGTGCAAAGAAAAAACACCGTACTGGACACATCAATGGCAGTATTTGCAAATATTTGTAAGGGCAGGTGTTCAAAGTGTCAACTGTGCATATCGAGTCAGGCTTCAGCTTGCGGTGAAATAGATAAGTGCTTCGTCGCAGTAGCATGGTGTCCATTGAAGTACAAGCAGCATGTAGACGTGGAACTAAGTTCATTTATGTATTCATTTCTTCTCAATAATCCTTCAGATTGACACACACGGGAAAAAAGTCAAACCTGTGAGATTTGGTGATTCAGGCAGCTATAAAATTGGAGTGGCCGGAGTATGTCATCTCTAGCCAACCATGTACAGGAGCACGAAAATTATCCAGATCCACTTCATGAATCCTTATGCCACACCCTTTATTCATCAAAATTTAGCGTATTTTTCTAGTAAACTGTGGATCATACAGGTACAGTTCATTGGGTTTTTTATGTACTTCTCTAACGAGAAGTCTAGCTGTGCATAGCTTGGGAGTTATTTTTGGGACACTCTGAAAATGCAAGAAGCCCCCTCTTGTGGGCGTATCTCTTATTTAGCAACACATAAGTACTCATTTACATTTTACAAAGGGGCAAAGTATTTGAACTAACTCCAAGGGGCTTAAGTATTCTTCTAAAATGGGGCCATGCGCTATTTTGAATTGTAGTTTTATGTATGTTCTTACTTGGAAAGAAAATAAGATATATACTATTAATCTAAAACTATGGAATGACATGTTTATAGAGAAGTTGCAATGATGGATTAGATTTGAATCCTTCTGTGGATAGTCAGACTGATTGTATGTCATCTCTGAAGGAACTCTGACATTAGTGAGAAATAGGAATGACATACTTGATTTTTATTTCACACAACACTTAACTAACCTAAAGTCATCTAAATATTCGAACTTAAAAGGAATATTTTTAAAATCAATTTTTAAGCGTATAAAACGGCAGATTTGATCTTCATACCCAAATTTGATAGAACATCTCTCGGATTATTTTAATAGATATGCAACTGTCATATGTTATCCTCTGAGGTTGTCGAGGGGGCAAAGGTTGATCCATCCGAGGAAAAATGTCTAATTCAATCTTCAACCCCTTAGTTTATAATAATAAAAAAAAGTGATGACTGTCAGGAATAAGATCACATCAGATAAGTACATTTTTTAGTTTATTATTGTCAAACAATGGAATTTTGCATAAATATGCGCTTGCATTACATATTAAATTTACATATATTTGCATTTTTCTCGTAAATATATGTGTGTACCTGTTTCTTTTTACAATTTTCCTTGCACTATTATGTAGAAATTTTCTGCTGAAGGGGAAGTTTTATATCCTACACAGTCAACTTAACCCTGTTTCGCCGCCCTTAGTCGGTGACAGCTCTAGAAAATATAACAGTTTTCTATTTCGGTCAACTAAATTTTTATATGTTTAGTTATATTTTGGTTTGATTACCAAATGCATTATTTATACATTCTTTGTTTTGTAGAATGTTCACTACATTTATATTTATTTTTATTATACTATATATATATAATTTTTTACTTCTAAATTCTATGGAAAAAATCATGTAAAACTAAATAGAAAATATTTAAAAGAATAATTTTTTCTTTCTTATTTTATGTCCATTAGTTTCCAAATTTGACTCAAAATAACTGTTAAATTTAGAATTCCAGCATATTATTAGTAATACTCAATCTTGTTTTTATTTTATGCAAACCAACAAGTTTTCTTTTTAAGAAAAATAAATAATGTTTTTTCTTTAATATAGAGAAAGAGTTTTCTAAAAATCAAAAACTTCAAACAAATTCATGCAGTCAACATTTCTTTTTTATTCAACTTAGCAGAAGAAAAATGCCAAGATTCAAAAAATTCTTTTTTACTGTCAGTTTGCTCGGTAATTATGAATGCGTCGTATACAGAAGATTTACTCAACTTTAATTTTCTTTTGTATGCTGTTCATTATTTCTGTTCAGAAAAAATGGTTGTGCTTCCCAAAAATAGTAAGCATGATTTTCATCAGAAGGAAATATGAGACATACTTTTAATAATGAACCTTTCAAAAGAGGATGAGAATGGAAATGAATTTTGATGAGATTGAGAATGAATCTTGACGATGCTAGGTTGCCAATTTCAAAAATTGCAAGCAAGATAAATAGTCACTGAATATACGAAGTGCAGGGTGGAATTTTTGGGAGGTAGATTATTGACTGAAGATTTATTTTTAGTTAAAAATAGAGATAACTTGAATACGTTGCAAAAGAAATACAGAAAAAAGTGCTGGATATTACTTTGTCAATGTATATATATATATGATAATTAAAAAACAAAAAAAATTATATCAAAAGACTTGTTTTTTAAAGTTTTGTTTTTTAAATACTTTTGTGATCTTTCAACACTAAGTTAAATAAAAAAAAAGTTAAAATGCTTTTCAAAATATGGGAAATTTTATGCAATACTTTCAGGATTATTTATGATGAAAAACAACTATAAGAGTTATTATTTTCTGAAAAGTTATATAATTTCTTAAAATTTATGCCTTAAATTTCAAAGTACAATCTGCTAGAATTCCTTATACCCATGGTTTCCTTGAAACTCTTGTGTTTGATTAGAGAAAACTTTATTATGTTGTGTCAGGGCTTTTAGTATCCAAAAGTTATGGTTTATTATTACGGAACTACCCATCAAAATGTAAAAACGTTTCCTTTGTATTGAAAAACCCTCCTAGATTTGTTTGGGTGATAGTACGATGGGTTGCATATGTGCGCACACACACATTATTTGGCAATCGTTGACGATAAACTTGTTACACTGAACATATTAGCAAAGATGTGGACGCCACAGCAAAAGGTGCAGTGTGTGATTCGGGTAACGGAATTTCAAACAGTCACGCGTCTACAGCGACGTGTTCGAACAGAATGGAATGCCGATCCTCCAACATCAAATTCTATCCACCAATGGGAAAGAACTTTAAGGTATCCGAATACGTTCGGAACAGTTATTTAAAAAGAAAAGGCGCATAAATGGATAATTTTCATGATATTTAGTGTCACTTAGATTAGAAAACATGTATAAAATGGTTTTAAGGACATTTTGACAAAAAACATCATTTAAATACAATATTTCGGCAAAAATTTAACGAAGAATACCCTTTTATCAAAATGTTCTCCTTTTGTTAAAAGTGCTTCTATTATAATAATATTTTGCCTGCATATAGTTCAGACCTCTGTACATAAGCTAAACTATGAGAGTTTTGAAAAATTCGCATTATTTTCAGAACTATATACAACCATTTGAAATAGTTATCGGCGTTTTTTTTCTTAAAATTTATCCCCTCTGTTGTCGTAAAACATGGATAAACCCACTTCCAAGATATATATTTCAAAAATTCTTGTTCAACCTCTGTACGGAGGTCTGAGCTATATACAGGTAAATTATTATTGTAATAGAAGCATTTTTCACAAAAGAAGAATATTTTGAAAATGGGTCATTCTATGTTCATTTTTATGTCAAAATATTGTACTTAAATAATTTTTTAATGCAATGCTATTCTTAAAAAAAATTTATATGCATTTTTTAATCTAAGTGACACTAAATATCATAAATATTATCCATTTATACGCTCTTGCAAATCACGGTTCCGAACGTAGTCGGATACCTTAAAGGAGTCGGGAATTTTAATATCTCAAACTTGCAAGTATGGAACGGCAAGTATGGAGTTCATGGTGGAAGACCCTGTTGATCGTTTACGTGATTCATATTGTAGAAGTCCTAGTAAGTCTAATAGGAAAGAGAGTAACTGCATTCCATTCTAACACGTCTCTGTACACGCGTGACTGATTGAAATTCC
The DNA here is from genome assembly GCA_019973935.1 of Trichonephila clavipes. NCBI lineage: Eukaryota > Metazoa > Arthropoda > Arachnida > Araneae > Nephilidae > Trichonephila > Trichonephila clavipes. The sequence continues at coordinate 89,610 of BMAU01008860.1, forward strand.
GTTAAGCCAAAGTACGCACTGCATGTTTTACTGTGGCGTTCACATCTCTACTAACGAAGTCAGTGTGACCAGTTTATTGTCAACGAATGACGAATAATGATGCGCACATGCGGCCCATCGGACAAGAACCAAATAATTTTGGAGGGGTTTCCAATACACGGATGAACAGTTTATTACATACTAATGAGTTTTTCCGTAATAAAAAGCCATAACTTTTGTTTACTTTAAGCCAGGGTATCCTGTATCAACAAATTGACTAGTTTATTTTATAAAATTCTCAATTTGTAATTTCATATTGAGAAAAATTATTATAATCATTTAATAAATTTAAAATTTGTTTATCAAATTATCATTTAGATTTTATTCAAAGCAGCGCAATATAGAATAACATCATGCTAACTGTATAATATAATTAAGTTTAAATATGAATAATTCCGATTTAAAGTAAATAGAACACAAAAATAAATTACAGCTTTAAAAAAACTAAAAAACACGCTTTTATGGCTAATCGAAATAAAAAGTGAGTCCAGTTCTTACGTTAATCCTACACCTCTAGCTCACGCTGATACTTCGAGGGATGTACTTCAAAGGGGAGGTACATCACAATGTCAACAATTTTTAATAGTCACTTATTTGTTATTATTCAAATGAATGAGACAACAGATCTTAAGTTATTATATAGTAAAGAGTGTTTTTTTTTCAGGTATAGAAGTTTAAGTTGGCGACAGATTTAACAGCTGTCAAGTGATTTATTCTCAGTTTGGTTTGGCAATTCATCAAAGCGATCATCAAGCAAGGCGTAGATTCGTCGAATGGGCACAAAACGAGATTGCCGTTGTTCCCGATTTTCATAAGCGAATTTTGTTTAGCGATGAAGCGCACTTCTGGTTGAATGGCTGCGTCAACAAACAAAACTGCCGCATTTGGAGTGAAGCTAATCCACAAGTGTATGTCGAAACACCGTTACATCCAGAAAAACTGACTGTTTGGTGCGCTTTATGGGCTGGTGGAATTCTTCTTCAAAAACGATGAAGGCTACATCGTTACAGTCAATGGTGATCGGTATAGAGCCATGATTACTAACTTTTTCATTCCTGAATTAAAAAATCATGATGTCCAGGAGCTGTGGTTCCAACAAGACGGCGCAACATGTCACACAGCTCGTGACGCAATCGATTTATTGAAAGACACGTTTGGTGACCGCCTAATTTCACGTTTTGGACCTGTGAATTAGCCTCCAAGATCTTGTGATTTAACACCGCTAGACTATTTTCTATGGGGCTATGTAAAGTCATTGGTCTATGCGGATAAGCCACAAACGCTTGACCATTTGGAAGACAACATTCGCCGTGTTATTGCCGATATACGGCCACAAATGTTGGAAAAAGTCATCGAAAATTGGACGTCCAGATTGGACTACATCCGAGCCAGCCATGGCAGTCCTATGCCAAAAATCATATTTAAAATGTAATGCCACAAGATTATCTTTCGAATAAAAAAAATTCATGATAATCGAATAATACATCGTTGTTTTATTGCAATTTAAAGTTCTATACCTCTAAAAACACCCTTTATAAACTATGTTATATAATATAATGTATAAATTTGAAGGGTAGATAATTTTCAATTTAATTTCTTTGAATATGAACTTCAGCAGCACTAGAAGTAATGTTGAACTGATTTTAACTTTTTTCAAAGATCTAGTGAAAGGAGAATTGTTTTCGGACAAATTTTCTTTGGTTTGTGGCTGATAATAGGATTCAAAAAAATGACATGATAATGTTAAGATCTTTTATCAGAGGGTACCGTCACACACGAGAATGTCTGCGGGAATGAGATTACAGATGGTCTAGTCCAGTGCTTCTCAAACTTTCAATACTGGCGGCCCCCTTTTCAATCATAATTTTTATCGCGCCCCCCCTTATACATAATAATTTACTGAATGCAATAATAATGCACTTTTACGATAAAGCAACAATATTTATTATAAACCGTACAAATTCATGCCATAAGTATTAAATTTTGTATATGTTACTTTTAAGCAAAAAAGTCAAGTAATAGGATAATTACTAAGTTATTTTTCCTTTCTCTGATTTTTAAATTGGAACATATTACAAAATGCGGTGGTTGCTTAGAAGACAAAATATAGATATCTGCTAAATATAGAAAATGAACTCAGAGGGTCAATTTCTTATCTTAAAACTCCTTTCAAAAACTTTGCTCTGTAAGACAAGCCCATGGAAGTAGCTATTAATTATTAAACTTGTTCTTAATTTAGTATTAATTAATTAGTCATAAAATACTCTGTGCACCACTCATACATTAAAAGCAGTGTTTCTGAAACTTTCAATACTGGCGACCCAATTTTCAATCATAATTTTTGTCTCGCCCCCTCCCTGTACAACAATAATGTATTTACTGCAATAAAAATGCACTTTGAGAGAGAGACGCTAAAGTTACAATACGATCTTAATTATAAACCGTACAAATTAATACGATAAGTATATTAAATTTTGTGTATATGTAACTTTTAAGTAATATATATTTTAAGAAAATTACTTAAAATATATATTACTTAGAATTATGTTATTTTTCTTTCTCTAATTTTTAAATTGGAACAGATCGCAAAATGATGTATTTAATTAAAGATTTATTTCCTTCAGCATTCATTTCTCAAAGTACAAATGTCATTAGAAAAATAGTCTAATCAATGTCGCTCTCTATCATATCCATCACATCTGGCATTATAGGGTACTTTTGCGTGAGTCTGGGCAACCTATCGGACGTCTGCGCAAAACATGTAAAAATGCTTTTCCTCGTACAATTCCAGTCAGTTTTGGTGGACTCGATACTTGTATAGCTATCGAATCTAGCTTGAATGCACATTTTTTTTAATTAGCACGATAATTGTATTCATGATAATTAAGTATTTACGGCAGTAGATTAAAACAATATCATACATATATTTTTAAGTCGTAAGCAAACATTCGACCATAATAAAGAATCAACAAGTACACAGACGAACGAGCATGGTTCCGAAAATTAAATCAAGGCGATCTTCTCAAAAATACTTAAATTTTGGATTTACCACTACTGAAGTAAATGATGGAAAAAAAGCCCCAGCTCGATATGTGTTAAAACTTACAAATCTGTAGAACAACATGTGAAAGTTGTTTTTAAAACATGTAAAATCATTTAGCTATGTTGGCAAAGAATTTTAAAAAGTATTTTCTGAATGAGGACAGCTTGGTAGCAAGTTACGAGTGGATTAGGGATCTATTTCAAGATACTCTCCAAAAGGGTTCTCAACTTCCAAAGAAGAAATCTTCATAGATTTCACATCCAGTGAAAAATTAAAAGGCAATTTTGTAATAAATCGCTCTTTGAATTTGGGGTAGAGGTGGATGAGGAATTATCTGTACTGAAAACAAAAGCACTTCGTATACTATTACCATTTTCAACATCCTACCTTTTTCAAACAGGATTTTCTGCAGTGGATGCCTTGAAGACAAAATATAGATCTCAGCTAAATATAGAAAAATAACTCTTTAAGTGTCAATTTCTGATATTAAACCTTCCTTTGAAAAACTTTCCTCTACAAGACAAGCCCGTGAAAATCCCTAATAATTATTAAACTTGTTCTTAATTTAGTAATAAGATTGATTGATTAAATATTAACGTCGCACTGTTCAGCTGCACGAGGGCTTTTGACGACGGACCACGTAATTTTGAACCATGGTCAAGTAATGTGGATGACACCTGAGCTGGCACCCCTCTCTCCTAACTACCACACCACACCAACGGGAAAACGTTTCAACTCTCAACAGATTTAACGTGCATCACTGCCTACACGGCGGGTCTTTAGTGGTACTGGGCTCGAACTCGTGACAAGGCAAGCCACGATCCGATATCTATACCACTCGGCTACCGCGGCCAAATTCAGTAATAAGAAATTATTTATAAAATACCTTCTTCTGTACTGATACATTAAACGTATACTGGCTGAAACACCCACTCTTCGCACGAGTTCATTTTTTAAAAAAATAAAACATTATTCTTGATATAATAGCTGAACTGTAAGGAGAGTAAAACTGTGTGCACGACATTGTATACAAACATGTAAAATGATTTTTTTTTTTAGATAAATGCTATAATTGTAAATAACTGTTTAAAAGAACTGTAATTTTAAACCTCACACAATAAGCATTTAGAATTAATGTTAAATTATGAAAAAGAATATAAAATTCCGATGAAGAATAATTGTGTTACTTTTTAACATTTAAAGCGCGAGAAGACTTCAAAATGTTTTAACCCGGAAGCAGGCGCGTACTCGATACTAACATTAATGGTAGTCCGGGGGACTCAGTCACCCCAATCATTTGTTTAGAATTATTTTTACTGTACACGATACAAATCGGAATTCTAGTGAATATTTTAATTTATAGAAAGTATACTTACCTTCTTTCAAGGACTATTCAATTCTTTGATGATTTGAGAAAAAAATCCAATAAAACACTGAACTAAAATGATTCAAAAGTACAAAACCATAATAAAGGACGCAAATCAGACACTTTTCAATTATCCTACAGAAATGTTAAATCAATCAATTCTTTTCCAAATATCGCAAAACTCAATTATTTACAATTTCCTAAGCGAAAATCAAACGCATAAAAGATGGGAGGGAACTAATATTGATAATAACCATACCATAAGATTGAAGGTCACTCAAATGATTAGTAAACGTGTACTATGCAGCCTGGCTGAAAAGTGAATCATGACTTCCTTTTCTTTTTCTACAACTAATGTACAGTATTTCAATAATAATTACAGTGGTGAATTGTTTATCTTCTTAGAATTTTTCTCAGGGTCTGGGTTTCGTTTTTTTCTTTTAACGAGTAATATTTTATGTTAAAACGTAATAAAAAAATCTCTCATTGAGGAAATACAGCAAATAAAACAAAATGTTTTTTTTCTTTAATTTGGTTTTGGGAACAAAGATAGCTATTTGATGACGGAAAAAAGCCAGATAATAAACATAAATTATGTTAGTGTTGTTGTGTGTATTTTTTTTATTATGGAAGAAAGCATTTTGTTTTACTTCTCTTTCCGGTTATTTTTTTAAAAAAAAATCTTTAAATTTTCGATACGCTCACGCACCCCTTGTAGGGTCATCGCGCCCCCAGGGGGCGCGCCCCACTTTGAGGAACACTGGTCTAGTCCATGAGGGCAGCTATAAGGTTAGACTTACATTTTCAGAAATTGCTACCTGCGACAAACGAGATATCATTTCCTCGAGGAGGTAGGCCCCCTACATGAGTAATATGAAGGAAACCATCCCGGTGTTGCTTTGATAGGGACAATTAGTAGGTGAGAGGAAACAATTCTTGCTAGGTTTCGCAGTGGACATATTTGAGTTCAACGCCAAGTAGCGTTTCTAAAAGTTTACCCCCCTTATCCAAATTGGACATGACACAAACCGTTCCTGTCCACTTTTTAGCTTGTATTAATTGTCATACGATACAGCTGCTCTCAAGTTCTGCTAAAGTTCTTCATTGTTTAAAAACGTGTGAGTTTATGGTCTTGATCTATATGTTTCTGTCGATCAAGTGAAAAAAGAAACAACAATAAACAGAAAGAAGATAAGAAATTGCATTGCTTCTTGTAGTGCTGTCAAAGCATTACACATAATCCAGTGAGATCTATATATACATAGTGACTTTAAATTTTATAATTTCATCAAATAGTGGAAAAAGAAAATTAATACAACTTTTTGAAGTTAACTTCTTAAGGCACGGTAGGGAGAAATTTCCGTTGCGCGTTACCAGTTACGGTTAGCGATGAATGTAAGGTAGAAATGAATGAAGTTCCGAATTTCCCCCTCGTTTTAAAAAACGCCATCTAGTTCATACTATCTATCTCAGACAAAAATAATTACAGAATCGGAAAGGTCATTCTTTTCGCCACAATATGGTGTATTTTTTAAAACAAAATAATGATATTTTCTTTTTTTTTTTACGATTTTTTAAAAATGAGTCAAAATTGATACGCTTTTTTAAAAATGGCTTCTAAATCATTCCCTTTAAGTTTCCTTTTGAGTTAATAAATATATATTTTAATCTAAACAAATTCATGCTTTTCTCTTTTAGAATCAGTCATAAAAAAATGACGAAATCTTTTTTTTTTGGCGATTTTTAAAAAAATACTCAACATTTTAATTAAATATTTAATAACTTCATTATTTATAAAAATAATCTAATGAAAATTTTTTCCCATATGTAGAATAATATTATCCGTAATCTGTTCAAAGATTGAAAAAAAGATTAAAAAGTACGGTTTTTAAAATTTATTTTGTGTTTTTCGTCTATTAGCCCTTAACTAGCAACCCCCCCACACACTCCTCATTCAACAGCAGCTTTAACAAGCCTTTCCTTTTTTAGCTTTGCGATACTTACTTTGTTTTGTTTTTACTTTACCTAGAAGTCAAAATATAATCAATTTTATGAATTAAAAAAAATCGAAAGTGAGTCTTTAATCTACCCGAAGTAGGCATTTAAATGGTTCAAAATCTGTCAAAAATTAGTTTAAAAATAATTTGTTGGATATACAGTTTTAAAAATTTTTTAAGGAAATAATACACACAATCTATTGTTTTAAAATTTAGTGGCAACACAACATTTCTTCCAATAGTTTGGCAATAAAAGATTGTGTTTAGTGAATTTTCAATCGAATGGAATTTCTAAATCCAGTTTAAGAATAGAGTTTTTAAATCATATATATGCTTTTGTGTAATACATTTGATTATTGTGAAAGTGTTATATAGTGCTTCATTAATATGTATTTTAAGACTACAGTGGGCGGTAAAATTTTTTACAAACATGCCCCAAATTTTTACTGGCTCTATGTAACTTAGAACTAAAATCATACAAAAAAATTGGTGAGAAAAAAATGAGTATAGTTTTTAAAAATTTAAAAACGTTCCATGTGTTTTGATTTTTTAAAAAATTTCATATTTTTACCTGATTTAACTTCTTTAAGCAGTTGTTTACAAATGTATGCATAAGCGTACGCACGTTCCGTTGGTGTGTGCATGTGCTACAACAAATCATAAATCTCAAGGCAACACATACTCAGAAATTGTTTACGAATATGATCGACGTCACTCTCAATCATTATTATACGTTGCTTTATCACGTGTAACGAGTATTGAAGGATTATATATTACGACAAAAAATAATAATAAAACATTTTACCATTGTCGAAGATGATCGTCATCAACAAGTGATTTGCAAGAGGAGTTTAAACGACTTTCATTGAACAAACTACAAACTATCAATGAAGATTTGATTAATTTCATAACGAACGGACAACATTACTTTTAATTGCCAAAGTCTTACACCTCACGCTGTAGATTTACATGATTCAGTTATAAGAAATTCAAATATTTTTGTTTTATCAGAAACTTGGCTGGGCAATGAAAGTGATATTTCTATTCAAAATTTCAACTGCATTGTGAAGTATAGCGAGATACGAGAGCAGGAGGCGTGCGATATATCAAAACTCTAGAGATGCTGTTAACATTATAACTCCATCCATGGAATGTTCTGTCAGTCAATCACATATTTATGGTACCATACAATCTTCAGTGGGGGATTTGTGCTTAGCTGAATGCGTAATAGATTTTGGACAAAAAATTATAATTGTAACAGTATATATTACTCCGAACAAAAAGTTGGATGACATTATCGAGTTCCTTCATCTCGATCATTATTACCATACACATCAAGAGGTTCTGCTTTACTTAATAAAAATTATGATAAAATACCTATGATTTTAAGTGTAGATTTTAATGTCAATTTTGCGTTAGACAAATCTCTACAATTGATGGAATTTTTAAAAGACAATTTCACCTTATCTCTACAAAACAACAGAATAATATCAACGGCAAAATCAAATACTACGATTGATGCAGTCTTTTCGAGATACTTAAGTGATTTTGAGTGCAAAACCTACATTTCTTACTTTAGTTACCACAAGCCTTTTTTAACAACAGTATGTACTGAAGCACCCATAAGCATAATAGAAATAGACTAATAATGATGATACTTTTCTCAAAATACATACAGTAAAATTTTTTTTAGTATTATGTATTGAAAATGAAAATTTTGTCTATACTTATACCTTTTCCATCCTAATTATTTTTTAAAATACAGTTTGAAATAATAATGGTAATAATAAATTTGTTAATTATATATAAGATTACTTCAAAATAAAACTTTATTATACAATTCATTATATGTAAGCCAAAGAAGTTAACTTCTAACGCGTGTTCACACTGATACACGCTTTCTTTTTTTCTTTCAAGTTTTTTTTAATTAATTTTTTTATAAAAGGTGAACACACAAAATAAATATTTCATCTAAATTAAATTGAAATTCATAAGTTGAGAATAATTTATTAATAGTTAGCACATGCAGATAATATCTATCATGTTATGAAAAATTTATAAGTAACATTAAAAACGAAATTTATCATTTTTATAATTATTTATTCCAGCAAATATTTACAAAAAGTATTTTACCGCTAACAAAAACTAAAATACTTTTTAAAACCTATCCTTATCCTACATGTTTTCTTTTAACTAAATATATAGAAAAAGGTAAAACCGTTACGTGTAAAGATTATATGAAATTTAATATTATATTAGATACAATATTTATTTCCCCTTGAAGTATTTTCTTCAAAACATTGAATCCTTTTTACAAAAACTAAATAAAAACTTCAGATAGTTTTCGTTTAAAAAGATTTCATTTTTCTAAGGATTATTATTTTAACGAAGTTTATATAAATGATAATTGAAAAATGCACAGAAAATGTTTAGGTTTTGAAATAATTTTAAAAAATCATCTAAAAACTACGTTAAACAAATTCTTCATCATCTGCTTTTGAAAAAGTAAGCAAACAAAATTTCTGAAATTTAACAGAAAGTATTTTTTCTTTCAGAATCTAATCTTACAATTTTATATATTCCTACATTAATTTAAAACAAACAAATATGTTCATTAGCTTATATTCTAAGAATGTATGTAGGAAATGAAATTATTTTTCTTTCTAAAAATATCTTTCGGTTTTTATTTTAGGATAAAAATATTCAAAGTTACTGTATGCGAAAAGTTTTTCAATTAGTTGTTTAATTTATATATTTATTTATTATTGTACATGAGAGATACGTTATTTATTGAGATTCCTTTTAGACTAAGAATAATTTTTGCCTCTAAAGAAATAATGCATGTTGAATATAAAGAATATATAAAAATATTTTTTTATATTTTATTACACACAATATATATATATATATATATATAATACATAAACTTTAACTTGATGAATATTAATTGTAGTAAATTTGCTATATATTATTAACATTTAATATGGCCGTTTTTTCCCAGTGATATTATATTAAAATAGATTAGGATGGAGATTGATTTATAAAAAAATACATTTATTATCTTATTTCTTAAAATTAATGTAATTTTTAACCCATTTCAAATATTTTTGTTCAAAACGTGAAAATAAAATCATCTGATATAGGCACGGAAATCTTGCTAATTGAAAATCAAATTAATTCGTAATTGACATCAAAATGAAAAATAAATTTTTTGTTTATCTGAAAAACTACCAGAGAAATGTTTAGAAAAATTTGCAATTTAATGCATTTTCAAAAATCCACTTCTAAATGGGTAAGATAACTGTTTTGATGGTAAATATTCTTCTGATTGGCCACTGGGAATTCAAAGGTAGCATATATCATGCTTTAGATTTTCCCTTAACTAATGCAACACCCTAAAGAAAGCTTGCAAACCATGTGAAATTTACAACATGCGTTGGTGACGATGAAATACGTAAATCATTATCATTATAGCATATACGCACATGACGGGTGACTATAGCGCCGCTCGCAAACGCTCTACAACGGGTGAACAGATTGGTGATTTGAAGTACGACAATTATTTTAGTGGGCTTTCCTTGCGTAATCTGTTTACCTATGACTCATGGAAGACATCAAGCGTCTTTTGACCAGGTTTCTGAATTCGATCGAGAAAGAATAGTAATCTATACGTATGTCAAATTATCTTTCAGAGAAATTAGTCATCTAGTTTGACAAACTAAGAAACTTTGAAGCAGACCTGTCATCGCTGGTTGCAGGAAGAAGCAATGGGCCAACAGGGTGGATCACATCCACCTAGTTGCCTCACTGACCGTGATGACAAGCGGATTGCGCGCATGGAAGTGATGAATCCCGCAGCCACATCACGAACCATAGCACAACAGATTTAGTCTCTTACGCATCATTCAGTGTCCACTTGTACCATTTGACGCCGTTTTCAGCAGAGTGGAGCATCCACAAGACGTCCATTGCATCATATACCCTTGACTGGAAACCACAGGTGTTTGCACCGCCAATGGTACGATGAACGGTGGACATGGACAACGGAATGGAACGACATTGAGTTTACCGATGAATCCAGATTCTGCCTGCAGCATCACGATGGTCGGATTTGAGTTTGGGGACCCCATGGTGAAAGGCTGCTAAACTGTTGCGTTATGCATCACCATATTGGTCCTGCATCCGGTATCGTGTTTTGAAGCGGTATTAGATTTAACTGCCACACCGCTCTAGTACGCATTGCTGGTACACTGAACAGCCAGTGCGACATCTCTGAGGTGTTGAAGCCCGTGGTTTTCACATACATTTAGCTTCTGCCATCAGTCTTATTCCAACATAATAATGCGCGACCACAGATGGCACGCAGTGTTCAAGAGTACTTCTTTACCCTTCAGATTAAGTTGATTCCTTGACCTGCTTGTTTTCCGGATCTATCATTAACTGTAAGCGTATGGGTTCATGCTTGCACAACGACTGGCCCGGGATACACAACCCGCTGCTACACCAAATCAACTTTGGTAATATGTGGAAGTCACATGGACTGCTGTACCCCAAAGATACATCCAAAGCCTCTATAGTTATATGCTGAGGGGAGAGTAAGCCATTATAATCAACAATGGCGGTTACACTAACTACTGTTTTTGTCATCATCCACACGTCACAAGAGGCTGTAACTTTAATCGTTCCATCTTTGTACAACATGTTATCTACCAAATTCGCTGTGATATCTGCCAAATTTCACTGTGATACCTCTGATTCTTTTTGGTGTTTCATTTTGTTTGGCCAGAAGTATAGTATTACAACATACTTATAAAATGTAATTTCTGTAAGTACTACAATCAACAAAAGAAATTAAAAGTTGGAAAGAAATTAAAGTTCATATATTTAGGCAACATTTTGGGCAAAATTTGACAGCTTAAGAAGTTATTCTCCCTATGTTTCCTCAAGTGACATTTTCCAACTCTTCCCGCAAAGTTAGAGTAAAACTTTGTCGAACTTTATAATAGGCAACAAAAAAGTAACGTCATTTAAAAAGTAAAACAATGTCTCCTGACGCAAGTTGCTGAGTTCTATAATATGGCCTTCGAAAGTTTAGAAAATACTTGAAAAAATGCATAACTCTGGAGATGACAATCCAAAGAAGTCTATAAAAATTAAGTTTCTATTTCAATTATTTTTATGATACTTAAAACTTTTCACCGTCTCCATAAACACAGAATTTTGTTTTATTTTGTAGAAAAATTTGTTGGAATAATGTGTATAGAAAAAAAACAGCCTTTTATAATAACAAATGAAGTGCGTAATATAACTCAGAACATATTTACATGTAGAGAAAGAAAGGGAGCGAAGAGGGAGAGATATATATATCATGAAATATACCAAACCACATTAACAGAAACGCAATGCAAATCAAATTATGTTATGTATTTGATCGTTATGGTAACTAAATAAAAAAAGCAAGGTAAATAATCATTCGGAATTTTTAAGGAGATAATCCTCTAGTAAAGTGCATATAATTGCTTTTAATCTAAAAAATTATATGCAAATGTGATGAAAATTAATATATTTTTTTATTAATTTATTATTTCTAGTCTTTAAAAAAGACTAAACTCTGCCAAATTAAACTTCAATTAATTTATATCAACATACGCGCTTTAAAGTTTATTTTGAAAAATAATTTAGTACATTTAAAAAACTTTAAAAGACACACCAGTCTTTAAAAAGTAAATTTTATAATAAAACAAAAACATTTTTTAGACTTGAAATAAAAGCACTAGAATTATTACAGCCATATCCAAGACTTCATGTTGTAACTTAATAGATGGCTGCAGAGGAAATATTGTCAAACACTTTTAAACTCAAAGTACTTCATATTTTATTTCCTGCACTTTATATAATATTTATACTCACAATAAATTCTTTTAAGAATAAACACTTCCATATTTCAAATCTTTCCTCTTAAGATCTTATCTCTGTCACTATATGATGGAATAATTTTACTGAAATTTGAGAGAATTTCAAAGTATTTACTTAAAGCTGAAATGGTACCCTTTCTGCATTAAATATTTATATATTTTAGAGTTTGAAATAAATATTTAATGCATTTATTTTTCAAAAACTTTGAAAGTTTCAAAAGGATTGTGCATTTACGTGTAACATCAATCCGGAAAATATGTCTTCAAAATAATATATATATAAACGTTCAAAATAACCATTTATAAAATGTCAGTTTTTTGTGAAGTATTTTTGAGCAATGTCATTGATGTATTTATTGCATATATTTTAAATGAAGGCAACTATCTCATCTATACATATGAACGTTTATTAAATTTTATATAATTTTAGACATGAATTAAATGAAAAACAACTAAAATTATAGGTATGGTTAGAGCATAAATTAAACGCATTGAGAAAATATTTGAATGCTACAAAATAACTTCGTGATTAAATATTATTCACTCTAAATGAGAGAGATTTAAAAAAAAGAAACATGTTAAATTTTTCAAACTTTTGTAAATTTTAAATTAATTAAAATAAAAAAATAATATCCAAACTTAATCTGAAAATATAACTTTAATTTTAAAAGTGTTTTTATATAAGAGAGAGATGGAACAATATGAGTGTACATTACAATTTTATTTAAAGCTGATTAGGAATAATAAATGATGATACTTTTATATTGTTACAAGTATTTTTGAATGTATTAAAGAAACATTAAAATTTTATAAGAGTTAGTATTCTTTTTTCATAAGCTACTTGAGAAAAATGCTGCTGTTCCTTACTTTGTGTGTTCTACTTATTATTAAACCAAATTTTTTTATACTCGCTTGTAAATATTGAAAACATTTTCAAAAATGTAAAAATTCTTGTTATAAGCAACTTTTTTTGCGACTATCTAGTTCTAATTATTCCAAGGAACTGCCTATTTTTTTTAATCTAAATATATTAAATTAGCAAAAATAAAGTTTCGAAAGCTTCTAGCTGATTGTATTCTTTTTCTTTAAGTTTTTTACTATTGTTAAGTACATTGAGTTTTCTAAATTTCTTCTAACCTGCATAAAACTGAGATTTTAAAGCTCTTTTGGTAAGGAGAAATAGTAAATTATTATTAGGTATTTTTTATGCAAAGCGAAAGTAATGTCCTTTCAACATTAATGAAGACTCACAATTTTCGATGTTTGAATTGTAACAAAAAGAATTACATTTTTGTTTATTTTTGAAAAAGTTTCTTATAAGTACAAACTATTCCGTGCTGCCACAATTAGTAATAATTTTAATACAATCAAATGAAACTTGAACAATATTTTACGAATTATTCAGTATATTCTTCAAGGAATAATGAAACTTGAACAATATTTTTCGAATTATTCAGTATATTCTTCAAGGAATAAGTGATTAATTATTTTAGCTATCCCTAATCATGATTAGTTACACAGTAGCCTAAAAATTTATTAATTACCGAACATTTTTTTTGCATTTTGTTGTGGGTTGTATCATTGAGAAGCTTGCCACAAAATTTCAGATCTGCTAACAAATTAGTTTTTAAGATATTTGAAGTTTTCTGAGCTATGGTTTTGGTTTCAGTTTCATTTTAAAGCATTTTTCCACTTTAAAATTGAATTAATTAAAGATATTTTTCAGCACAATCAATTATTTTAGTGTGAGATGTTTATTAATTTCAATTTTCATTAATAAAATCATTTTCACTTAACTATGCTTTGAGTTCTTAGAGTTCTCATAATTATATATAAGTAATTAAGATTCACTTCAAAGCCAGTTTTTGTTTTAAAAATAGTTTATGTAACTTCTTTCTTTATCATCAATTTTTTCTTGTTGAGAAAATGTCATGGTCAAAACGTTCTCAGGTTGCTGGGAGTAACAATATTTTAAAGGGATGTATTACTACTGAAAATGATGTATCTAAAAATCAGTCCTTAGCTGATTCTGCAATTAAACTTCCGAATACAAGTATTCTGAATTCAATTGCTGCAGATATAACTGAATATTTCCTTGATGTATACCAAACTACATTATACTAAACATATTGTAGTACTATATTTTAGTATTTTAAAGTCGTACAACAAGAGAACTTCCTAAATTGCCAAATTTAAAACTGAAAAAACAAACCTGGCTATTCTTAGGTTAAGTTAGTACCAGTATTATTTTGTGCATATGTGTTTTGTGTTTCAAAACTTTTGTGAAAATATTAGGTTAAGATTAAGCTGAATAATCTGTCTTCGTAAAAAATACTACCAATATTTTGCGAAAATACATCATGAAATAAAAAAATTAGAGAGTTTCAGTCATATTTAATTAAAATAGTGTTTCAATGTAGAACACATACATTGGGAAACAACATATTAAAAAATTAGAGCTTTACCAGCAATATAAGTTTTTGTTTTATGCCTTTACAAACTTTAAATCCGTTTTTTCAGGCTTTCAATTTTGAAGGTATAAGTGTTTCATAATATCTAAGGTGTTTTTTTTCTGTTTATCATAGAACCTTGAAATGTTTTGTATCTACTCCCAAACGTATGTTCTATAAAAGTTAATATGGATTTGGAACTGAGATCTATAGTTATTTTTTAAAAAGTGCTTAAGTTACTATTTTTAAAAAATCGTATTTTTTCCGGGTTTTTTTAGAAAAATAAATATTAAAAGTCAACAATGGAATAGATTCTCAAATCCATACTAACTACTCTGTTTACAATAATCTCTCTCTCTCTCTCTCCCTCTTTATATATATATATATGTGTGTATACACTGCTGGACAATTGCTAAGGACGGATAACACTATCATCCATCGCAACCACAAAATGAAAGGAAGCAAAATGCGGAAAATTTGAATAAGTGTGGGATATTAGTAAGAAGAAGTATGAGTATGCAATTTTTTTTCCACGTACGTTCATCACGTGATAGCGTTCATAAGAGCTTTAAAGGTTTTGACGCGTGTGGACAGTTGTTGTTTCAAGTCAAAGTTTTACAGGAAAGATTTAATAGACGAACTTAAAATTTTTGGCATGTCTTCCCGACATCACATAGATGATTTTATGCGTGGCCGAATTATTGGAAAGATCGAAGATAGGGGAAAAAACGGATGTTGCCAGGGAGTTCGACATCGCTCACAGCGTTGTTTCACGGCTGTGGAAGTCATTTAAAACTACTGGAATGTGTAGTAGACGGCACGGGGGAGATCGTGTTAGAAGTACGATGCCTGCAGAAAACAGATATATCATCCTATCAGCAAAAAGGAACAGGCGCACCACAGCTCAGCAGGTGGCAAATCAGTTTCTTGCTGCCTCAGGAAAGCAGATCTCCTGAAAAACTGTTGCCAGACGTTTGAGAGGAGGAGGACTATACGCACGCAGACCTGTTGTGTGTGTCCCATTGACCAGACAGCACCGTACTGCCCGTTTGCAATGGTGTCGTGAGCATCACAATTGGACTGAACAGGACTGGGCATGCGCACTATTCTCGGATGAGAGTAGGTTCAGTCTGTCATTGGATTGTAGACGCCAACTGATCTGGCGCGAGAGTGGTACTGCTTATTGTCCAGAAAATATCCAGGAAAAGGACCGATATCCGACATGCAGTATCATGGTGTGGGCCAGCATCATGATCAATGACCGCACGCGCTTACATGTGGTTGCGAATGGGACTATGACGGGCCAACGATACATTGATGAAGTTCTACTTCCTCATGTTCGTCTTTTCCGTGGTGTTGTTGGTGATAAATTTGTTTTTATGGACGACAACGCAACATGTCATCGAACATTCGCTGTTCAGGATTGTCTAGACAGCGAGGGTATTCAACGTCTCGTATGGCCAGCGCGTTCTCCAGATCTAAACCACATTGAAAATGTGTGGGATGCTTTGGGGAGGCCAGTTGCCTGTCGAAACTATCCTCCGACAAACAAGAACACCCTCATCCGTGCACTCACAGAGGAATGGGATAAATTGCCTCAACAGCTGCTGGATAATGTTGTGCAAAGTATGGTACGACGTGTGGAATGTTGCATCACACTCCACGGTGGACATATCCGAATTAATACCTTTCTTTAAGGTGGCTGCTGACTTTTAGATGCATTGTTCCATTTCTCCGTACGCAGATCAAATGAACATTTTTTTTTCTTTCAGATGTTTCACAGATTTTGTACTTTCCAGAACAATAAATATTCTTTATTCTAATGTCTGAACAGTGTGGCAACTATATTTTATCCTACTAGGCCTCATGTCTCGCTTAATGTTATGCTACATAGCAATTTGTGATCCGTCCTTAGCAATTGTCCAGCAGTGTATATATATATATATATATATATATATATATATATATATATATATAAGAAACATAAAAAACTTAAAACTATTTAAAAAGTTTAAAAATTGAGCAATTTTATAAGAGTTTGAAAAAAATATTAATTTCTTGAAATTGTAAAACAATGGCTGGTCAAACTGACTTTTTACTTTCAGAATTGTTTTAATAATATAATCTGATTATGAAGTATAAATTATTTTTATTGTTGCTGTCTCCAAAAAATGTTTGTCTAAAAGGTACTGTGTAGCCTTAAAATTTTCCAAAGGTTAAAAGAAAATTATAGATAAATTGTGTTAATTATTTTATAATTATAGATTAATATATATTATTTATAGATTATTTTTTATTTATGGATTAATATACTACTTAAAGATTATTTTACAATAATAGATTAAATAAATCATTTGACTAAGATGAATTACACGATAACAGAAAAAATTATAAAAAGTGTTAAACACAAGTGGGTTTCTACAATGATGAAATCAAGAATATGTGTGCTACACTAATCAATGCTAATAAGTGTTGAAAAGGGCATTTGTGCTAAAGAAGGACATACTTCGTTCTAATATAAAGATTTGCCCGTCCACTTAAGGTATGTAATGATTAAAAGCTAAGGGTCTTGGAAAAATCCTTTTTTCAACATGTCCCAAATAATTCGAACATCATAGTAATATCTTAAAATGTTTTTGATTTTTAGTGCATTGAAACTGTACACTTCTTTCTGAATTACTCTGTATAATGTTTTAATATACAAAAATTTATCCTTCAAAGTCATTTTGCGCAAAAAATATATATCTGTGCTAATGGTAAAATATTATTTTATTTTAGTGATCAGTTATTTTAATTGTCGAGTTTAATCTTTTAAGAAGACAAATACTTTTAAACATAAACTAACCTATAAAATAATCTAAAATTATCTGTAATACCAAATAACCTATAATTAGTCTATTAATCTATAATTATGAAATAATCTACAAGTAATCAATTAATCTATTATTGTAAAATAATCTTTAAGTAGTATATTAATCTATAAATATTAAATAATCTATAAATAATATATATTAATCTATAATTATAAAATAATTTACAATTTATCTATAATTTTCTTTTACCCTTTGGAAAATGCTTTTAATTGTAAAGCAATTTAAGTGTAATTTTAGTTTGCACTTAAAGTCTTAGATTTTTGATGGAAAATATTTAAGTGATAAAATAAAATTAGGATTTTTCCATGCAAAACAATGGAGTTTGATTTGCGTGTGTAATATGTAATAGGTAATTACAATATATTCTTTCAAGTTACCAAGCATATTTACGTGTTAACCATTCTTCCTTTTGCCATAAATAACAGTAAATTAGTCATTCATAACATGCATGAACTAGGAATTTCTTTCTGAATGTACAGTTATGAATTATTTGAAGTACTAAAACCCTAATTTATTCAAACAAAGTTATATTACATTTGCTGTATACCAGAATGTAATTTTGGGTAATATTAGTTGATTTCCTACCTTGCGTGCAAAACTCGTTCATAAAACCCTTAGAATATTTCTCAAAAATTTCTCTACATTACATGTATAAATTGCTTATTATGAAAAATAATGGAAATATAAATTGTTTATACACTTAACTTTCAAGCGTAATATCTGAAAGTGAATCAAATTTCGAGAATAACTAAGTAAAGATTTGTAAGGATTAACAAATGGGCATTAACACTTCTAAATAGATGAATAATATGAATATATTGAAATATACATAAGCTGTTATTTCATATTTATATGTTAAATTCTGAGTCTGACCCATTAATGTTGTAAAAAAAATGTTTAAAGGTTTCAAAATCAACGAAAAAAAATCTTCCTTCATAAAAACCAGGACATCATACACATTCAAAAAATCGATTTTTCAGTTTCAGTATTAAAAATATCGTACACAATTTTCTGAAGCTAAAAACGTATAACACTTATATCTTCGTTGTAAGGGGAGTTGGAAACCTCTCTCTTTCTCTATACTGACAATGTTAAATTGGCTGTTTTCGATGTACCTTTTCCAAAACCTGTTTTATGTGCATGCTTGAAATTTTTCATACTATTAAAGTACACCTCTCTCATTATACTAAAATAAGCTTTTAGCTAATTTTGAATTTTTTAATAAATTATGAAATATTTTATCAAACATTGCGAAATTTGACCCATTTTTTACTTAAAAAAATTGTAAAAATTAAATTTTTGGTTTTTTTACAAAAAGCTCATTTTAGTATATATTAGATATCATTATAAATAATTCATAAAAAATTTACATACCTGTGAACAGTAGTTTCTCCGAAAAGGTACATCGCACATTAAAATTTACATTTTGAGATAAATTGATTTTAATGTATACAGTGAGACTTCTAATCGACTAGGAAATAAAAAAATAAAAGACTCAATTTAAAATAAAAAATACATGTTTTGGTTTATATTAGTTGTTACACTTTTAAGCAAAAACAAAGTAATTTGTTTACAATTTTGCCATTAAAATGGGTGTGGCCTAAATTCAATGATTATTTAAAAATACGTTTTAAGGGCTTCTAAATACTCTAGTGGTTAAAGTAAGTATTTTTAGAAAGGTTAAAATCTATACAGTTTGAAAATGTAAAAATCTCAAATTGCCAAAAAAATAAGATTTTAGCTTTCCAACTCCCCTTAAAATATCCTTAAAATAAGAAAAAGTAATTGACAAAAAATGTAAGAAAACGTTTACATATGTGTAGTTTTAAACTTTTTCTTTACAGAATAATCTTTTGCTTTTAGGTACACTTTAAAAAAAAACTATTGTGCCATATAGTTCCAAGTTTCATATAAGTTTATAAATGATACATGTATATATAGTGAACCTGTCTTTTTTTAGGTCGAAGTAGTGCATAGTTCTTCAAAAAATAGTTTTATGAGTGAAAAAGGAGGGAGGGGGTAAAAATTTTCAAAATTACAAAACTTTATAATTTTTTAATTTTTTACTAAAAAAATAGGTTTACTATATTTTGTATATTGCTTTATATACACTGATGTAAGAAATTAAGAGAATTATTTTCAGACTTGATCGATTATCTTTAGAACTACTAGACCAATTTTAATGAAAATTGATATACACATACATTGATACAATAGAAAACAAAAAACTATTCAACAATTGCAATACACACGCATGATTTGAGTAACATTCGCGGGAGTTGGAAGGTATGAAACACCGCTTGCAGAATAAACTAAAGAAATGGGTTAATAGGGGGTATGGCCCCCTTTTACAGCTGTACAGACCTCGCAGCGTGATGTCATATTTGAATTAAGGCAGTTTATCAGTTCTTGGGGGTCGGGTGTCAATTGACCCCACTCTTTCAGCAACTCTGTTTTCATTTCCTGGAGGGTTCTCGGGCAGGATGGGGTGCTCGCGAGTAGCAATTGCATTCCCCAGAGCGTTCCAGACAGGTTCTATAGGGTTGGGGTCTGGAGACCTGGTTGACCGATCGATATGGCGAATATCCTCACTCTCTAGAAATTCATCGACCAGAAGAGCTCTATGTGGCATCGTGTTATCGTTCATTAAAAAAAATTCGGGGTCACACGCAGCCCTGAAAAGGAGAACATAGGGTCCCAATATCTCTTCCCTCTAACTCACACCAGTCAGAGAGCCTCTTTCAAAGACATGGAGTGGTGTACGGCCATTCAACATGATGCCTGTCCAGACCATTAAAACTCCTCCGCCATAATTGTCGATTTCGAGGACATTGGAGTGGAGGTACGGGGGTCCCTAGTTCTCTCCAAATGAACGTATGGCGAAAATCGGTGATTAGGCTCCATAGGTGAATAGAACGGTCACTATTCATTCATACTCCAATTTCTATGCTGTTTGTACCATGCTAAACGGACTCTCCGGTTTGTAGACGTGAGTGGGACGCAAACAGAAGATCCTCTGGCCAACAACCGTCAGTTAGGAAGGCGTTTTTGAAACAGTCACTCTTGATACATGGAATGCATACAAGTAACGAGTTGCATACAAGTAACGAGATAACAGAGAAGCTGTAGCCCCTCTGTTACGCCTCGCTATAATCGACAATTGGCGATCTTCTCTTGCCATCGTGGCTCTTGAACGACATAGCCCACGCTTTCTCTCGATGGATCTAGTACCCTGAAACTGTTTCCATAAGTTACACACGGTGCTAAGCGTTAAACTTAGCTCTCTAGAAATCTGGACTTGGCATTGGACTGCTTCTAACCTCCCCACTATTCTCCACCTCATCCCATCATCTAAACGTTGGTAGTTACTCATTTTTAGTCTTAAAAATTCAATTGAACCGATTGCTTCAAAATAACACCAAGAAATTCACCAAGATGTGCTGACGAACGAAATACGTTTTAACACACACGCTCTTATGAATCCTGTTTTTTTGCTGGCTCTACCTACACATACGTATACGTTTACGTATTTGTCGTACAAGATTTGTGTTTTTATCTAGAAGCAGTGGTATTGCATTCATTTAAGTTCTTTTCATGCTATTCGATAAAATATGCAAATTCTTTTAAGTTACTTCATCAGTGTATGTGGAAAAAATATTTTACATATTTAAGAGATGTTTTTTTTTAAAAATGGTACCTAAACATAAGCAAATATTATGAGATACACACATATAAGCATATATTATGTGATATTAAAAAAACTATAGAAATTGACTATAGAAATTAGTTTTGTGTTACTACAGAATGATTAAGATATATTTATTGTGAAATCACAAAAAATTAAGCTGTATTATTAAATTGAAAGATGTGTGTCTCAAAAACGAAGAGTAATTTTTTCATTTTGCTCTTTCAATCATGTCCTGGTATCATTAAACACATAGAGCTTCATACATCATGTTTTTATAAATTAATGAAATACTGTCACAAATTCCTATGATTTGATGTCACATAATTCACAACTACGTCAAAAACAGAGAGCATTTTGTTTTGGAAAGCATGTCTTTCCAATACAAAAAAAAAAGTTCACAGGATTACTGCCTTTAAGAGATTTATTTTTAATGTTGCGTAGAAAAAGAGAAAAAAAAGTTCTGTGAAGATGTATTTTTTCTGCTTTTTTTCCTTTCTAATAACTGATGCTTCTTATCGCTAATACTTAATTAAGTTCAATTTTTTAGGAGACAATTTTGTTTTTTATGCTTTCTAATCACAGTACTCGAAAAATATCAGATAGAGTTTCACCTCCAGTGAAAATAAGACGTAAGTTTTCCATACAGGAAAAAAACATATTTTATCTTTGTAAAGGAAAAAAAATTACCGTTAAGAATAATAGACTAAAGAATATATAAGGAACCCGAGAGATAGAGAGAAGGAATTTTCGGGAATTATTCTTTAAAAAAAAACTTCATTTTTGTCAGCATGAAATGCCTACTTACGCAATCTTCATTCTCATATTCACCTGTAAGCAGGAAAAATGTACTAGTCCAGTGTTTCTGAAACTGTGGGGTACGTCCCCCTAGGAGGCCGTGATAACCCTACAAGGGGCGTGCGAGCGTATCGAAAAGTCGAAAATAAAAGATTATTTAAAAAATATTATCAATTTACAAAAAGGAAACAAAACAAAATGTATTCTAACATAATAAAAAATACACATTTACTCTGATATAGTATACTCATAAGTGTACCAGTACGGTACAATTTATTTGATACTAAGTATCAACACTAAGTTAAGAACAAGTTCAATAATTACTAGTGATTTTTCAATGGGCTTAACATACACAAAATTTAATACTTTCCTTTATAATGTGTACGGTTTAAAATTAGGGTCGTATGTTAGCTTTAGCTTCAAAATATTATACATTATTATTGACTTCAACACATTGTTATTGTATGGGGAAGGGGGGCGCGATGAAAATTCTGATTGAAAATTGGATCGCAAATGTAGATAGTTTGAGAAGCACTGTACTAGTATGAAATTACGCTTTACGGTATGTATGTGAGTGAAAAACATATTTATATATAGAGACAGATAGATTGATAGAGATAGAGATACAAGTACACAGCCATAGATATAAATATATTTGTGTGCTTGTGTAGTGTAATGTAGAGTATAGTTCAGTTTAGGTAGTGTGCACTATTTCATAATGTTCCTTAACATCGATATTGTACTTTTAAAGAGCTCCGTTTATTAAAACAACTAAACATGCATACTGAGTTAGGAAGTGAGCAGTATTTTTGTTCTTGTCAATTAGCGGAGTTCTTAAAAGCAATTGAGACTGAATTTGTGGCTTTGAGCTTCGTGCATTATTACCATAGAATATCTGTAGCAGTTAAGCTTGTTTTAAATTTAAACACAATAATTTCTAAGTTATTTTGTAAATTTTTTTGAAACTAGGATAACATTATTTTCTTAACAATCAGTTTGGTTACTTTTTATATGTTTCCATTCACATCTCATTCACATAAGCAAATATTGATTTTTACCCCTTTAGCTTTTCTTCTTTGCATCTAACACAGCCATCTCTAATGTTTAAATAAAAGTAAATTGTTCATGTTCCTTAAGGCCATATCACACGCACATTTTTGGTACAATTTTTCAAGCAATTTTTTTCGCCCTACTGAGAAGGAAGGGTTGCCGTAAACAAAACTACATGCTCTGACGTCAGACGTGCTCTATCTCCACATTGAAAAATTACTCGTCGATTTTTCTGCTTCGGAAAACGAACATCCAAAATTATTTCTTTTATTTCGCTTGCGCCTTTGTTGAGGGGCGTAAGCAGAAATTGAGCACCATACTTTTTAAAATATTATACGCCGTTAAAATCTTACACGCCATTATAATATTATACGGCATATCTGATGTGTTAGACGAAACCGAAACCTCCATCTTGTTTATGATGTGGGGTGCCGAAGAACCCCATTGGCTAGAATTTCAAGCAATTTTTATTTGGAACAATTTTTTGAGCTCACTAGCAAATAATTGTCGAAAGCCGTTGCTATAGCAACTGAGTAAAAATTGCACGAATTGGACGAACAATTGCTTGAAATGTGAACGTGTGATACGGCCTTTATTGTCATCATTTAGGGTTTGATTGAATGACTTCACCCCCCTTCACCCTGTCCGGGGCCATTTCCGCACCCACCATTTTTTGAAAATAAACGGATTGGTTTATTTGCTATGTCCGCAACCAAGCGTCTGATTGATATATTAGTTAATATTCCCAACTCATTTTGCAAGAAAAAATAAAGAAAATGTTTTCATTTTTTCGTACACTAGGTATAATCAATCATCTAACATTTTACTGACAAAAAAATCTTTTTCCCCTGCAATCCTTAAATCCTGTCATGTATTCCCTTTTTGCAAATTTTAACATCACACGATCTCTTACTGGTCGTAGTAAATTTAGTGTTTCAAATCAGAGTTAGTTTGTGTCTCTCTAAACTTTGTGACTGAAGTATTGGTGGTGAACATTTTATTCTACCTCTGGGGGAGGAAACTGGTCGTCAAAATTACTTGCGGCGATTGATATCCACCTATATGGTGTTGCACTAAAAAGAGATACCATTTTTCGAGAAATGTACTAAGTCTGCAATGGTAAAACACCTATTCCCGGTACTTTAAAAAATAATTAAAAAAATATATTTTATCATTTTGTTCAAAATTAAAGAAAGAAAGGAAACGTCTGAAATTCTAAATACATGCTTTTACAATCAATTAGCCACCAAATTTTACTTGACCAGTTTCAAGTAAAGATATATTCTCGTTATTTTATAACATCATCAGTATGATTCTGTAGTTTTTTCATTGTTATAATCTTATAACTTTATTGTTTTGCCTTGGCTTACTTAATAGTGTGATTCTGTAATGTACATGTTTGACTTAGTAACTTAATTGTTCGATTGTGTAATTTCATTTGTTTCGTAACTTTTAATTTGTTATATATATATACATGTTTATGGTCTTATTTTGTTTGTTTTATTTACATCTGTTAGTCTCATGTGATATTTGTGGTGCACGGGAATTACTATGTACAACTTCAATAAAAAATTACGAACATTAATTTAAGCCATGTTCTTGATGAACTCCGCTTTAAGACACTTTTTTATTTCTATTTTTACGTTGCTCGGAGTTCGAGGATACTATGCATATCAGTCACTAAGAACAGGACAGTCCTTTAAGAATGATGAGAATCAGTGGCGCACACATGAATTTTTCAAGGGGGGGGGGTCCGGGGTAGAAAGTTCACCCTTCTAGTATCATGCCCCTTTTTGATTTTGTCGATTTTCGGGAACAAAACACAGCAAAAAATTAATTATTGAATAAATAATTAGCATTAATTAATAAAATTAATCATTAATAACAAATAATTAAATTTACGTACTATGTACTTAAAATTATAATCAATCGGAAAAAATCAAGGGTTTTGGGGGTCCGAACCCCCAGGACCCCCCTTTGTGTGCGCCACTGATGAGAATTCCTAGTAAAAAAAACAATACTTGAATTACAGGATTCAGCAATAATAATCACGGGATAAATCTCAGAAGGTTTTCACACCTTTAACATCACTCAAACACAGTTATCAATGTATAAAATACAAGAATATAAAAGATTATTCACTGGCACCGCTTATCCAACACAACAACCGAGCTAATCGCTAGTCAAAACTATATAAACTAGGTTTCGGCGAGCGCCTCTCAATTTATACGCCACGCGAATCCTTTGAAAAAGATCCGCTTGTGTCATATATCTTGGTATTAGTGGAGTTCTCCATTAATTTTCAGAAGAATCCATAGGGTTGTAAACTTGCCAACATGGTTGCTAAGTCGCCTATGTGGGTGCCAAAGTAACCACCATAGTCACCAAATGATTTCAATTTGGTTCTATCGCCACGATTTCGCCAATTTCCCATTGAAGCATCATAATAACGTAAGGGTCGGCGTTGCTTGCGAATATTACAATTTTAACATAAAATAAATAATAACCGAAAGTAATAATAACACTTTCACATACAAATTACTTACACTATTTTACACAAAACTCGTTACACTTTTATTACGAAAATGATATTATATATTATTACCTTTCAGTCGCTCATGTGACATACATTACAAAATTAAAATAATGCTGACTACTGTGGTAGAATAAATCAATAACTTCGAAAAAATCTTACACTAAAAAAGAATATGCGTTTTTCTAATTACTGAGACCCTCAGGGTTATTGACTCTGTATAAAAATTCTATTCCTAGTTTTGCTCCTGCCAAGCAAAATAGTAAGAAGAAGGGGAAAAAAAGCTCGCTAAAGATCTTTTCTTACCCCAACCAGTTATTTCATAATTACTGATACTTCAAAGCTCGAATTCTTAATCAACGTTCATGTTTTTTTAAGCATAGTGCATTTTTTTCCTCTTTAACCTCTTTTTTGCGATAGATATCGGTTAAAATTGCGTATCCAACAGGATAAGAAAAAAAATGTTTTTCATTAAAAATAAATATTCATCTTTTTAATGAAGTGTCTTCTTTTGAGGAGTGGAATTTTTTGAGGAAGAAGTAAGATTCTTCAGTTTCATTTTACATACCTTATTAATGAATAATAATAATAAAAAATAAGGTATTGAAAAATATCAGGGGAACAGCATGTAATAGTAAACTTCGAATGAATTTGTTTTAAAAGACATTGTTTCTAGAAAATTGTATAAATGCACTCAAAATCAATACTTGTGAATTTAAGTGAAGACAAGCGAACTATTTAAAATTGTTTTTCGTTAAATTTACTTGTAAGATTCAAATGATCCCGGACTGAGCCTATAACGTGGAAAATATTTGTAGTAGAGCGTGTTTATCATACATTAACTATGCATCATTTAAAGATATATATTAACAAAAAATACAACAACAAGATATGTAACCACCCCTTCAACATGAATAAAAAATTAAAATTTTGCATATATTATGTATTTTAAGAATATTTAGTAAAAAAAGAAATAAACAACATATGAAATATATATAACTCTGCGATACAGTTAAATAAAAAATTAAATTTTAATGCGAACCTTGTATCCACTAAGCTCTACTTAATATTAAAAAATCAGTTGCACAATTTGAGAGTTTCAGTTTTACATATGATTCATAACGCTCAGTTGTTAAACAGCTTCTTTGTGTGTACAAAATATGCGAAATAGGATTCAAAAGTTCAGGGACTAAACCTATAAAGTGGAACATTTTTGCAGAACTGCGAGTTCGATAGTATTTCTGTGCTATTGCATTCTTTCCTTTGTTTTTTAAAAAACGTTTGTTCCAAATCTTGGGGTCAGTAGGTCGCCACTGGGTCGTATTTTGCTGGCGGATGTATTTAGTCGTCGGCGATTGAAACAAATTGCGTTTGTTGAGCGCATAATGAATATTAATTTTTGTGTTCGCTTGGGAACGAGTGCTACGGAGACTAACAAAATTTTAAAGCAGGCATAAGGTTTTGATACATTATCGCAAACGCTCGCTTTTGAGTGGAATGGACGTTTCAGAGAAGGCAGGGAAAGTGTCGAAGACAACAAACACTCTGGGCGTCTGCAGACTTACGGCACCACTGAAAACATCGAAAAGGTACGTATGAACAGACTTCAAACAATAGCAGAATCAATTAGGATATCCTCGGCCACATGTCAATGGATATGTACTAAGGATCTTAACACGCATAGGGTGTTCAACGTATCATTCTCCGTATGTTAGACGCAGAACTAACTGCAGATGAAGTTAAAAGTGCATCATATGCTGAAGAAAGGGACATGCTTACAAATGAATTCCAGAAATGTTTCGATGACCTTTACATGCCATGGCAAAAGTGTATCATTACTCAGGGTTCTTATATCGAAAGAGGATGTGTTTCAGCAGTTTAATTTTTTGGTAGTATTGTTTTATTTTACAGTCTCAGACCGGGAACTTTTGAATCCTACTTCATATACTCTGATTAGTAAATTATTTACTCTGCGGTGGATGAAAAACGTGACAAAGTTTGAGCAATCATCAAAAACTTAAAATCAGGAATATAAAACATCCAATAACTCTAAAACTTTGTACTATATGAAATTATGGAATACTAAAAAAAATGTTCTAAGACCCATGGCAATACTTATTAGCTTTATTTTTAGGTGATATTTTATTTAGTTTTATTAATTCTATCTATTCTGCTAGTTTCATACGTTTTTAACATAAGTATAAAAAAAAGGGAATTATGTTTTCTTGGTAAGCATACAACTGTTGTCTTGCAGTAGCTTGGAGGGCATGTTTTGCACTTTTTCCTAAAAAGTACGTGAGCACTCCCTTTTTATTCTGGAGTTCAACGTCACGTAATGAATATAATACCAAACTGCTCGAATTTTTTAATATATTTTTACCATTTCGTGTAATATCATTTTTTGTACCAGCTAATGAGACTCTCTTTGTTTTACCATTATTGCTAACAAATCGTTTAATGAGTAAAAAAAATTAGTATTTTATTGCTTTGTCTTACTTTTTGGCATTTTGAAAATAACATCTATTTTATTCAAAGTAGAGCTTGACCTTCTTAAATGCATATATATGATTTATAAATCATCTGCATTTGCTATATTATCACAAATTGTAGTAAAAAATTCACTTGCTATGATTCTTTCTCAACTCTACCAGCCAATTTTTTTTTGCGGAAAAAGTTTTAAGAAAAAGCACATTTTTTATTGCATAAAACGAAGCATAATATGTAATAGAATGATAAAACAAGAATATTTACTTTTATTTTTCAATTTTAAAGTTTTCGGAGTATTTTTTATTTTATAAATATGGAACACACAAAAACCCATAAATGTTTCAATTTTATAAATACAACCTGCATATATTAATATTAGTATATTAATCTAGTATATTAATCTTGTTGTAACTCAAGTGGATAAAAATTGCATTAAATCTTATGTGTGCGAGTATATTTTCCCCCAAACGATTCTCTTGTAGTCATTTTATGAAAAGCCACAGCTCTTGCAAGACTATTCCTTGAAGTGTGGTTCATGGTACTTTTTCTCAAAATTTCAATTTTTTTTTATTCATGTACAGAAAATATACACTTCCTTCAAACTTTTTAGAATGTTTAGATGCATCAAGATAAATGATATTTTTCTGGACTAAGGCAATATATTCAAGAAAAAAAATTACTTTTTGCAGTCAGAATGACATGGGCTTTAAAAGTATAAAAAATATTTCATGTATGTCTCTGTTGCCACAGTTTCAAAAATAGTTTGATTCAGAATATCAAAATGTTTTTAAATATTTAATAACATTCCTAAGCATTTCTCAAATCAATTTTTAAAATATATTTAAACTATTTTGAACATATTTAGATATAGATGTCAAAAACAATAATATTTAATGGACTTCGTGCAGCATTAATGATACAAACATATTTTTAAAATAAAAAAGAGATAATTTGTTGAGATTTTAAGTCACAGTTTGTTGAATTTAACATCTGGGATTCAAATCCTAGAAAATTTGGCATGGTTATTAAATTTTCGTTTAAGACGAAATCAAATTTCAAGAAATTCTAAATTCCATGAGATAAGGATATTTCATAAAAAAAGTCTTCTGGTAGTCTGCTTGCCCAATGTGGTATTTATATTATTTACATGAATGAAAAAGAGTTAAGATTCCCATGCATATATAAAAAATATTTAATATATATATATATATATATATATATATATATATATATATATATCATTTTTAAACATTAAAATTACTGAATTCGAAAGTATTAAATATGAAAGAAAGTTTTTACCTTAATAACCAATATTCCGGATTGCAAATCCTCTTCATATTGTTTTTGTTAATTAAATGTAATAGTTAACAAAATGAGAATAAAATGCTGTATTGATTCAGTATAAAATGTAAGAAAGTAAATTTACTTATGTAGAATAGAAATTAAATTACGTAAGTGGATTTATTTTAATAAATTCATTAAACGAAAGACTGTGTTAGTTCAATCAATTACAAAAATAATTTTTTTTTTCGTTTTAAATAAATAATATCATTATACCTTTTATTTTTACAGATTTCAACAAATTAAAAAAGTCATTTAGGAATACTTTTTATCTTACAATTCATGTGGAAACAGTGCATAAGAAAAATATATTTACAAATTCTTATAAAAAAACTTGTTCGAATTTGATATAGTAATTTAAAAAGCTTGTATTTCCAAAATAATCTTTAAAATTAAATTTTGTATACAGCACTGGGTCAATATTCAGAAATTTTAAAAATACAGCTACTTCAAATAATGCATTATACATTTAAATTTCCAGGATATGAAAAAGCTGCATTGACATATTTGCTATGTTAATATTTTACTCAAACATGATGAGAATTTTTAACAAACATTTTATGCAAATTTATTCCAAAATCTTATATTTTTGTTCCATTAATCAAAATACATTAATAAGCATATATTACGTTTTCCAGCAGACTTAATGAGAGATAAATTAGACAGAGAAAATCCTTTTCTGTCGAAGATAATAAACAAATAAAACAAATTAGAGCAATTTCTCATCATTGCACTTTTAGCTGCTGTATAATATTCCCAATATTTCAAAAACAAATGTTCTTCTCATATATTTTACAAAATTAGTAGAAGTTCTCTTCTTGTATTAGAATATCTAATGAATCATTTTAAATGGATTGCTAAGATCGTGATGAATTATATGTCGGTGATAACGACGCCGAATAATTTCTCATTTGCATGAAATATATGCTAATATTTAAAAAATATCGTTAGAACTGATATTGTTTAAAGAAATTTGAATAATATGCAGGGAAATAAATATTGTTTTGGTAAAACTTAATCTTATTTTAATGACTGTTTTTTTAAAAAAGAAACCATATTCCACAGAACTGGATTTGAAGTCAAAATATTATAAAAAAATTACTCAAACCTGAAGAGAGAATTTCCTAAAACATATTAATTCTTAAAAAAAATTCTCATTTAGATTTGAGATTTTTTTTAATATCTAAATTTAACAAACTACTAAAATAATACAGGAACATATAATTTCAAACTATAATGTGGCGCTTTATGAACCGATTATTATTATTTTCTAATTTGCCATATTTAATTTATACTAGCTTGACAAAAGTATTGAGCACCATGTTTGATTTTTCTAACTTAACACATTCTAAGAAATGTTTCTTTTGTTTATCTTTTCCTCGGGAGTATTTGTAAATAATGTTTTAAAACATAGACGGTAATTTGTCATACATGTCCTCCATAATAAATAGTACGTATGCAAAGTCATAAATTGTGTGTATTATTCTCTAAATATTAATTTGTAGCCATTTATGAAATTATCTCTGAAGCTCATGCATTATACATTCAAAATAATTAAGTATTCAAATTACTCATACAATTTACCGTACAATCCGGCTTACAAAGCTCACTTTTAACACAAAAATAAGATCGAAATTTACTGGACACGTTATACGTCGGGTATGTAAATGACAGCTTCAAAAAAGAAACAAAAGATGAGCATAGAGAAAATTTAGACTTCTACATAGATCGGAATGCTGTTTCTTCTTTAAAAAATGACATACGTAATCAATTTAAATGGTTATAATTCGTGAAATATATTATTTTTACAAAATTTACAAAATCCTTGGATAACCCTTCGAATAAATGACTTGAAAACGTATTTACATTGCCTATGTACATTTCAGGTCTCTTCACAAAAAAGAGGATGCGTTATACAGCGAATATGCCTAAAAATGAAGCTTGAAAGTATAGTTACGCGTTATACACCGGTGCCCGTTATACGCAGGATTTTAAGGTACGAACGGAGTAAGTTTCTTAGTATGTAATTCATTGGCCCGTGAGGGTTGCCCTACTCCTACATTTTCCTCGTGACCTATAGGTGTGGGAGTGAATGAAGAACCAGGCTTTGTCATAATCTTAATATATCTTTATTAAGATCTTAACTTAAACAATATACAATAAGGATATTAGTATTTTAAATTATCGTATCTGAGATGAAGAAACACACAATACGTACTACCGAATATGCGCGACCCTGACCACTATATTTAACTTTACCGTCTTATCCTAATCTCAGTATATACACCGTTCCTAGTAGTTAATAGAACGGTCCTACCTCTATATCTTGGATAGGAGCAACTCTCTCGAATCCTAAATGACGTTCCTTTATCTCGTGTGGAATGGTATCCATCTTCACTTGAACGCACTGGCACGAATAGCTTAACTCTTGAATGTCGGATAACTTATCTTGTTTTAGCTTTGAAATTAGTAAACACAGACTAGCATAATCACTTTACAAAGACCACCCTGCTTACGCTAAACTTCTGATATTTAAAATGTTCTTAATTTGCATAATCACGCTTCGCTTCTGGATTTGGTTGGAAAAAATATACCTTTTTGACCCCAAAGAACCCAAGAGGAGTTTTTAGTTGAAAACGCGATGAGCCCGTCACAAGTGCTTAGCATAATATTAAGCGAACATTTTCAAATTATATATAATTACGCGTTTCAGTTCAATTACATGCTTATTATATATAGGAAGAAGCTGGTCTGTATAAGTAGATGAAAAATGTTGAAAGTGAACGGAAATAATTGATTTAATTCCTGATATGACCGTAACACAGATAGTCTGATCACCAGTAGAATATAAGAGGAAATTAATAGACAAATTATAATAGAAGCATTTTTCACAGAATGAGAATGTTTTGAAAATAGGTCATTCTATGCTCATTTTTTGTTAAAATATTGTACTTAAATGATTTTTTATGCTAATAATATTCTTAAAACAATTTTATGTACATTTTCTAATCTAAGCGACACTAAATGTCATAAAAATGATCCATTTATGCACTCTTGCAAAATCACGGTTTCGAACGTAGTCGGATACCTTAAAGGGAAGCGTATCATTAGGAATCTCAGAAAGAGATCATATAGCGCACCACGGATCCAAACTAATCACTATAGTCATATCTGGCCTGATGAAGTAAAGTAATAATTCTGGTCTGAAAGAAAAGAAAAATTCATTTCATATATTTTTTCTTTAGATTGGCTGCTGTAATTGCTTAAAAGGGAAGTTACAATAGAATGAATGGAAATATGTGCTTAATACATACCATTAAATTTGTAATAAAGTTACTAAATAAACTGAATTATCCCATAAATATGTAAATATATATTATTTATAATAAAATCATATATATTCCTTTTTTGAAATAAAAAACCAATGAAAGATCTATATATACATGTATATATATATATATATAGATAGATAGATAGATAGATAATCTGGAAAACAACTTATTTATATACACACACGCATATTGATAAGCATATTAATTTGTTACTGTCTCGAATTTCTTCAATTAGAAAACTTTTTTGATCATAAAAAAAAGTTGAAACAATTTAAGTAAAATTTTTAGAGCTTTAAGTGTCGCGCGAAAGTGTTATCTTCTCATTTTTTGATGATTTATATATAACTTTGCTTCGGAAATTCCATTAATGTTCAATTCAGCTTAATTTAAAAATGTTAAAATAGAAATTATATTCTGATGATAAAACAAATTTTATGATTAGATAATATTATTTAAAATGAGACAAGGAAATCAAAATTAATAATTTTTAATTCAAAAATTTGTTTTAATTAAGAGGAGTTGGAAACCTCTCTCTATAAGTTTTCATGCATTTAAAGTACACCTTTCTTATTATATTTACTTGAGCTTTTAGCTAACCTTGAATTTTTTAATAATTTTTGAAATATTTTATCAAACATTGCAAAATTTATCCATTTATCAACTAAACAATTTGTTTAAAATAAATTTAATTTTTTTTACAAAAAGTTCATTTCAATATACATAAGACATCCTTTTAAATACATCATTAAAAGTGTACATACCTGTGAACAGTAGTTTCTCAAAAAAGGTACATCGAACATCAAAATTTACATTTTGAGATAAATTGATTTTAATGGATACAGTGAGACTTCTAATTGGCTAGGAAATGAAAAAAATGCTCAATTTGCAATAAAAGATACATTTTTTGGTTTATATCAGACGTTCAGTTTTTAAGCAAAAACGAAGTACTTTGTTTACATTTATCGCCATTCAAATGGGCGTGGCCCTGTTTCCACGACTATTTAAAAACATGTTTTAGAGGCTTTTAATTTTCCTAGTGATGAAAGTAAGGTATTTTTAGAAAGGTTAAAATTGATACAATTTAAAAAACTAAAAATCTCAAATTGTCAAAAAATAAGATTTTAGCTTTCCAACACATCTTAAATAATTATAGAAATTCGCTTAAAAATAAAATCACTGCATATTCTACTTCTGAATAAGTTTTTTTTATACAAATAAAGAGAAATCTTCATTATTCCTTCTGATAGTGATGCATACAATGTAAATTTATCCTAAATTTAAAGCATTAAAATAGTTCTCAAAGAAAAATATTTCATTTAGGTCATCATATTCTTAGAATATATGATCTAGAAGAACAAAAACTGAAGTACAACACAAATAATTTTTGATACAAATTCATCGTAAATCATGATTCAATTTGTACTTTTAAATAAAATTTCATGTATTAACAACTTTAATTCTCAATTAAATTTTATAAATATCATAAAGTTATGTATACACATGTATCCTATTTATTCAAAAATTTCAACTTTAATTAGAAATCTTATAAATAGTTTCAAACTTTACATATTCAAGATGTATTAAATTATTATTCAGTGCTTACAAAGCAAAGCATATTTAGATAAATTATGTTTATCTCTTAAAATATTTGCCTACCCATCTATTCATAATTCATATTATAAAATCCAAAGCAATTTATTGGCTACATTATAATTAGTGCATTATTAAATATTTTAAAAATTATAAAAATAGAGTGTAACTATTTTTGACAAATACAGTTGGTAGTAAGCTTATATCTGTTTTGTATTCAAGTTAACAAAACATTAAAGTAAAGTACATTACTAATGAAGAAGCATAATGAAAAAACTAGGCTTTTATTTCATATTAAAGGTAGAATTTAGCTTTCATATTTTTAATGTCAAAGACACAAAAATTTTTAATTAGTATTTGTATTGAAATGTAACTTATTGTTCTCTCTCTCTTGATATGTAATTAATTTATATATTTGAAGTAAATGAATGTCATACTTCATTTATGATTACGATCCAGAAATATAACTTGAAATTTAACAAATAAATATATTTTCAAATAAAATATTTCTATGCGGATTAGAAGTTACCTTTCTACTAAATGATCTTATGAACTATAAATTTACAATATTGTTTTGCTAAATTAAAAAGAAATTTTTACCAACGAAAATATTCAAAAACATGAAGAAAAAAATTACAAAACTGTTAATTTATTCATAAACGTTTGACTAATAAAAAGAAAATAGGTTAATTTGAAACTAACATATAATTATTTATATCTATAGTTATGATTTTCCAACCTTCTAAAAATAACTATTTAGAATTTTTGTTATTGTAATTAAAGCAATTTTATGTAAGGAATTTCAAAGAAATATCAGTTGACTTAAAGAAAACACAAGACCACCGAACGCACGCATACCGATGAGCTATAAGAGAAATGTAATGATATTTTATACTGCCAAATTTTCTAAGTGAAATTATTTCGATTACAGCAGGCATGTCAAACCCACGGCCCGCGGGCCACATACGGCTCACCAATACATAGGTTGTGGCCCACGGAGACATTTTACAAAGTCTTAAATATCAATCTGTAAAGGGGTTTTTTTAAAAAAAAATTTATTTCTGGTAAACTTTCTTTAAGAGAGGACACTGTACGATTCAAATGACAAATATCGGTCAAAAAATCAAATCTAATATTTTTAGCCTAAATTATTCTTTATATAACTTTCTATAACCTCACAAAATTTGAAAGCTCTAAACTTAAAAAACGCAGAATTATGATAGTTTTTACGTTCGTTTTTATTCACATCCCTATGGCAAATTAAACCTTTAAATTGCCTTATCTCAGAAAGATAAAATAACAATTTTGACTTCATTTAAAATGCTAAGGCATTTTTTTTTCTATTGTGCCTAATGCTTTGACATTTTTTATATATTGCTAATAGTACATGTAAAAAAAGTTGGTATGCATTTTCGGATCAAAGTAATACTTATTTTTTAAAAAATAACTGAACTTAGAATGTATACATTTCTTGAGGAATTTTCAATAAGCATTTATAAAAAGAAGTATTGTACAAATACCACTCATGTTATCGCAAAACCTTTACTAACTTTTGTTATGCATAGTTTGACGTACTTGTAAATCAGATTTTATGCGTGTACGTAAATTTTTGTAGTAGTAACATTTTAAAATCACAAATTTTAAGTTTTTTCCTTAAAAAATTAAATGTCTAGCTTTTTATGAAATTTTGAGCACAAAATCTGTTTTACAAAGCATAAACACATTGGAAGAATAAAAAAAAATTGATAATCCTTAAATTAAAAATGTTTGCGCAAATCGTACCATGTCCCCTTAAAATTTTATAACAAGTACAACAACCTGTTATATATTCTTGTATTTAAATAAATCATATTTGATTGTAGAAATAACTTTAAATGAAGATTACGTTTATATTTTAAAAATTTCTTTCATTTAATTTTACTATAATAAATTGATAATTATGAAATTCATAAATGCATTGATGCATTTTATTCGCTATAAATCGCACTACGATTCATCTTGATTGCGACTTTTATTTCTTTTTGAAGTGTCCAATCAGGGAGAGGAGAATGGCGGGACGTCAAAGACTGTTGAAGATTTATTTCTTTAAAATTTAAAACCAACAAGATGACAAAGACAAAGTGCATTGTTCACTCAATCGTTTGTGAATGAAAGGGGATTTTGGTTTTTATTCCTATTAAAATAAAACTTATCTAATAAAAATATAATCAAACTTCAAAAACAGAGAAAGAGCAAATGAATGGACATCGTAATTTTCGTGAAAAATGGGAACTCCAACATTTTTATGCCCAAGACAAGAATACAATGTTGTGCCCATATGTAAAAACTGCAATTAAGTTGCAAAGGTCTATAATTTTAAAAGGCACTATGACACACAAATCAGGAAACGAACTATGACCAATATGCTGCGAAACTATGTGAAGACGAGTTGTCGGAACTGAAATCATTTAATCAAAAATGAAAAAAATGTATTCGCTAAATTTAATGAGGGAGTAAATGTTAACATTGAACTGTTCATCCACGAACCTCATAATTTTGAGCCATGATCATGTGATGAGGATGACACGTGAGCTGAAACCCTTCTCTCCTAACATCCACACACCAAAGGGTGGAGATGTAGGTCTCGACATATTTAACGTACATCAGCTCCCTCAGCATTGCGGATCTTCAGTGGTATAAGGTTCGAAATCATGACTCGAGTCAGTTACAATGACCACTAGATTATTGTGGCTACCTAAATGTGTTGAAGACCATACAATTGCATTAAAAACTATATATTATCACTTTTAATCACAAGCACATATCGAAACCATTCACTGAAAAGAATTTTAGTGGATGCATAATTAAAGCGGAAGGAAATACCATATATACTCTAATTTAAGCCATACCTTTTTTCCTATGTTAATGCTAGTGGAAATTGGATGCAGCTTAGAAACGAAGGTAATGAAATTTGTTGGATGGAGTATATATTTAGAGAAATTACGGGTTTTCTCGAATGCAATTAAAAGTTCGTAATACTGATAAAATAATAAACAGTTGATTTCTTATTAGTGCTCATTTTAAATTTATTTTAATTTCGTAAAATTAGATATAGGTAAACCATTTTATACTATTTTTCATTTTTTACAATAACTTGTTGGGAATTTGGGGTGTGGTTTAGAAACGATAGCGGCTTAGTTTCGAATAAATACGGTATTATGTCTAGTAAGTGCAAGTAAAAAAAAGTTTAATTTTGTTGTAATTCTGTAACCAGCAGAATAGTCGAGAACTATAGAGTCGAGTCATGCATTTTGCATAATGCATGTTTTTGATGCACTTTTGGAAATTTTGATGAAGTGTAAGTTATCCTTGAAACAGTTAGTTTGTCTTGCAACTGATAGAGCACTTATCATGACCAGTATTATTAAAGGAGTTACAAGATTAAAAGAAACAAGAAAACAGCATGGTAACTGAATTTTGAACATTTTCATTGTATTATTACATAATAAGTATTGGGCATGCACTTGGATATACGGGACATGTTTTAAAATACTCAGTAAAATTATAAACTTTATTCGATCATGTAGATTTTGGCATCGTCGATTTGCTTCATTTCTAGAAGATATAGAATGTGAATTTATCGGTCAACAACATTAAACGAACTTTCGATAGGTTTTGACTCATAAAGTGGTAAAATTATTTTTAAATTGCTGGATGAAATCATTATTTTCTTCGAAAAAAATATGAAAATATGAAATTGCTGAATTAAGTGCTGAATTTCTCAGTTGACATTACAAGTAAATTTAATTTAAGCTTTAAGGCAAAAGTCGTTTTGCTACAATGCTATTAGATAATATTAAAGCGTTTAAACACATAAATTATTACTGACAAATTATTACAAACAGAAAGAGAAAAATCTCACTTTGAAAGCTTTTTTTTAAAAAAATATTGATTAAATCACTTAAATTAAAATTTGTAGAATATTCTCACCAAATTAAATTGTTAGAAATGAATTTCTATTTACTATTTTCTGATTTAAAAAAAAATTGAATTACAATTTCATTTCCTAACTTGACCTCTATCTATCGATATTGCAATTGTTGATGAAAAGTTACAAATTGAGTGAATTGAAATATATTATGATTCTTTGGTGAAGCAAAAACGTTTCGAAGTGGAAACTCTGGATGTTGATACATATTCCCCCACAGATTGGTTTCTTAAAAAGTTACCATTTGTTACGCGTATAATGGCCATGTTCGAAAGCACTTATTTATGCAAGAAACTATTTTATTTAATGAAATATAACAAAAATTTTTAGAAAGGTACACATTAAATGCTCAAAATTTATCATCATTTTTTTAAAAATTACATCAGCTCAAAATGTTCAATCAAATTTGGATGACTTGCTTTGAGAAAAAAAACGATGCCAAATATCTTCTAAAATTAACATTAAATTGTATTTCGTATAATAACTTCTATTTTTGTATCTATTTTTTATAAAACAATATAAAACATGTAAAGTTTAAAAAATCAAATGGTATAATATGTAATGATGATCAATGATGATATGTAATGATGATCCTTGATCAATGATCAATGATGTATAATATGTAATACATTGAATTTCATAAATACAGAAAAAAAAAGAAACGAGCCTTACAGTAGTCGCAAATGATGAAGATGTTATCATGGTAAATATACGCAATAGTAACTTAAATCCTGAAATCAATAAATCGAGTATGATTAAAAATAATTTTCTATTGAATAGCTATATCTTTAATGAAAATTTTATTTATTTAACACAATAAGTAATGCAATTTTTTATCAAAAATATTTATTCTTGTTCTATTTGGGGAAAAATAGATACAATAAACTTGAAAATGGGCAAACATGGATTTCGGTGGCCATATACATTTCTCCGAATTAAACGGTTAAACGATTTAAAGATTTCCTGCATTTTGTACTTTTACCATATACCGAAGATGGCTCTACTCTTAAAAACAGACTATCACTCGCTTCTCATGATTTTGAGTGTGATTGAATTGAGTTTTGAATCGAGTATTATTGGAAATAATTTTCTATCGAATAATTATGTCTTTAATGTAAATTTTATTTAGGAGTAATGCAATTTGTTATCAAAAATATTTAATTACATGCAAATTTCTTTTCGGCTCTACTCCTGCAGTTTTTAATTTTTCTTCACATTTTTTTTCTTATTGTCCCTTTTTACAAAAATCATTCCTACAAATATTCGGTAAGCGAGAGGAAAGATGTTACACATCAAGCGCGTAGGGATCTGAGTTTATCCTGAATAAGACTTACTGGTAATTGCCAAGTGGAGTAAGAAAACGAAATAGAGTTTCAGAATTCGAATCTTTTGAAATGCTAACTTTAACAATATAAAAAAACTACTTGAGTTGGATTTCACATATATTCTGCTCTGGATTTACTCATCTCTACTAATCACAAAATCAAGGAAATTTAATTAGCTTGGTAAATGTTTAATTTTTAATCGAGGAGACATTTTAATCACAATTAAAATATTATATTGACAGTGACAGGAATTAACCTGAAAATATGAAAAATATACGCATTTTAAAATATTTATTCGAATAATTCCATATTACTTACTCGTATTTTATTAAGAATGTTGAACTTTGTCAGACGCTTAACAGTAAATATAATTATTAATAAGTAAGTTTATCCTGAAAAAGAATTTGAATCTTGTAAAGACTTTATTAAAAGGATTATTACTTTGACTAGCTCAGTTCAACTTTAGTTCATGGGTTTCAAATTCAAACTAAACAACATGTAAAAAAAAAGTTCACAGCTGCAATTACAGTTAACAGAATTAGAAAATAACGAGTGGTTTGCGCGCGCTTCCTCAAACTCAAATTCATGGGAATCGAGTGATAGTTTGTTTTTAAAAGACCAGAACCCTCCAGATTGGCGCGGTATACGTAAACACTGGTCTGATGATTAGTGTGCGCTTTCATTGGTCAAATCAAATAGTGCACGTTTACGTCAATGCCTGTTACTCGTTTCCGTCCCTTTAAACGAAATCACCCTAACAAATATCCAGCAAGCGAGAAGAAAGGTGTTACACATTCAATAAACCATTCAAAAATTATGTTTTATATATTATTTGAACGTTGAAAACATGCGACCCTCAACTTTAAATCAAATAGTCCAAGTGGCCCGTGATATCAAATGAGTTTGACATGCAAGTTTAACTTCACAGGAGACTGGATCGATGACTCGATCCTTCGCTCCCTATCTGGAAACTACGATATTGCTGGTTTTGTTAGCGTGGCTTCATTAAGGCAAGGATCAATGGGGTAAGTGGTTTCGGTTACTGGGATTGAGCATTGCTATTGATTGTCGAGTCGGCTTGTGGAGACTGCCCTTGAGTTTGACATGCCTGGATTTATGTATGTATATGCATATATATACGTGTGCATGTGTGTGTATAAAACCAGAGGTAATTTAAATTTTTAATATTGTTCCAGATATTCAAAAGTACAGTGGGTGATCGGTTAATGAACAGATCGGTTAACGAACAAATCGGTTAACGAACACTTTCACGAAAGATTTTTGTGTTCGGATAACGAACACATAATCGGATAACGAACACATATTCGGATAACGAACACATATTCTGATAACGAACACTTTCAAGAAAGATTTGTTGTGTTTGGACAACGAACGCATATTCGGAGGTGATCAGGGAGACCCCCCCTGAAATTATGGATGAAATTTTGACAACTGCTAGAGGTCTGGAATTGGAAGTGAACGAGGATGACATAGAAGAGTTCATAATGGGACATGAAGATGAACTGACAATAGAAGAACTCCAAGAAATTTTAAATGAAGAACACCAAGAAACACAGCGAAATGTGTCTCCTTCTGAACAAGAGGAAGACGAAAAAGGACGAAAGCCGACATCTGCCATTAAAGATATTTTGAAAAAGTAGAAAGCTGTCAGAGCAATGGTCTTAGAATGCTACCCAAACCAAGCTGATGTCAGTAGAGTTGGGGATCTTTACAACGACAATGCTATTAATTACTTCCGGAAAATCCCTGAAAAAGAGAGAAAAGCAATCGACATTGGACATATTCCTCAACGCCCCATAAGCAAAAAAGAAAAAGACTGATTAATATGCAAGAATATATATGTATATGTATTATTTTTTTAAAAACTTACTAAGAAATTACACATTTTTTAAAGTTTAATTTTTAGGGTCTCCAGAACGAATTAATCGATTTCACATAGAAGTTTATGGTGAATCGATAATCGGTTAACGAACAATTCGGATAGCGAACATAGTCTCGGAACGGATTATGTCCGTTAACTGATCACCCATTGTATACTCTTAAAGAAGATTTGTTGTACGATTTTTGTCACTTTCGAGATAGTATTTAAATAGTTATTTTCTATCAATGCAATATAACAGTGGGTAACGGATCCAACAACGCCCTCTCTCAGCCTGAGAGATACTTTCTTAGTATAATTCTAATCCTTTGGCTAGCAGCAGCTAGACTGTTTTCAAAAACAGTCACGTGACTCAAAAAGTATTCATTTTCATATGTTTGCTGTGATGTGATGTCTGTAAATACATTTGCAATAATTAATTCGTATGTTCCTGTATTTCATAAAAATAATTACGAAACATTATAGCATAACTTTTAAAAATAAATCTATTTTTGAAAATGCTTATGTTCCAAAATAATGACTTCATGGCAAAGTATTGATTTATCCCCCCAATATTTATCTATAACTGTTAAGTACGTAATTTTGAGTTTCCGAACCAGAAAAGAAAATACTAAACTAGATATTTGAATTTATGGAAGGAATATTCATTGGTTCTCATTCAATCTACGTAGACATTAAAATTATTTTCATTTGATACACCTTGGTTTCAAACAAAACTTTAATGTTTAACTGATAATTGCTTTTATCTTAAATACGGGGCGTTGTATAAATATACTCAAATATTTTTCATGTCTAGTTAGCGTTTTTTAGGATACTTGTAAAGATTTATTTTTTAATATGTGAATTGATAACAGGATAACGTTGAAGAAATTTGAATTATTTGACTGAGTTCAAGATAAATTAACATCATTAGACGCAAAAAATGCATGCAAGGAACAATTTAGTCTAGGAGTACTTTACTTACAGAAGATTTTTTTTTTTAATTATCAAAAAAATAATCCGTAATTATTGTTTTTGGAGGGAGGTGTTACCTCTTAAAAATCTAGTTGCAAAAAATGTATTAAAAACCAAGATTAATGAAGGTATTTTCTCGTCTAAGACCTGCTGTGTAATTGCTAATATTTCTCATTTCAAATTCTCAATGAAGTTTCTATATCTTTCCCCAACGTAATTTAATTTTTTCCTCAGTTTTGGCTCGCTAAGATATCGTCTATAATTATACCGCAAAAAATAGGAAGACAGAAAAATCTTCTGTAAGAAAAGTTTCTTTTTCTTAAAATTTATTTGTGAAAGAATAAAATGAACAAGAGAAGAATAAGATGCCCAGTGAATCAGTATTATTAATACTAAAATCAAATAAGGAGACATTATTCAGTAAAAACCAAAAGTATTGATTATATTTTAATTTGAATTTATTTTAATATATTCTTCTTTCTCCAAGAAACATAAACTTGTGATTCAAATAATAAGATTGTAATTACAAAGTAATAAATTCATTGACTACATTGTGTTTTTTCTTTTGAATTTTATTTTTTCAAAGCACATTTAAAGTTCTCTTGCATTCTCAAATTCTGATTCCTTAAATATATTTTAATTAAGCAATTTTAAGTGTACACAAGCATTTATTTCAATTAACTTTGTTGCATATTTAGAATAAGAATTTTTTTAGAGATGTGTTTCTTACAGGAGTTAGTGTTTCATTGTTTGGCACATTTATGTTTATTTTACTGTTTTACGTCTGAAATAAAAGTAGGTACTTCGGATGTTGTGCCTATGTTTTCCAATCTCGACATCAAATTTTTCCAAATGGCGTTGTCATAGCAACCACATACGATACAATCTAAAAGTAAGCTTTCTTATGTAGCGCAACTCGCAGAAGTTACATCTGAAGAGATAGAATTTACAGTTCATTGCTGCTTTGCGCTTCAGACTCAGTATTCCGTTTTCGGATTTTGAGTGCGAAAGAAATTTTTGTGATGCACACACACACACACATGATAGTAAAATTCGATTCATTTAATGCTAAAACTTTCTGTTTTTTTTTTTCATGACACTATTGCCAAAATGGGTTAAAAGACAATTACAAAAATTGAAAGTAACATTTTTGGAATCATGTTTATATAGAGCTTGCTCAAATGTATAAGGGAACTGTAAGTATAAAAATCTAATTCTCATGGAAAAAAAAATATTGGTTTTGAGCCAAACGATATCTTCTACAATGTTTTTCTACAAAAACGAAATTAAAGAAA
This sequence comes from Trichonephila clavipes, assembly GCA_019973935.1. Taxonomy (NCBI): domain Eukaryota; kingdom Metazoa; phylum Arthropoda; class Arachnida; order Araneae; family Nephilidae; genus Trichonephila; species Trichonephila clavipes. The sequence goes on from BMAU01008860.1 coordinate 133,550, forward strand.
AGCATCACAATGATATTCAAATACAAAAAAAAATCGTCTGTACAGAAAAATGTAAAATTATTGGCATGGGAATTATTTTCAACAAAACTCCTTTCTTGTGAAAAGAGAAAAATATACATTTTAAATAACACTGTATTATTAATAGCTATAATATTTTAAAAATCTTCGACAACCTTCTACTTCAACCTTCAACTGTCTACTTCAAATTTTATATTTAAAACATTTTATACTTTGCTACAAGCAAAACGATAAATTAATTGTGATTTAATTTTATTCGAACACGGTTGTAAGTATATAATAGATAAAAAATGTAAGAAATTTTCCATAACACTTGTTTATATTTAAAGTATTTCCCTGTACTTAAAATATGAAAAAAAAAAAAACAATATAAAGAATCAAAGTACTCATAATGTTAAAGAGCTAATTACATGAATTTTTAAAATGTATTAATTTTATAACAATTACTTGGAATTTACAAGTGATTTTAAAATATTTTATTCAGTCTTCAGGCAATTACTTTTTAAATCCTGTGAATAACAAGTATTTATCAGAAATATATTATTCGCCATTTTATACAATGATTCAATTCCCTAGAAAATGGTGATTATTTTTATAGCAAGTTTCTTAACATCAGTTTTCAATTTATTTAAATATCAGTGTTGTATCAGAATTTTAAATATAAACACGCGTAGTAAACTTTAACCTAACATAAATCTTTAATTTATGTTAGGTTAAATAAAAATAAGTCTTACACTTTTATAATCTCCATAAATTACTTTTTCTCTCCTTCTTTCAGTTGTATATATACGTTTTACTTGAAATAAATGAGACGGTTAGTGACGCCGATGTCTGTATATATATATTACATATATTTTTTTTATTCTTCTGTTTTTTTTATTATCTATCATACGTGTTATCCTTATTTCATTTCTCAGATTCTTTGAGTGCGTACAAATATTGTTTGGGTAGTTGGTTTTAAAAGAAAGATGTTTCGAAAAAAAAGCAAGTGCTAGTGATAGAAAAGTAGGAAATTCTGAACCATTTGAGAATCTTAACTAAATAGTTTCATCGTTTGTGTAGTAAGTTATTTTTTTTTATTTAGAGTCTTAGTTAGGAAAGGTGATAATCTAAAAATATCAACACAATTTAAATTAATTTTAGTTAAATCAGCATATTTTTTTCACTGATTTGTGACCATGGGTAATAGCACGCCTATGTAAAATTACTTTAGTGAGAAAATCATTGTAAACTTGCGGAATTGTATCCATAGTACCTAATCATGTAATCGAGGGTTTCAACACAAGTATTTTTAAAATTATGAGGTTTTACCAATGTAAAAATTGGCAATGACTCTTATGGATAAAAAGGGATATGGAATTTTTTTTTCTGTATTTCTCAGAACTGATTTAATCTCAATCAAAGCCCACTTAACGTTGAATTCTGTGACATCCTTTTTAATTCGTGTCTATAAATTTTATTTTCAATGATTTCGCGAGTTATATTCCTTCATTTTGAGTCGTATGATAAGTCTACAATAGAGAAGTACCAATATAACTTAAAGATTATTTAATAAACTAAATGAATTTTGAGCTTTAAAATATGTAGCTGTCCAATATTTTAAAGATATATATACATATATATATATATATATATATATATATATATATATATATATATATATATATATATATATATATATATATGTGTGTTTGTGTGTGTGTGTGTATCATGCGTGTATGTGTGTGTGTATCATGCGTGTATGTGTGTATGTACGTATGTATGCTTTATGTATTCGTATTTTGAATTTTTTTTGTGATCACGTTTTCTTATCTTCCTCATTGCATAATTTTAATTATTGATTATATCCGTTTGTGCATGTGAGAAATCTTGTATTTAATTCTGTATATGTTGTTTTTGTATCCACTTTTTCCCACCCTTTTGGTTCCCATGTGGGCCTGTATCCTTCTACGTGTAACTTCCATTGTTTTAAATATTGACTTACGTTTGTAATCCTTATGTTATACTTGTCGGCACACAAGGAGTCTAACTAGAATCTAAAAAAAAGAATATTTTAAAACTGATAGAAACAATCAGCTTTAATATATGAAATGGAGTAAACGTTTTTCCTCTATTTTAAACATGTTAAAAATTCAGATTATGTTTAGATATCCTTTTGAAAGCTCTCAAGTTTTATTCCTGAAACAATATATCATTCTTAAGAATTTAAAGTAAGACTTATTACAGAATCAGATATCTGAAGGTTGATAGTAAGATAAAATAGCATTTATACTATTCTCCCGTCTTTTTTTATCCAAATAAATTCAAATATATTCCATAAGTTTATCACTTAATTCGAAACAAGATATTATTGATATTTTATACAGATCTGAACTAACACGCAAAATTTCCAAAAAATTTTCAGAACTTTTTAAACATAAAACTTTAGGGTAATTCATTATTAGGTTTCAGAAATGAAGTAAAACTTCTAAGTTTCACAGTAAGTCTTAACCCGTTCAGGACCATGATCACATATATGTGATCATGCATTTCTCCCTCCACGGCCCACGGGATCATATATGTGATTGAGCTTTCCCTCCTCGTAAGCCCATTATCACACCGGTGTGAACAGAGTTAAAAATGTTTTTATATTAATTTTTACAAGCACAAGATGGCGATTAAAAACCATTTTTTATTCGAAACATTTGTCATAAGACCTTGAACTTAAATATGTGCTTTCAGTTCCATGTTTTTAAGGTATCCAACTATGCTCGGAACCGTGATTTAAAAAAAAGCGCATAAACGGATAATTCCCATGATATTTAATGTCACTTGATTAGAATATACGTATAAAATTATTTTAAGGAGATTTTGACAAAAATATTTGGAAAATTTTGGCAAATTATATTTGACAATACAATATTTTGGCAAAAAATTAACTTAAATTAAATGTTCTCCTTTAATAAAAATTCCTTTAAAATAATAATATTTTGCTTATTTAAAGTAAAAACTTCTCTCCAGAGAGCCTGAACTGTGAAAAAATTACATTATTTTTAGAGTTACAACCCATTGAAATATTTATCGGCATTTTTTTTTAAAATTTGTCCCCTCTTTTGTCGTAAAACATGGATAAACTCACGTCTAAGTTATTTTTTTCAAAATTTCTAGTTGAGCCTCTGTACAGAGGTCTGAGCTTCACAAAGGGAGAATATTTTGAAAATTGTCATTCTATGTCATTTTTTGTCAAAATATTGTATTTAAATAATTTTTTATTGTGATAATATTCATAAAAATTTTTTTTGTACATTTTCTAACTTAAGCTACACTAAATATCATAAATATTATCCATTTTTGCGCTCTTTCAAAATCACGGTTCCGAACGTAGTCTGATATCTTAATTAGATCGGAGATATTTATAAATATAAACAACTGCACATGTTTATTTTTCAAGAGAATCGGACATTTAGAGGTACGTGATCTATTGTTCTATAGATTCCTGCTTTTATTTTGAATGAATAAGTTGGTTTAGTTTTCTAATATTTTCAATGTTCTTATTAAATGGATGGGATTTTTGTCAATTGTTTTGAAAGTGTAATTAATTTTTTAATGAAAATATATTCTTTAAAATTTGTAATTGTTTTTTTAAAAATATAGCAAAAATGTTTGTACTCCACGTTAGTAAATTGTAAGTTTTAGCGTATTTGGGTGCATTTAAAACTTTATATGAATTTTTAAAGGAAATTAGGCTTAGCAGGGAAACTCGACCGGTCCAGTGCGTGCGTATCCTCTCCGAACGTACGGGTCTGAGGAAGCGCTTCTTTCTCCCTCTGCTGGTCCTAAAGGAGTTAAATAAAATAATAAATTCAATTTTGATATATTCAAAAATCTGTAGAGAGCTAAAAATGTATGTTATCTGATGAATAGTTTTTAAAAAGGTATAAATGAGATACCATTTTTAAGAAATTATTAATAATTACACTAAGTTCTTCATGTAAAATTTATGATCAAGTATAAATCATGTAAATCAAGGGAGTCAAACTCAAAGTCTAACTAGGGCAACACAAACAAGGTTTATCCTTAGGTTGTCCGCTAGAAATCAATATTTGTAGAAGCACAGGTTTATTTCGAATAATGCATTATAATAAATATATATAAAATAACAAGTTATATAAATTAATGTTTACTTCCTGACAATATACGTCTCTTCGCTACTACTATCTTTCCTATTTCGGGAGAATTTATAAAACATTTTATGCATTTCTGAGTGCATATACAATGACCGAGCCTCAAAAATATTCGTTGTGGTTCGCATTCGGCTCGCGGGCCACGAGTTTGACACCCCTGATGTAAATCATGTGCCAGTAATTATTGTGAACCAATTATCCATCACTTTTTTCTCGTTAATTGTGATAAAAATGTAAAAATGGGGATTCAAATGATTATAAAATAACAATTAAGAATAATCAATTAATATATTCCAGAATTTGATCTTTACAAAATTGTGCGGTCAATAGGCTTTCAGCTATCTTTGACCTACATTTGACCTGTCATTCTAGTTGGCTGACTTGAAGACAATTCACAGCATATGCATGCCCTACATTGTCTGGTATAATCTTGTTGAAAAATAATTCCGGTTGATATGGGTGAAATAAGAATGATAAAATATGTCCACACGTAAACTTTGTTTAACGGGTGATTTCGTGAAGTTTCCATTTTGAAACTCGTTTTTTTAATAATATTTACCAAAAATTCAACTGCCACTTCTTTACAGAAAAAATAGAATATGTAGATGAGTTTTTCTATATAAATCAAGAGTGATTTCCGGGGTTAGTTAGTTGTGTATTTACACTGCTAGAGTAAAAGATTATTTATTCTATTACCCAGGTAGTAATTTCTCGCCAAGGACAAGACATTTTTTCACAATCAAAATAGATAAGTTTCAATTTACCCCGGTTGCGATTACTAGCTTATTTGTGTCTGCCATTATTTCTTAATGCGTCGTACCATTTTGACTACATGTAGTGTCATGGAGGGCTAGATTAATAATCTTAAGAGTACGGAACTTTGAAATTCCATTAATTTTCAGACTCATGGGGAACCATTACAACCTCAGTACTGTAAGTTTGTAACGAATGACTAGCTAAGGGTTTTATTTATCAAAGAAAATAATTTTACGGACCATTAAGTTTATGCCTGGGGTTGTTGTCATCTTGTGTTGAAAATTTATTCTTAAGAATTATCCTAACCGCCGTCAAGAAATAGTTGGAAACTTGAACAAACAATAAAGTTTATCATCCTAGGCCAACGCCATCGATTCAAATGAAGCCAAACCTCTTTGTGATTGAATTTGATATACAAGCGAGTAAAATAATTGAAGCAATCATAGATGTGAGTTTTAACAAATCCCTGGCTGACAACAAAGTCTCACATCTTTGAAACTCTTTTGATACTAAGTTTTGTTTGTACAGTGGTACATAGAGAAAATTTTACAACGCATTGTGTAGCCATTTCTGTCGTAGTACCTTAGACTTACTTTTAAACAAGATAATACATAATTGTACACGGTACACCTTGTTATGTATTGTCTTAAGGTTAACCGAACATGTTCTTGGTTTAGTTCAACGTATCTCTTATTCATATCCTGGATTTGATAAACACATCTGCAATGGAATAAAATATGTGCCAAATTACCTAACAATTCAGAAGTAATATAGTAATGAATTGAACAAGGCATTAATCTGGAGCTTTATCAGTATTTATCACTCCGTGAGACATTTTGCATTCATTCCTTATTGGCTCTTCCTGACAACAATGATCGAAAATTGTGACGAGGCCTTATCGGTACTTCTACTAATAGTCCACTTGGGATTACTTTGGCGCCAGAATGGCAATTCTTTCCAACCAACCCAAGAAGAGAGCGTGGTTATGCGGATTATGTATCGTATATATTAGAACGTTAGTATTCGTTAAGAGCGCTAAGTAAAGCTGAGTGAAGTGAGGTAAAGTTCTAGGAGAATAGTCTAAGTGCATTCTAAGTGTTGTATGAGTCGGTCTAGTAATGCCAGTCCAGTTGAATTATAAGTGGGTCCGAGACCAGAAGAGTATTCCCTTAGCCGGAGCAAGTCAGATTGAAGAATATAGTGACGTTATAAGGACTTCCGTAAAGGAAATTTCGGTAAGACAATTTGATTAAGCTTTAAGTCTAGAGTGGATTCTATTAATTAGGAAATAATCTATAAAAATAGATTCAATGATTAGTTGCGCTAGTTGTAAGAATTACGGTTTGCGTCGCATCACTCCTGATCATAAGCCTCCTCAACTAGTGTTGTTTTTTTGTATATAAATTAAAATAATAAACTAATTTTATAATGACAGAATTTAGTGGTCCATCTTTCATTCCCTCAAACATAGGTCACGGGGATGATGGAGATATGATACCCCCAGCGGGCGGGGTATCACAAAATTGAAATTAATCATACCATGATTCTAAAACTCAATAATGTCTTGCAAATCGTATACCAAATATTTTACTGAAGGCAGACTTTATTTTTATTATGCATCGATTTTTAACTCTTTTGGTGTACTTTGTCGTATAATACGATTGTTCAGATAAATCTCTCAATTTCAAATAAAGTATATAAATTTTTATGATGCAAAATTTAAAATTTCTTTTTGGGAATATATCTTTGAGTTATGGAACGTTTATCGTACAAAAATGGAGTAATATGTTTGAATTCATACGTATTACAAAACAATGCATTATATTTGATTTCTATATAAAATGTAATGGAATTCTCTAGGTATAATGTATCCATTTTTCTATTTGTATAGGAGTTTGAATGTTACTTATTTTAAAAGAAGGAAATGCTCTTTTCTTCAACCAAACAGATGATTGATAGTCTTTTTTCCTGGTGAAAACTCTTAGACAAACTTTTCTTTTGATGTTTCTTTTAAGCTTCTGTCAAAACTTTTTCAGAGACAGTGGTTTTGGAACAGACATTATTTATTTTTTTCATTTCTTTATTATTTCATTCTTTGTTTCCTTTTTGACTCTGAAAGTTGTTATCATTAAAACTAAAATACAACTTAGGTATTAATTTTAAAATTTGATTTTCTTTCAACCAATTTTATGAAAACAGTTCTAAAACATATAAATTATTTAATTATTTATTTTTCTTTTGTAAATAAATGAATAAGTAAATAATCACTTAAGTCATCATTCATTCGTCTTCATTTTTTAAATTCCCATATTTTTATTATAAAAAACTTAAAAAAGAATTAAAGAATTATATATTCATAAAAATTAATCCCTCATTTTCTTGATTGCTAATAGATTAATGTATTTGGAAAAATAATTTTAGTTTTTGTTTTTTAAAAAATCACTCGTGTGTATTTGTAATCTCCATGGCATGATTCGATTTATAAGTTATCCATAGTCTAATATAAAAATAATATATCCAACACAGATTTTTGTAAAGTTCATCCTTAAAATATATTTATAAGTATCTAAAGGACAAAAATCTATACATATAAATAAAAATGAAGTGTCTGTTTGTAATTTGAAATTAACATATTTTTACTAAATGCATTTAAAAGTATATACGGTACTTATATGAAAAAATCAATTTTAAAAATTTTTAGTCTGTCTGTTTGTTCCGCTTAATCTCTAAAACGCCTGGACCAATTTCGACAAAACTTTCACTGGCAGATAGCTAACGTTTTAAGAAATAACTTAGGTTGCTTTAATTATAGAACAAGAATTAGGGTTCCGTGAAAATAAAATTAAAACGAATGAAATGGTGAACAATATCCGTTTCAAATAGGGAGTATTTATTTCAATAGGGATTATTTTTATTCATTAAGGATTATTTTTAGTCAATAGGGATTGTTTTATTTCGCGCGCCTTATGTATCAACGATTTTAACAGTCTTCACACCATGGACACTGTCAAAGTTCATGCATCTTTCTTACCCCTTGCTTGCGGCTTCGTTTGTATTCGTTTCACCCTACCCAGTCCTCACCCCATCGACAGTGTCAAAGGTCACGCGACCCTCTCTCCCCCTGCTTGCAGATTCGTTTCACCCTACTGCTACTTAGACCTTTTTTGAACTGTAGCATTCAACGCTTATAATCATTCCAATGATTTCATTCCCTCTCAAGAACACTGAGCAACATCAATTATTCCATAACATAAACAGCATTTAAACTTAAATTAGGAAGTTTTTGGGTTTTACGTGATTTGACTTCTCACAAGGCTCCACATTTTAATAGAGGTAAGCCAATTTCATACCTCTATTGTTTATTTCATTTCCAAACACTGCACACAAACACTGCAATGATTTTATAGTCCTCACCCCATCGACAGTATCAAAGGTCATGCGTCCCTCTCACACTTTGGTCAACAAAAAACAAAAAAAAAAGTAAAACAAAAAAAGAGACATTGATTCACGAAGTAGAAGAATGACATTATACTTATAGCATAGGTATTTCTTTACGTGGAATATATAATTATTAAGTTTTCGTAAACTCTGCGAATTAAATAAACATTTTTTTGTTGAATTCCACGTGGATGATGTCGCGGGTAACATCTATTTAACATAAAATAAATGCATCAGACACAAAATAAGCCCTTCCAGATACAAAATATTTTCATTATTTTAATGCGTTTATTACACAAAATTTGTAACAATGTGTTAATTTTGCTGAGCAGAAGGAAGGTGTTTTCAAAAATTGATTCTTAAGAGAGTTACGAGGTATTATAATTAAAAAAAAATCTTTTTTTATAAGCTATTCTATCTACAGACTTAAAATTAGCAAACATAGTTTTTTTGTTTAGCTAAGATATTCCAAAAGCTTTTCTCTTTTTGTTTAATTTACAATTCAAGTGAAATTAACTCATTAAAAACTTTTTCATCCTTCAGTCTGTATTGCTTAAATTTTCAATTCACCAGTGCGAAGAACGGGTAAACCAGCTAGTTTAAAATAAAATACTTAGTAATATTGTTTTTTTATAATTGTGTTCATCTTACAGATTTAAAAGTACACGGTACGATTCAATTGAGAAAAATCAGTCAAAAATTCAAATAAAATTTATTTTATTCTAAATTATTTTTTTACATATATAACTTTCTATAATATCACAAAATTTGAAAATCAAAATTGAAAAATTCAGAGTTAAGATAAATTTATGTTTGTTTTAATTCGCATACTAATCCCAAATAAAAACTTGAAGCAGATTTATCTCAGTAAGAAAAAACGCTCTTTTACTACCTTTAAAATGCTAAGGGGTTTTTCTATTTGTGTAATGCTATAAGATATTAATAGTACATGTAACAAAAATTGGTACGCATTTTTAATCAAATGAATACTTCATTTTTTTAAAAAAATATTTGAATTTAGAATTTACACATTTTTTAAGGAAATTTCAGTAAACATCCAGAAAAAAAAATATTTCATGTATATCTATCATGCTTGCTATAAACCGATACCAACGTTTATTCATAGCTTGCCGTATTTGTAAATTAAACGTCATGTGAATGCGTCAAATATTATAGAAGGAGTAGCATTTTCAAATCCCTTCATAAATCTTAAAGTTTTTCTTTAAAAAATTAAATGATTAGTAATCTGTACTAGTTTCTGAACAAAATCTGTTTTACGTAGTCCATATATATTGGTCGCAAGCAAAAAATAAACGTAAAAACCATTGAGAGAAAGATTTTTGTATAAATTGTACCATGCCCCTCCCCTTAAAATAAAAATCACATATGTAAAAATAATCAAGACACTAAAATGCTTTCTTAGTATTTGTGCTAGACAAAGAGTACTGGGAATTATGCTTCTACTGTATACACTTCTCAACAATATTCTCAAAATACTTTCAATAGTTTTCTAATGTTTTACTCAAATTGCGACAACCCGGAAGTTGCAGGTGTAAGAGGGTTCGAGGAGGGGAAGCGTATATTCTTTTAAAAATAATTACTTTTATTCAGGGTTTGTCGCGGCTATAAGGTCGCGGATGTGAGAGGGTTCGTAGAAGAAGTAGGCATACTCAATAAATATCTAATTTTATTTAATATATTTAGTTTTTTACGAAATACACTTAACTCTGGCACCAATATGAAATTCTAAGCCATAATCAAATGGTTAAATTATGGAATGTATTTACCTGGAGTAGCAACTCCTTGTATGATCCTGCTTGAAGCCCGATAGTATGGTCAGTTCCAACTTTGGTTACTTAACCCCTTCCTGATGGACTCTCATTCCAATACTAATCTCAAGATCAGCGATCTCCAGTCGCTGTTTACTAGCACTTGTAATTCAGCTTAACGATCAACGCTTAACCATTAATTCACATACTCAACAACAGGCACTTAACTAGTAATAGCATTTGCATAAAATCGTCATCTCTATGGAAAGTATTTTTTAACCTATTCAGGAAAATGATCACATATATGTGATCACGCGTTTCTCCCTCCATGGCCCACGGTATCATATATGTGATTGAGCATTTCCCTGCTCGTAGGCCCACCGGTGTGATCAGAGTTGGGAACGTTTTTATATTAATTTTTAAAAGCACTAGATGGCGGTTAAAAACCATCCTTTTTTCGAATAATAATTCACAAATATTTGAACTTCAACATATGCTTTCGGCTTCGTGTTTTTTTTTTAATTAGATTCGATATATTTATGAATATAAACTACTGTACATGTTTAGATTTTTCGAGAGAATCGACAATTTAAAGGTTCGGGATCTATTGCTCTATAGATTTATGCTTGTATTTTGAATAAGTTGGTTTATAGTTTTCAAATATTTTTATATCCATATGCAAATATATGGGATTTTTGTCATTTTTTTAAAGTGTATGTTTTTTTTAACTCAAACATTTATTAAAAATTCGTAATTGGTTTTTTTTAATATAGTGAAAATATTTGTACTCTATACACAGATATTATCAGTGATTGTAAATTGTAAGTTTTTGCGTATTTAACTGCATTTAAAACTTTATATGAATTTTTAAATGGAATTAGGCTTAGCAGGGAAAATCGCCCTGTCCCGTGCGTGCGTATCCTCTCAGAGCGTACGGGCCTGGGTAAGGTCGGGCAGGTTCTTTCTCCTCCCACTGGTGCTGAAGGGGTTAAACTAAAATTGCAGTTGAAGAATATTTTCCCCAAGAGGATTACTTCAAGATACGCATAATATATCCCTTACAGTTTTATACTTTATACACAATCAACAAATGTTTCAATAGCTTTGGAAGTAATCCTAATCTAAAGTCTTTAACTAACTTATAAGATTATTCAAACTAACTTATCTCTTGATCAGAGTGTAGTTCAATTCACAACCTCTTCCTGTACCGCAACAATTTTGTACAAATCAACACCTATACTCATCCCACTGCTCTAAATGGACTCCAAGTTTGAATACTAACTTCAGTAAGCACGGCTCCCTATTCACAAATCCCGTTCCACTATAAACTTTTTACGATTAACTAATACACCTATTGCCAGGGTTTAAATAGCATTTCCATTAGCATAAAGCCAAGCCATATCTAAGGAAACCGGTTCTTAAACTCAATTCACAATTAAAGAATAGTTTCCCCATGAGGATGAGAGGAAGACCCCTGGTTAGAACACGTCACAAAATCTAATATATTTATTCAATATATCAGTTTATTATGTATGGACAATTTAAGGAGTGAAATTTACTGGAGGGTTTAAAGGGAATAGTTTCATTTAATGCGTTTTTGTGAAAATTTAAAAGGATTGATGTTTGTATAAATTTTTAAATAGAACACTCTCACATTGTTTACCCAAAATTGTACCAATTAAATGAGTGAAAAAGAAAAGAAAAACGATTTGAGTTTAATTTTATCTCAAAAGTTAGAGATTTAAAGAATATTTTAAACTTACGCGTTTTAAAATGTTTAATAAACTTTTCTTTGTTTTTACTAAGAATAATACAGGTTAAGTTTAAATGACGAATCCGATTTTTAAAAAATCATATCGACGGATTTACAGCACATATTATAACAAGTGATATATTCCTGTAGAGAGAAATATACCAATTTTTTTCCTGTTAAAAATGTTTGATATGTAATTCTCTTGTCACACGGTACACGTGTAACTTGTTATCCGGTTCGTTCCATTCATCTTCTACCATCAATCTATCAATGGTTCGTACTGCTGCAAAAATGATTACATGTCATCCTTTGTTATTTGTCGTGTCAGCAAACGACACGGCTTGAAATTTAATTACTTTCGTAAAATTTTCCGTACTGTTTTCTGGGGCACTCCAAGTTCACTGGGGGTAACTCTTGTAAAATTTGAACAAAACTGTGCCTCATCCTCTCCACTGCTTTTTCCTAGACGCTTGGCAGACTACGGCTTTTATTTTTACTCAAGAAACGTGTTTTCTTAAATTAACGATACCATCACAGAATGCTCTTGATGGTTATTGCTGATCTTCCGTAGCAATTTCTAAATGCACACTGCATTGAAATAACTGAAAAGACCTATGCATACTCTAATACGCAAAAGCATTTCTGTCATTTTCGCCATGTTTGGATCCTAAATGTACTGTTGATTACTGGTGGAAAAATCTTGGTATATTTCTCTTTGTATCACTTATTGTAATTTGTGCAGTAGTTTCGAAGATATGATCTGGGTTCATTATTTGCATAAATATTGTATATAAAGAAATTATTTATCAAATTAAAAATGACATATATTTCTCAGACTATTTTAATTTTCGGAAAATTTTGTACAGATTCGTGATTGGTTATAAAATATATACATAAAGCTTTTTCTCATATTAATCTTTAGGAATATTTTTATAGGGTTAACAATTATTAGGCTTAATACTTATTATGCTGACAAATCTATTCCATGTCTTGATTTGTCTAAGATGTCTCAGGGTGTTAACTTTCTCTACAGGGTTGAAAATATAAATAATATTCAAATATATATAACTCCTTGAAAATAAAATTAAATAATTCGTATCTTCGACACATTATTTATAAAAGAATGGGGTTTCAGAAAAGTGTAAAATGTTTTAAAATATAATCATAGCTTTAAAAAGTATAAGCATATGAAAATAAGAAATATTTTTTATAGGAAACATGAATTTTTCACGTTGCGCATGCTATTTTCTAAAGTGGTAGTTTTAAGTTCTAGCAATAAGTTGTTTTATAAAGTTAAATGTATCCCCTTATTGCACTGTAGTATTTTTATACAAATAAAATTCAAAATTATAGTTTTTAAAAAATAAAAAATAATTACATTCTCAATTTTTTAAAAAAATTTCAATATTTTTTAAATATTTTGAAATACAAAAGATATATTATTCTTAAATTAGTTGGTTTTAAGGAGTATGGTACATTTTATTATTTTATGATAAAGTTTTATAAATCAAAGGCTACTATTTTAGAAAATAGTGCGCACAACGAAAAAGTTACTTAATATTTATTACAAAAATATTTCTTATTTTCATATGCTTATTGTTTTTAAAATTATGTTTATGTTTCAATCATTTTGTACTTTTTTGAAACCATAATCATTTGTAAATAATGCGTGAAAGATTAGAATTAGTTAACTTAATTGTAAAATAATTATACCTGTTTGAAAATTATTTATATTTTCACCCCTCGAGACAAAATTAACATTACTGAGACCCCATTTTAAGAGTCTAAAAACAGACGGAAGAGAAATACTTGATATTTTAGTTAAAAAATCCTTTAAACAAACAAATGAAACATCAAAGATATTTTAACGAAAAAATTATGCTGATTAGCCTTGTAAATTGAAAAACAATAATATTTTTTTACACCAAAACAGGATATTTATAGAAATAATAAAATTGTGATCTATAAGCATGTTTTTTTTTTAAAAAATAATCTTTAATGTTCAGCATCATTCTAGAAAACATAATGGAAACATAAACATAAATGTGAAAGAAAAATACCAGTTTTTCCCTCTTTTTAATCTCTTAAAGCTCATTATGAAGGGGAACAGGGAAAATGATCTTTTGCAACCTTGAAAAAATATTATAACATATTTTTTATATCTTCATAATATTTTTGTATGTTGATCGACGAGCTTAATCTACTGAGTCATTTTGCATCAACGAAAAAGTCGTATAAAAACATCTTCTTTGGCTGAATTATTGTCTTCTGTATTTTTTGTGATACATTATTTTTATGCAGTCATGCAAAACAGAAATAAAATGAGTCAGCAAAAGAAAATGTGTGATAAAGTGTTGTGGTATAACATTATTCACTCATCTTTCTTCTTGAATGTACGAAAAACTAAATAGCTTTTTTCTTCTTGTCTTAACTATATTCCTCCTTAGTGTTTTTTTTTTGCAATCTGAGATACGCAGTTTTGTAAGCGCAGTTCTTTACACTAGAACGTTCGGGATTTCGATTACCCATAAACGTCCACCGATGTCATTTCAACATCACGATATAAAATATAGAAAATAATTGTTTTTTAACTAAATAATTGCAGAAATACTGTTCAGTAGGGTTTAGTTTAAAGATATTTTAATACTATTTCATGTAATTATCGTATTGTATAACCCTTTATATCATAAAAAAAATTGACGTTTACATTATGTTTTGCGAACCTTGTTGGATCACTGCTATGTCGAAAAACATTTGAAGTTGCTAATCTGCCAGGAACATTACTATTACGTGGTATTTATTCTGTGTTATCCTTAGCAACATATATATCAGGATTTACTAGAATATTGTCAATTTCATCTGCACTTTTTTCAGATTATTCGAAGTCACTTTCACTCAATCATATGTCTTCACTGAAATCTAAATTAGAGCTATATATATATATATATATATATATATATATGTAGACAGCTAACCACCATACAATTCATTCTCAGAAAACTCTCAAAACAAATTAGCAATTCCTTAAGTGCTTAAATCTCTTTTACGTACCATCGTTTCAGGGTGTCTTCTCTGCACAAGATTCGAAAAACGAATGATTTTTTTATGAGCAGATAAGCAAATACTATGTAACGAAACACTTAGACACAAAAATTTTAGTAATGTTGATTCATTTCCGCTGTGAACCCAATAACACTGCATTCAAGGTCAAATAAATGTGTGATAGAACTTTGGGAGATTTGTTTTACTAATGATACTTACTTAGTGAACTATATTTTGTTCAACCATAGCTATTTATAATGATAAATTGCCTTGCTGTCTAAATGACACTAGTGGATGTTCTAGGTATATTTAGTTGTAAAATCACTTCTAATTAAACTAGAACCACGAAACGTTTTCTGTTTAATCACCAGGGAAAATGATTAAAAGTCTCGAAAAATCTTCACACGCCCTGCAAAAATGCAGAAAATAGAACAAAGAAAACAGACTCTAGTGCCCAATTGACACCGACGAATGTTCTAGAACTATGCATTTTTTAACACTTTAGTGATAAATTATTTCTATTACACAATAGTATTGTATTTTAAATTGAAATTTAGGGAACTAAAGCAAACAATGTAACATGTTAAGTTATCTGACCGAGTTCGGTATTGTGATTTTTAAAACAGCGTGCAAATGAAATTTTTATTGTTCGTCGAATTAAAATATAAATATAAAATAGTTGTAGAAACATTATTGCAAGAATAATTGATTTAAATGCAATTTTTTGGCGAAAATTGGAGGAAGGATGACATATTTTCAAAACATTGTGCTTCTCTACAAAACCTGAAGTAGGAACTTTGAAGTGATCGAGGGTTCGATCCCGGCTGGGATCGATATATTTTCTGGATGTGAGAAGCGTAGTCACGCATGCCATATGATTATGAAGCATATTAAAGAACCCTTGAGTACCAACATGACTCTGGTAATCTCAACAAAATTAAATCATGGCACTATTTATTATACAACGAGAACTTGCATTAAATTTTTATTGTAATGGCATCTCTAAAACAAATGTACGTTTATAATGTAATCCAAGTAGCACTAAAAGTCGAAAAAATTATTCATTTATACGCTTTTGCAAAAATAGGAAACATGGTATCCAAAATTATTACTTATGCATGTGGAATTAAAGAAACCCTAGAAATATAAACATTGTAAATACAAATTAAGATATTTACTTATAATTATTTGCACCTTTTATATTGATTGAAATATATTATTATCATGCAGAAAATGACTCTTTCATTTTTTCTCAGATCTGTTTTCAAAATAAAAATACATATTTCTCGAAAAATAAAATATAAAATTTAAAAAAGTTCATTTGTTTAGAATCAATTTGTTAATTTGTTTAGAATGCACCTAAGTAAAAATACTCAATTTTATGTTGTTTTTTTTAACTACAGAAACATATTTAAATTTTCCTTCAATTACACACACACACACACATTTGTCTCATATTTAATTCATTTCAGATTCAGAACGTCTGGAGGCTTTAAAAATTCTTTTCTCTATAGGCTAAACATATTTGTTCATACTTTTTTTTAATTTTATTTTTCCACCCATTTCTTCGTAATCCTATTTGTGAGTGCTCCCTTTAATAATAACTCAAGTCCCAACTGTCGAGATCTATTAAGGAAGTTAAAAAGCCGTATATTCAATTTATAAAGTTTCGCTCCTTCTTTTAAAGCAATTACTGAATCACTTTTAATGCCATTTTAAAGGATAAACTTTCCTTTTTTAAATTGTAATCTATTCATTTTTCATGAAGAGTACAAATACCCCATTCACTTTTAACTTTTATGTATGCAAAAAAAGAAAGAAAAGTTTAAAAAAACTAATGTCATTAATTTTCTATTTAGAAGCTTTTTTATAACCCGGAACATCTTTTTAAATTTTACATAAAGCCCAAACTATTTGTCTGGTTTTTCATTTTAAACTGGTATGTAATGTAAAAAAGAGCAGTTTATATTGAAATTCCTTTTTATTTGAATATATTTTAATTATTAATATTTTGTTAATTTAGAACAAATTAATAAAATAAATGATTTTATTGCTTTATTCTTCTTTCTTCAATACCTCTGATGATTTCTTATAAGGGAATACATTAAATAACTTAACTCATTATATAGCGTAAAAAGTAAAGAAGGTTTCTCCCATCTATTTCCCAGAAAACTAATTTGATGAGAATGATGCGTTAATCTTATAAATTTTTAAACTTTCAAACTACAACGTGTAATGTTTAAGATGATGACGCATCAATTTTTAACCTCTTAACTGGTCCCTTAGTTGGCTCTTAACTGGCGTATATACACGTCTCGCTCAACCAGTGTGTTAAATGTCCCTGACGTATAAAAACGTTTTTTCGAAATGCAATATTTTCCGTTGCTATCAGTAAAACAATTCCGAAGGCTTCGAAATGCAGCAAAGTGATCTTGACAGTGTTTGTGAAGGGTTTACTTATATTTCAGAGAAAAACTTCCTTATGCATGCCACTTTTTCCCCTAATACACCTCACACCTATGTTAATGTTAAAAATAATGTCTCTAGGGTTTAATTTGGTACATTTTAATACGCAGTTAAGGGGTTAAGATGAACATCGTTGCAAAGTACCATGTTTTAATAATTTGCAGGATTTTTGCAACCTATACGTTCAAAATATTGATTGCACGTTTTCTTTGCATAGTACTTTATTCACTAAATGTAAAGTAAACAATTTTAAAATTTTCTTTGGCAAATATTATATTTGTATACAATAAGTAAGATGTAATTAGTATATTCTAAAAAGTATTTGGAAGAGAAATATTCAACAAGACATTATAGACATAAAACAAGGAACTCAATTATGACTAATTAAATATCACTTGTTTCACTAATGAAGCACAGTGGCTGAGTGGTAGCGTATCGCGCTGTCACGTCACAGGTTCAGGATTCAATCGTTGGGCTGGCAAAATTTGACTCAATATTTCATCCTTTTAATCTGTCCATAAATGAGAACCAAGCTTGTGCTTGGGAACTAAACTTAAGGGGTTTCGCGTCAAACTAACCACCTGAATGGAACTCTGCTTATGCACCTTAGTAACCAAAGTTATAAAATATGGGGTAGACACATTAGGAATTGGCCCTCTATGGACTGGCTATTTGATATAAGCTATATTCGATATGGCTTTAACCTATGATGAACCAGGCACAAACTGCACTCTTAAGACATTATTTTACAAACTGTTCTTCAGCAAAGGGTCTTACACACTTGGCAATTTTTTCTGTCATGCTATATTCGCTCTGTTGAAAAAAAATGGCTGACATTTTAGTTTTGATTTTAATTCAAACAGTTTATTTCTTCGTAAATATCCTTCTAATGCAGACTATGTCTTTCATCACAGCTGCACCCTCGTTACAAATAAAGCAAACTGAATTAATTTGATGTTCAACAAGAAAAATCAGAACATGACACATTTTTTTTTTTTGAAAAATTGCACCTTTCCTTCAATTTTTCTTTTTTTGTTGTTATCAAGGCTTGCCATGGTGCCCTCATTCAAAGACCATAAACTTTTCTGTATTTCAGAATGTGAGATGAGTCTGAGTAATCTAGCTTAAAAACAACTATACAAAACCCACTTATTATCAATGTTTACACAGCTACCTTTACCTTTTATAACTGAACAGGACATTATGAGAAATATAATCTTGCTCATTTATGCCCCCTCCCCCTATCTTTATAGAAGCGCATGTTCACGATCATCTTGGGAGAAGTATTGGAGAAAAATTGGCATCCTGGCAACAATCCACTATTTTTCCAGGAAATTGCTGATTTAAACAATTCTTTTTATTTTTATTTTTAAAATATTTAAAATAAAGCAAAATTTTTGAAACATTCGTCATTTTTATTAACTTTTTCTAATTTATATCCAACATGTCACTCTATTTCTGTCCCGTTGCAGAAAACATTAATGTGTAATATTTAAAAAGTACAATTTCCATACGATGCTGAATAATATAACTAGGTATTACTTGTAAATATTAGACAATGATGTCTTATTTACTTACTAATACCTAAAATAAATTTAAATTTAGAGCATTAAACGGCAAATTGTTATAATAAGTATTTCCGAGAAAAGATTTTGAATTTTTTTCAGACAAGAATTTCATAATGAAATTCTATAAGTTTAATATAAATCATCCATACAGTTCTTAACACAAATATTGAGGTTTAGTTTTCATCGCAGGAAGATTTTTAGTTGGAAAGATTTCGTTTCTTGTTTGTCAACATTTTAGAAAAAAGATTCGTATAAAATTCCGATGAAATACCTAACTAATTTCATGTTGATGGAATTTTTAAAATTAATTTAATTTTTAATTTTTTTTTACGTACGGAACTGTGGTTTTGAAAAAGAGAAAAATGAATAACTCTTTTTTGATAGTTAGAATCATTTGAATTAGAATATATATTATGTTTGGGGAAAATAAATCCATTATTTTTTTGGTAGATGGCTGTAGTGTCGATATCTCGTGAAGTACCGATCAAACAATTTGAAATTTATAATCTTTGCCAAGGTGACAGTTTACACTAGAAAAATTCTTTTGTTGTTTTTTGTTTGGTCCATTCAGTTGTGAGTTAGAGGGTGTTAAAAATGGAAGTCAACAAAGAGAAAAGTCGGTACATTTAACAGTTTTTCATTGATAAAGGCAAAAATACAAGGCAGGTGGCTGAAATTGGGAATGGTGTTTATGGTGTCGATACTGTAACAGCTAATTACGTGCAATTTCGGTTTCGTCAATTCTGCTCAGACATTTTTGATATTAAAGATGCACCTCGCACATACAGGCCCGTCGTCAGAAATGTCGATAAAATCACAGAAATAATTCAAGTTGACCGGCATGTTAGTAATTGTAGCATCGCCCAAGAGCTAAAGACAGACCATAAAACACAGTTTTAAACCGTTTGCGTAAAGTTGGATTCAAAAAGAAGCTCGATGTTTGGGTGTCACACCAAATGGCCCCAAAAAACATGATTAATCGGATTTTCATCTGCTAAACCTTAGCTAAACGGAATGAAATCGACCCATTTCTGAAGCGGATGGTGACTGGGGATGAGAAATGGGTCACGTACGACAATATTGTCCGAAACCGATCGTGGTCAAAGCGCGATGAAGTACCTCAGACGGTGGCCAATCCAGGACTAACAGCCGGGAAGGTTCTACTGTGTATTTGGTGGGACTGGAAAGGAATAATTTATTATGACTTGCTTCTGTATGATCAAACAGATAAAAAACTAAACTAAATTCAGATATCTACTGTCAACGACTGGAGAGTTTGAAGCTAGCAATTGACCAAAAATGGCCAGCATTGGCCAATAGAAGATGTGTTATGTTCCATCAGAACAAGAACAGGCCAAAAGTTTCTGTAGTTACTCGCCAGAAACTCTGGGAGCTCGGTTGGGAAGTTTTAATTCATCCACCATATAGTCTGGACCTGGTTAATTTTTTGCCAAAATATTATTTTTAAATAATTTTTTTTGTCAACATGTCATTAAAAAAATTTCATGCATATATTCTAATCTGAGTGACACTAAATATCATGAAAATCGTACATTTATGTGTTTTTTTAAAATCACGGTTTCGAACGTAGTCGGATACCTTAAATATTTTTTCATTGTACTAATATTAAAGCAATTGTATATGCATATTCTAATTCAAATGACTCTAAAAAAAAAAAAATACCTTTCATATATATATTTTTTCAAAATTATGGTTCCGAACGTAATCGGATACCTTGATTTGAAATATTAAGCTGTTAATTATCTTGGAACGTACAATAAAGAGCTACGAAAATAGCATTTAGTACAAAATGGACACCGATTAATTATTTAAAACCTGTATAATGCAGGATTTTTTACTGAAAAATCTCTCGGGACGATTTCCTTAAATGCTGTCATAGAACATTATTCGTAATAGAATTCTTGTAACAAATTTTCAATGTAAATTGAGTTGAAATATATTGTATGGCTACTACACCGTTGATTATAATAATATGATACATTTACTGAATTGTTGCATACAGATTAATTATACTGATAAACTGCTTATTTTCCAAAGTACCTGATTGATTCACATTATGAATAGTGCTAGTACAAAGTCTTACTTTAATCGGTATAATACCAGCAATGAGTATTCGTTTATCCGCCAATTATGTACCACTTATTTAAGTATGTGCCGTGACAAAAACAAGAAAACATTAAAGATTTGCATAACATTTCCTCTCTTCGAAATATATTATGTAAAGCTTACGTATTGTTTCTAAAGGGTGTTTTTTTAGAGGTATAGAACTTTAAATTGCAATAAAACAACTAAGTATTATTCGATTGATATGAATTTTTTTTATTCGAAAGATACTCTTGTGGCATTACATTTTAAATATGATTTCTGGCATAGGACTGCCACGGCTGGCTCGGATGTAGTCCAATCTGGACGTCCAATTTTCGATGACTTTTTCCAACATTTGTGGCCGTATATCGGCAATAACACGGCGAATGTGGTCTTCCAAATGGTCAAGCGTTTGTGGCTTATCCACATAGACCAATGACTTTACATAGCCCCACAGAAAATAGTGTAGCGGTGTTAAATCACAAGATCTTGGAGGCCAATTCACAGGTCCAAAACGTGAAATTAGGCTGTCACCAAACGTGTCTTTCAATAAATCGATTGTGGCACGAGCTGTGTGACATGTTGCGCCGTCTTGTTGGAACCACAGCTCCTGGACATCATGATTGTTCAATTCAGGAATGAAAAGTTAGTAATCATGGCTCTATACCGATCACCATTGACTGTAACGTTGTGGCCTTCATCGTTTTTGAAGAAGTACGGACCAATGATTCCACCAGCCCATAAAGCGCACCAAACAGTCAGTTTTTCTGGATGTAACGGTGTTTCGACATACACTTATGGATTAGCTTCACTCCAAATGCGGCAGTTTTGTTTGTTGACGTAGCCATTCAACCAGAAGTGCGCTTCATCGCTAAACAAAATTCGCTTATGAAAATCGGGAACAACGGCAATCTCGTGTTGGGCCCATTTGACGAATCTACGCCTTGCTTGATGATCGTTTTTATGAATTGCCAAACCAAACTGAGAATAAATCACTTGACAGCTGTTAAATCGGTCGCCATCTTGGAAAGTAATGCCAACTTAAACTTCTATACCTGGAAAAAAACACTCTTTACAATGTCTTACTTTAATCGGTATAATACTAGCAATGAGTATTCGTTCATCCGCCAAATTTGTACTACTTATTTAAGTATGTGCCGTGACAAACAAGAAAACATTAAAGATTTGCATAAAATTTCCTCTTTTCGAAAAATATTATGTAAAACTTATGTCTTGTTTCTACAATTGAAATATCACATAACTTTATTCTTGTTTATTTATGTACTTAGTATATAGCTATCAAGTTCTTAAATCTTACATATTTACCGATTTTATTTTTTTTTACTTTATTTATAAATGGAATTGAGTAAACAGTCTAGGTAAATTTCTCCGGTCCTCACTTATTGTACCGTCAACCAATTCCTTCAGAAAAACAAAGGACGTCACCAAATACTGCAATATGTGACCAATAGTAGAAGTCGTTCCCTTTCATGATCCAACAGAATAATAATAAGGATGATAGCATTTTGTAGACTGATAATGTGTATAATATTTAAGTACCACATATATATAAGTTCTGGTAATTTTTATCTCTTTTTTTAATTAAAGAAAAATAGATTACAATTGCATTCGAAACAAATTTTTCCCATAAAATATATACAAAAATAAATAACTAAATAAATAAAAATAAAAGTTATACTAAATCTTTTTATTATTGTTAAGAACCGGTTTTTTTTTATTCTGATTCTAAAATTTTAATCATTTGCTAAAATGTCTATGATAAAAATCTACAATTATTTCATCCCTTTAGAAAATGTGTTAGATATGTAATAACGATTAAGAGGTATTTCTTTGCAATTCTTAGAATGCTTTGTTACAAAAAGAAATGACGGCATATTGTGAACATATCTATTCCCATATAACTGCTTTTTAAGTAGAAGAACGCCCGTAAAATATGAGCTTTCTGCAAAATTAATGTATAACTAGTTTAATATTTCAAGCATGTTCTATAAAATAAAAAGCAGTTTATCATTTTATTATGTTTGAAAGCTTTTTCTTTGCTATTGAATGGATCCTTTCATGTTACACGATTGTCCCAATTCTGTTTCTCTTTTGCCTTTAAAAAGTGCACTGGACATAAGTCCATTTCTACATTTTGCATAAATCAACCTACTTAAGCAACGAAATAGGTCGATTGCATTTGTATTAGACTATTTCAAAGCCATTTGAAATGAAATATGTGATTTGGGGTTTGAATACTTATTTGAAACATGCCATGAAATTATCGCACCGTTGAATTTAATTTATTTAAAGCATGCTAAAATTGCATTAATACAATAGATAAGCTTGGAATATATTAGTTTAATTAAATGTATAATTAAATAGATACCCGGAAGTGAAGAAAGCTGCATATAATTATCAGTAATGTTTCCACATGCTATTGAAAACTTACATAGTTTAAATGCACATATTATACAATTTATTGCCCAATCCCTGTTAAATATAGTGCAAAGGAAACTAATAAGCATTAATTCGTATTTTAGCATTAACTTTGAATTAATTAATATTTCAGCTCAAAAAATACGTCACCTAGTTTCCTTCGAGTTCATGTATTTAATTTTATTTTTAAATCTAAACAATGAGAAACTCCTTAGTAATTTAATAGTTTGTTTCTTATAACTCAGTGCTTCTCAGACTTTCAATATACGCGACCCACTATTCAATCATCTTTTTCATCGCCCCCCCCACCATACAATAACAATGTATTGAATTCAATAATACTATACTTCGACACTAAAGCTACAATTCGACTTCAACTTCTTATGTGCCACCGACGTATAAAAACGTCTCACTCAGCAAAAACATTAATTTTCTGGACGTATATATACGTCTTTCCGAAGTACAATATTTTCTATGCAGTGCTGTCCATAAAACTATTCCGACAGCTTTGGAATGCTATAAAAGAACCTTCATAATGTTTGCGAAGAATTTATTTATTTCAGAGATTTTTATTTTTTATTTCTTTTCTCCCCTTCGAAAAAAAACGTCAAAATACGCTCGTCTACGTAGTAAACGCTGGGGAGCGAATCGCGTAACTTTTAATAGGCAGTTAAGAAATTATTTATAAACCGTAAAATATAATCAAGATAAGGGTTAATACAATCCCGTGGAGTGACTGATAATCATCAAACTTGGTCTTAACTTAGTATTGTTAAATTAATACAAAAATATACATTGAACAGTACTGATACATTTATAAGTGTATTATATATTTTATTATATCAGAAAGTATTTTGTTTGTTTACTTTCAGTAAATTAACAATTTTTTAAATAACCTTTTGTTTTCAAATATTCGGTATGCTCGCCCGCCCTTGTAGAGTTATCGCGCCCCACAGTTTGAGAAACGCTGTTATAACTACATATTCTAAGGTGTTTATCATAAAATGAAAAGTTAATAAGCAGAATAAAATTTTTACTTCTAAAATAATTTTATTGCCCTTATCAAAATACAATGTTTGAAATTTCAAAAGAAGTATAAAAATAAGGGGAGGGGTGTTAGTTTTATTTATGTGATTAGTATTCAACAAAACTTTTTATGCGCTATTTTTCAGCAAAAACTTAATTCTTTACTGATGGTAAATGCAAAGATAAGTTTTCTGATTTTAATTAGCAAGATACTACTGTTACATATTCATACAACTCTCGAAGAAAGACTCAGCATTCATAAATTAAAAATGAACTCCAGAGTAAAATAACGTATATTTAAAATGCGTAAAGTTATATTCAAATCTTACAATTTGTTTTCAAGTTTCATCAAAAGTAATATAAAATATAAGTAACTAATAACTCTCAAAATAGAGTAGGTATGAAGAAACTTTTCTTAGTTCATGCATTCGAAGAAAGCACATGAACTATTCAAAAATATTTCCATATTTCAGGAGAAGAATTTCAATACTTTCAGAAAGGAACTAGACTTTTATTTCAGACACATTACGAATTCGTCGATTCTTGTATGTGAGATAATGGAAATCAGGCCCAGATACCTAGCAGCCTATGCTGCATAATGTGCATTTGAAAATATCTCTATGGTTCATTTTGCATATGGTATTCCTTGAAAATCTTTTTAGAAACACTTTCTTATTATGTTGGCCTCGTAGGGATTGAAAAGGTGTTTCGGTTAGAATCTCTAATATCAGTATTTAAATCCAGAGTTTCGTTTGATAATTTATTATAAATATTAATAGAGAAGAAACATCCCCAATAAAAATAGTTTATTTTAAATAAAAATAGTTTATTTTAAATATAAATGTATTACTGTTTATTTTTCTTTAATCTTTGAATATACATTGAATAAAGAACTCTGCACCTCTTTTATTTCATACCAGAAATCTTTAACCCTTTATCTACCGACGATAATTAAATATAAGTACCACTCACTTGAAAATTACATAGAATAACCATTTTAACGAATATTCTGATGATACTTAGCAGGAAAATTCTTTGAAATCCACATTTCCAAGATATATGACAACATGGGTTCTATGACGAGTATTTTAGCGGGGAAGGCAAATAGTTTTATTGCAGAAATTGCATTTTCAGCTGATGGCGTTTTAAGCAAATTCAGAAGATTATCATCTTTGTCTCGAGAAAATAGTTCATGTCAAAAAATAACTGTCTTATTTTTTTGTATATTAAGGTAACCGACTACGTTCGGAACCATGATTTTGCAAAAGCGTATAAATGGATAATATTCATACTATTTAGTGTCACTTAGTTTTGAAGATGTATATAAAATTGTTTTAAGAATATTATTACAATACAAAATTATTTAAGTACAATATTTTGACAAAAAATGGACATAAAATGACCAATTTTCAAAATATTCTCCTTTTGTAAAAAATGCTTCTATTATAATAATATTTTGCCTGTATATAGCCCAGACCTCGCTACAGAGGCTCAACTAGAATTTTTGAAACATATAACTTAGAAGTGGGTTTATCCATATTTTACGACAACAGAGGGGAGCAATTTTAAGAAAAAAATCCCGATAGATATTTTAATTGGTGGTTACTCTGAAAATAATGTAAATTTTTCAAAAAGCCTAGTTTATACTCTCTGGAGGAGTGTTGACTTTATATAAGCTAAATATTTTTATTTTAGAAGCATTATTTGCAAAAGGAGAACATTTTGAAAAAAAAGATTATTCTAAGTTAATTTTTTGCCAAAATATTCTATTTAAATATTTTTTGTCAAAATGTCCTTACAACAATTTTCTACATGTATTTTCTCTCTAATCTAAGTGACACTAAATATCATGAAAATTATCCATTAATGCGCTTTTTTAAAATCACGGCTCCGAACGTAATCGGATACCTGAATGAAGAACTTAGAAAACGATTTGACTATTTATTTTAAGTGAACAATGAATATAATTAATTTTATAGTTGAATATATCTCTAATTAATTAATTATCTCTAAAGGATTAAATTTCCCAAAGTTAAGTATTTTATTTATGTATATCCCTTAATTTTCAATAAAGTGATTCAAAAAAAATATTACATGAAACAAACTGCAGTAAATCACAATGCGTTAAATAACTCCTTATTAAAGAACTAATTCATAAATAAAATGACATACGGTTCTTTGCAATAAAAATGAAGCTCCGTCAAGAAATGATTATTTTCCTTTGAATAAAGGATAGATAATGATTGTAAGCAAATAATGAAATAATTAAAATCTCAAAGCAGTAGAATAAATGGTCAGAAACTTTACTTCAGTTACAAAGAATTAACAATAGATAACACTCTCCCTGCTTGTATACAGTGGTAGAACGTATAACACAGCAACCTTCACATTGTCGGAAACCTAAGAATCTAGGCAGACCAATGCCTGACTGACGCCAAGTACGTTTTTAACTAGCTTATAAAATATTCAAGGCAGAATTTGACTTGGCACGGATGCACTAATACTGTCCATTACGCCGCTGCGTTTATGCGTGAGTAACAGATTCCTTATCTTACGTTACATTTTATCAGAGAATCATCAAGTAATACTCCAGGTATTTTTGGGTTCTATAATATGATAACCTACAAATATCAGAAACATGTTTGATTCAAGAAATTGTTGATATTACTGGCTAAGGAAGAGTAGCACATTCACGGAAACAGTCCAGAGATATACGAGTCGAATACCTCCTCACAACTGTTTTTGAAAAATGATCCGATAACTACCTAACATGAAACATAACGCATCTGGTTGTAAGCTGTCGAAATGATACTGTTGAACTGTTAATGACAGGGGTAGTAAGCATAATTATTAGAGACAACTTTCAATCGTCAGTGACAGCATTGTACACCATCACACCAGAAGTAATGACAACATGCCATATTAAACCAAATGATAATTGAGACCACTGGAATCGACCCCTTGTTCACAGGAATCACATCGACATCTTTCCCAAGAGTAAAACGTAATTCTTTGTCAAACACTAAACAATGCCACCAACTGACGCCTATCCCCTTCAAGCGTATTGAGATGATGGAGAGTAATCTACTTAAAGTCGAAAACGTAGGAGTTTATTGCATCGTGATCAATATTAAGGGGAAATTCGTGCTTGTCGCACATTCATCTAATATTGCCTCACATTTATGCAGATTATTTTGGCCATATTGCATTTATTGATAAATCTCGTTTGGAAATTGAACCCATTCGTCGGAAGAATATTTCAGCGATACAAATGCTTGCTTTAAACAAAAAAGTATCACATTAACTGAAACTTTCTCTTGCTCCCGACATCATTTTATTCGGACATGATGGCGTATACTCATGGAAGGTAAGTGACATAACAATTACCATAGGTTTCTTTTCCTCGGGCTTTTGTGAATGGTCATGTTATTATTGAATCGTATAGGAAACTGTCAATAGATTGGGGGGTCAACATACTGCTACTGTAATAGCTGATCCAACAATCACTCTGTTTTGTTATGATACTAATTCAATTGCTGTCATTCTTTCAACAAGAAAATGAAGGCAGTTTTCTTCAAGCTTGGTAAATACTTAGTCAGCTAGGTCATAGACCTTTCTCCACGAAGCACATTTGAGTCTTGGAAAGAGAGTCACCTGCAATATCATTTCAGACTACTACTTATTCAACTAGGATATTGAAGATAACTTAACAAGAATTTTTCTTCCGGCTACCTTTCACGTCTACGTCATGCTAGCTGACATCTGGTACACCGGTTAATACTTGACAATGATCCATTAGCTTCTTCAATTTTCAAACTCCCATCGAAGTATGAAAGTGTTTATTTAAAATTTTAATAATTTTTACTATTTATCTTTTTCTATGTATGATTATGTAATCGAACACTGATCAATTTTTTTAAAAATTTTATCATGGTATGCCGATTTTTTTTATCTTACAATGTATGCAAGAAATCTAAATTTATTATAAAGGAAACTCTATAGAGAAGAAGCAAGGCATGCATATGTGGTTAAAAATTCTCTAAATACAATTTTGGTTTTAATGAAAACTCTATATAAAAATGTTTTTAATTCTGATGAATGTAAACTTTATTTTAGCCTACCTAAAATTAAAAATAAATATCTAATTTATGTAATTTTTAATTTTTGTCTCAGCAAGTCCACAGGTTAGTCGTTATGCGCTGCAGGCCATTCAAATTGCAACACCAGAAAGAAATGATCTGTTGAACGTCAAAAAGGCTGGGATACGCAAATTATATGTATTTCAGTGCATTAGAATGACGCAGAAAGGTAGAACCACATAAGATGTACTACATAAAACAAAAATTGTATACTGGATTTCTCATTCAGAAAGCGCTTTTTATCAGAATGATATGCAGAAAGAATTTTGCTCTCAGAATATCGTGTTATGCTTCGAATAAAAAGAAGAAGCGCTTACCAGCAAGAGTAGGGTTTCTGTAGATGCAGAATCATTGCCTATCGGGAGTGGGGATTATCGTTCCAAGAATTTACCCTTCGCACTGGTCGAAACTCAACCACTGTCTTGCGAATATGGATTCAATGGGTTGCTGAGGGACATACTGAATGACATGAAGGATCTCCCCACTCTCCCAGGACTAGTGCACGAGTGAAAAGACATATCATGAAGTCGGCACTTCAAAACCATATAACCAAATACCGAAATAATGTTCAGGAAATGAGCTTGTTTTTACCAAGCCCGGTTCGTTCGTATGTTGTGACGACGTTTACAGCAGTGTGGGATGTCGGCATGGTGACCATTACGTCGGTTTCCTTTTTGCAGTGCAAAATAGAGAGATATGGTGACTATGTTGCACCTAACATCATAGCTGGATGCAAAAGTGGTGCAAAGTAGTCTTTTAATACGCGTCTCTGTTTTGTAAGCAGTATTCTCATGACCGTATACGTGTCAGGAGCCACTAGTTTATTTCTTACATTCGATGTCATGTGGGTTCTGCAACTGGTGTGAGGGCTGGGGTAGCTTTTGATAAACGACACGCATATCTCTTGTTTGGATTGATGGTAATCTGAACGCATTTTGATGCATTTCAGGTAACTTAGGTCCAGTGGTAGAACCCTATCTTCAAAGCCTGCCTAACGTCCTCTTCCAAAAACATAATTCAAGACCGTATAGTGCAGGGCATGTTCTGACATTCGTCGATACACAGAGTATTCAACTGCTTCCCTGTTTCATGTGGTCTCCAGATGCATCTCCCATTGAAATAATCTAGTAATGGGTTTCTGAGAGACTGGTCTACCACTACACTCCAGCTAATACGGTTCATGAAATGTGGCACACATTTGATGCAGCGAGGAACGAGTCGCTCGGTTGTGTCATCCCCAACCCAATTTCAACTCCATGTCAAACCGAGTAATAACCGATTTATCTGCTATGGGTGTCAACGGTTTCAATTAATTTCGTACCTCTTTGAGCACCTCTACTGCTTGCAAATGTAATAATTTTGTCTTCATACCATACTGTGTAAGTATATTATAAGTATCTCTTTTATTTCTTTTCTTTCCTACATCATGCTGTAATTTTAATAGCCGGCAGTGTATTTCAACATTTATTTGTTAAATTATTGATGTCAATTGCACGAATATGTGTACAGTCAGAACAAAAAGATTATACGTGAGTAGTAC
This sequence comes from Trichonephila clavipes, assembly GCA_019973935.1. Taxonomy (NCBI): domain Eukaryota; kingdom Metazoa; phylum Arthropoda; class Arachnida; order Araneae; family Nephilidae; genus Trichonephila; species Trichonephila clavipes. The sequence continues at coordinate 163,773 of BMAU01008860.1, forward strand.
CTTACAGTAGATCATATAATATTTAAATATTTTTCAGTCCGAAAGATACAAACAACAAAATGAAAAAACCCTACATTTAATAAAAAAAATGTTTAGAATATAATTTAAAGTAAACACATGTATAAAAACAAAACCCTTTATAGCACTTGAATCCGAGATAAAATTGCTACCAATCATCTTAAAATATAAAACGCTCGAAATATATACTTGATTTTTCAAACACGAATGGCTTCAAACCACAAAGCATATTCCTTCTAGGGGAAATGCTTCTGAAATATTTACAATTCAAATACAATCGCTCTATTTTACATGTTTCTGTGGGTTTCCTTACGCAAAATGTAAACATGTACTAATACAGAGCATTTCCCATTGGCAAAAGATAGAAATTGTACTGTGCAAACAAATGTCACGTAAAAGAATGCATTGAATAGTAGGGAAAAAGCTTTCAAGTATACTAATCTGAAAATTATACTGCACTTTATTCGAAGAGTATACTTGCTTGACAAATCAAACACAAGTTATGCATCAATTTATCAATTCACTGCTCTAAATATTGATATTGGGTCTAATAGTACATACTTTTAGTTGAAATGTAACTCTTTATAAAGAATGTTTGAATTAAATAACATAATTAACACGATTTTAAAATAACATGATACTCGAATTTAATTTTAAAACGATAACTTCTTTAAGCGCATTTAGCTGGAGAGTGAACTTGAATGATGCATTTTAAAAAGCCAAGCATTGTTACGCTGGAGTTTGTAACACTCGTAACAATGGATTGGAATTTTCCGTAACAATGTAAAGTCCTTCAAGACTTGTTATTAGTATGAGAAAACACATTCTCACCAAAATTGTTATATGTTGCGTTATCAAGAGCAACAAGTCTTGAAGAACTTTACATTGTAACGGAAACTTCCGATTCAAAATTCTTTCACGGTCTAAGAGAATCTACATCTCTCAGAAACATACAAAATGAGTTTAAAAGGTTATCGCAAAAAAAACTTAAGGCAATCACAGATATCTTCGCAAACTTCATTTCCCCCGAAAAGGGAATTTTAATACATTCTTTGAATAGTTAAAGTTAACGTGCACATGCTTTGGATCTCGATAACAGTGTTATGCAATTTTTAGCTATATTACTTCTAACAGAAATTTGGATACATAATGAAGAAAACATAGATGTTCCCCAAATTTTCATTGTATTGCTAAATTCCAAAGACAAAATCACATAGCTGGTGGAGCTGTTATATATAAAAATAAGGGTGATACAACAATTTAATTCACTTCAGAAACGAATGTAGTATCAAATACTGTTGAAACATTTAGGTTTAATGATTCATGTATCGGAGAAATTTGTGCAGCGAAACGTAGAGCAGAAAATGGACAAATAATTCTAAAGGTTACTATTTGTATTTCACCAAATCAAAATTTAGAGAAAATTATCGAACTCATTTACACAACAATTTAGTTGCATACACTAAAGCCAGATCAACTCTTCTGAACAAATTGTCTATTATTTTAAATGGGGATTCTAATGTAGATTTTTGAAAAGACAAATAAAAAAATCCTTTATTAGATTGTTTTAAAATCAAAATTCAATTCATTTATGTCAAATGATCCAAATGAGAGTTCGCCAAAGTACGGAACAACGCTTGATGAAGTATTTTTAAATACTTAATAATTTTGAATCTAAAGCAATTATAACCTATTTCAGCTACCATAAACCTCTTCTTTCCTTCCTAGAATACAAATAATTCACAAATAGCATTATGTATTTCATAAAAAATATTACATTGTGTGATTGCAGGCATATGAATACATAATTTTAAATGACAACACTAACACCCCTTTGTTTTTACTCACCTAACTAATCCCTGAATAACATTAGAAAATTTGAAGTTATCACTTCTATAATTCTTCCTATCACGAATTTAAAAAAAAGGGGATTCGTGCTCTTTAGATGAGGCCAATTTGAATGAATTTATGACAGTTTGTGATAGTAAAGAATTCATAATGACTAAGTTAAAGGTGAAATTCAGCTATTAACAGCTGATTTAATTCACGAAGGCTTTAAATTTTCTCTAAGAAGGGCGCAACATTTTTTTACTTATGGTCCTCACGTAGAGCTTGCCACAACATTTCAACGTATTCTTAAGTTTTATACAGCGGAATATCAAGAACAATATAAGCAACAATAAACCAAAAAAGAAAAAAAAACTAGTAATATAAAAGAGTCAATTCCTACTTTGAATGGATGAATAGAAAATATTTTATTACGATTGAAAATTGGAATAGGATATATATATATATATATATATATATATATATATATATATATATATATATATATATATATATATATATATATATATATAGGGAGAGAGTGAACTAATAGAGTAGGAATTGAAAAAAAGAGCATGATTTGTCTGAATTGTTATAACAATGCACACTCGATTTGGCTGAAAAAAGGTTTTCGACGCCAACTTTTGTCCTTGTTTTAACAATTAAATTTTTACAACAATAGAGACGAATCTAAGTTGGCGTCAAAACCGATAATTAATTTGATTAAGTTTAATTAATTAATTAATATTTGAAAAAGCTGTATTAACATCAAGTGTCATTCTTTACAAGTTTAAAAATTATTTGAACTTCATTGGATGAATAGAAAGTATCATATTGACGATTGAAAATTTGAACAAGATAAACATAAAAATTAAATATATAGAGCGAATAAGCTAATAGTAGGTATTGAAAAACAGCCACCAATAACAGACTTTGTAACAACACAAAAACCAAATAGAGGCCTGAAGGTTTCCATGTGAATCAAAGCCGACAATTGTGCTAAACATACAGGATTGGACACGTCTACTGATGGTAATATTTTTTTATCCAGTTCGTAATAAATGTGCTTGTTAGTATAATTTTGTTCTCCATTTCAACTTTTGAATTTTTGTATGTTGAATGTACATATAGATTTAGTTTTGTCTGAGCAACAATTAAAAAGAAATTTTGAAAAAAAAAAAAGTTTTTCTTTCTGTTTTATAGACAAATAAAAAATGGATTTATCATTACTTCTTTTTCCATGGTTTCTTTGGAAAACATTTGAAGGTTTTTCATCTTACACGATTTTTAACTATTGGGGATCATGCATTCAAATTTACCATATGACGCATGTATTTATTACTTGAGTTTTTTGAACGTTCAAGAAACGTATATTTCGTGCAAAAAAAGAGCTCAGTGTACTTGATAATTAGAGGCCACAAGGTACGTTTTAGAAAATAGCTTGTAGTAAACAGGCAAATAGCTTAAAAAATGTATTCACTATCACAATATCAAACAATAAATCAATAAAATAAGCATCTTTCTGGTGATAAAATATAATTTTTATAACAACATCTCACAATAAAGTTCTTTTTACATTTGAAAATCTAATTAAATGTTTTTTTTTCAGATCACGAAATATAATGTCGCTGCAAAACAATTTCACGCAAAATAAATAAATAAATATATTGTAATGACATACTCAAAAACAATTAACTAAATTATAAAGTCTCGTGACACTTGTTTACAATACATAGCATGCAGTATTTGAAACAAAACACTCAAAATGCATAAGCTAAATTTTAAATTATATTCTTCTTCCAAATGAAAATTACCCTGAAAATTATTTATCATTTTTAATAAACTCCCTTAATATTTATGGTCCTTCCGCTAGCGAAAAGAGTCACCAAATTTAATATACTCTAAAGTATTATAATTTGTGTTTAATTTTGTTTTAATTTTGACAAATGAATAATTATAAATAAATATATATATAGTTCTTGCCTATGGATTTACCTATATTTCCTATAGGGATACAAATTGTAGATTAAAAACTCACTTTGGTATAATCAGTGCAAAGAACTTGTGACGTCCCCCTACGCGTTGGGGACCTTCGTTCTACACTATCCACTTGACCTGTGTCTGTAGGGAGGAACGAAGAACTACGAAAATCATTCCTACTAAAATCTATTTATTGGGATCTTAGTTTAAACACAATATATTAACAAGAATAATCTAAGGAGTATGATCAAGAACGAGAAGACGCAAAACGCATTACAGATAGATATCGCAACTATATATATACATATATATATATATGTAACCCCTGAATCTAACTTTTTTAGCAAATTTATTTGCAAAACTCCTCATGCTCCACATTGCATAACATGATGCTTACAGACGTAAGTGGTAACACAATTATATCATTTAAAACGAATTTGGAAAAAAAGTCAACATTTAAGACAAAAACATAAAATAAAATGGAGTATTGGAAATACATGAATATATATAAACAAGGGGAAGTACCAATCAAACTTTAAAAATCTGTTCAGTAAACAAATTTTCTTAAAATGCCTGGCTAGTGCAAAAACGTCAATTTTGATGAAAATGACAATTTTTTTACTTTATATTTTATATAGTTAAATTTTCTGCTTTCTAAAAATACCTTACTTTTGTTTGTACGTCAATTATTTACGAAGTTATAACAGTTTTTTGTCAAGAGAGAGCAGCAAAAACGAATCGGAAGTTAGGTGTCGAGAACGGAAGTGTGTTGGCATTTTAATACTTTTTGGTGTTTATGGAATTTATTTAAAAATATTAACTTAGGTAAGGTAATGAAGGGACATGATGATATTTTTTATAAAAAAAATAATTTACCAGTTTTAAGTGAAAATTAGCAAATAAAAATTCGTAAATATTTTTTTTCATTTTCCGATTTTCTTATGCCCTTGCTTCTCAATATTTTATATATATATATATATATATATATATATATATATATATATATTTCATATTTAACTTTATTATACATATTTGATAGAAACTATGCTCTTAAAAACAAAATATTAATTAATTATGCCTAAAGCAAGGTCTGTGAGGCCTAAGGATTTTGCTTCATCATTGGTGCTAGCAGTAAGGTGAATGTTGACACAGAGCTAATCTCAATAATACTTAGTCAGTTGGTGACAAAAAGTTGAAATTTATTCAAATCTGTTTCGAAATTTACTCAGAAAGCCTTTTTCAGTAACATTTTATGGAGTATTTTACTTAAAGATACAATTATATATATATATATATATATATATATAAATTTGAAACATTTCGCTTAAGTGCATTATTAACGTTAATTTCTTTTAATTTGTAATATACAGGTTTATTATCATTATATATATATATATATATATATATATGCATATAATTAGAAATACAAATACTTCCCTTCCTAAGATCTTGTACTTGGATTTGCAAAATTTTATCTGGAACGCTTTTTAACTTCTGTAGGTCACCCCTTAGAATATAGAAAATTTTCGCGGAAAAAAAAGCTGCATAGAAAACAAAATTACTAAGGATGAAAAAAAGTCAAAGTGTATTCATATGGAGGTTTTAAAAGCTGTTCTTAAGAAATTTTTGAGAATATTTACTGACAATATAACAAACATTAATATATTTTATACTAGCTGGTATACCCGTTCTTCGCACGGGTGTATTAAAAAATTAAAACATGCGGACTGAAGGATAAAGAAGTCTTTAATGAGTTAATTTTACGTGAATTGTATAAATTAAACAAAAAGAAAGCTTTTTACATAACTCAGCTGGAAAAAAAACCATGTTTGTTAAATTTTAAGTCTTTAGATATAATTGCTGATTTTTTTTATTATTGTTATTATTTATGACGCCCCGTAACTTTCTTTTGGGTCGATTTTTGAAAACACCTACCTGCTCAGCAAAAGTAACACATTGTTACAAATTTTGTGTAATAAACACTAAAAATAGTGTAAATAATTTTTATTTGGATGTGTTATACGTTAATATTACTTTCTGATGCATTTATTTTATGTTAAATAGCTGATACCCGCGACTTCGTCCACGTGGAGTTAAAAAAAAGTGTTTATTCACCTCGCAGAGTTTACGAAAACTTTTCTTCTACTTTGTGAATCTATGTTTCTTTTTGTTTTATTTTTTTCTATCCTTTTTGTTGAGCAAGGGCGGAAAGGGACGCACGACCTTTGACACTGTCCATTGGGTGAGGACTAAAATCTTTAGGATCAAAATAGGTCTAAGTAGCAAGTAGGGTAAAACGCGAGCACAAACAAAGCCGCAAGGAAGGGGGTGAAAGGACGCATGACCTTTGACAATGCAGTTAAGGACTGTAAAATCATTAGGATCAAGACATGAACGAGAAATGTCGCGAATGGCAGCAACCTAATAAAAGAAAAAAGTTTGATATAACTGCTAGCAATCGTTGAGACAAAAGGCTCGCGAAATAAAATAATCCCTATTAAATAAAAATAACCCCTATTGAATAAAAATAATCCCCGTAAGTACCGGTCCTTGTATGACTGAATTGTTTAAAAATTCAACGGGGAGTGGGATACAAAGAATACAATGTCAGAATATAAAAATTACGAATTTAATTTTTTGAATATTTATCGTTTTTTCATGCGCATTCAAACTGAGTATTTTTTCGCCAACACAATAATGCTTTGTTTAAACAGGTTTGTGATGTTCTAATTTCTCTTTTGAGCTTTAAATTCAATTGAACTAATATTCACAGGTAATTTGTCTTATTAATATAATTTAACCATACAATATATTAAATTAACTTGTCAGTTTGATATCTTCATGGCATTATTTTTTATGATGCTTCAATATTTTTTATTTAAATAGCATCATAAAAAATCTAACAGTTTTTTTATCCAAATTAAAGTAACATGTAAGAATTACTATGAAAGAAAAAATGTTTACGTATTAAAATTTAAAATCATTTTAGTCCTTCATTATAAAAATTTATTTTAGATTAGTTGAGTTCATATAAATTTATACATAAAATAAAATACATAAATAAACTCAAATGATAAGAGTTGAAGTAATATTTCACGTTTCGTAAGTTCACATGGGATGCCTAATATATTTAACAACTTTTAGTTCAAAGAAGTAATTTGAAGGTTCTAGCAAAGCGATGCTTGCTTTTTCAAGCGGCATAAATGAAAGCAATTTTTCAACTGAATTGAAATCAAAGTTAGATTATTCTCAAGAACTTACTTTGAAAGAAACTCATCTGAAAATACTTTTAAGAGGCTTTTTTTAATATTATCACTTGAAGTTCTAACCATAAGTGCTTCAATTATTGTTTATTTTCTGTAAAGTTCCTTCTCAAACTACTGTCAGTTTCTGGTTCATAAAATGAATATTCAATGCTTGAATGCATTTTGTATGGTTATGAGTTTTTAATGCCTATAAAAAATGGGATAAAATCGTACAGATTAATGTGGTAAAGTAGTTTATATTAAATGAAAACAGTTACAGAATGGTATGCAAACTATAAAGGTGAGATATACTAACTAATATATACTAGCAATAATATAACATCGTTCAAGAATGCTCCGAATAGAAACAAATACCACCAGAACTCAAAGCATAAGACCATGAAAACAGTTAATAAAACTTTAGAAAAGAAGAAAGTACAAGGTGTATATATATATATATATATATATATATATATATATATATATATACAAATTAGTGAGACAATTTCGTAAGTTAAGAACTTCCAAAATATTAAATAAAATTAACTCGTTAAAAGTCAGACTAGTAGAATATATCCTTACTTTAGTCCTAGAAGACGTTGCGTGTCATAATGCAAGAATTTGGGGATCGGTAAATTATCATGTCATCTTAGAACATGAAAGGGATATTCCCAAAGTAAACCTGTTTTGTATCAGGAGTTTCTCTAATGTTTGCGACCCATTTTTCTTCGCGGAAAAACCTATTACAGGAATTGTTTACCTGGACATGCTACAGATTTGCCTTATGTCAGTCATCAAAGAAAAAAAAATGGCGGTAGTTTTCCTTCTTCAACAGGATGGCGCGCCTTATCTCTACCACTCATCAATTCCATTATCTTACCTCAATGCTGAAGTACCAGTTTGGATTGGTCGTAGAGGTTTTATTTAGTGGTCATCAAGATCGACAAATTTTTCAGCAATGGATTTTAATTTATGAGGTTTTGTAAAGCATCAAGTGCACGCTCCTCTATTTTCAGTATCCATTCCTAAATTTAAATCAAGAATCTACGCTGCAATTAGTTTGATCGACAGAAACACACTGCACAAATTTGTTACAAGAGCTTATTTACTAATGGGGCATTTGAAGATTAAATAAAGGAAGATAAATCGAATATTTGTGATAATGGTAAGTTATTCTTTATCTTTCAACAATATGTACTTTAATTTCCTTCCAGTAAACTAAATGCAATAAATCATTCCTTTTGCCCAAACTAGTTTATGGACACCCTGTAAATATGACAAAAAGAAACTTTATTGAAAAAATAACTTGGAACACATTTGGGCCCAAGAACAAAACAGGCGTGTGCTAAGTGGCTGGCAAGAAATATCTAGTTTAAAGGGTGGATGTGATACCCCCTTCCCTATTAGCTGTATAAGATTGGCAATAAAATGCTGACGTATAACTCACATTTCTCTTGTAGCAGTAATAGCAGCTTCTGAACAGCTGCCAACTGCTAGTGATGGGAAGCCAAATATCCCCCTGAAAAATTTCATGTAATTCCAAATGTATTTAAACCCAGGAATACGATTGGACAATCCATGTACATTGAACATCATCACTTCCCAGCAACTCTTAAAGATCATCTTTACGATATGGCAAGGCATTGTTGAGCATTAAGAATAATTTATGACCCAATTTATCTGCAAAAGAAACACATGTTAAGAGGGAGAACATTTTGTTCAGGCTGTTATTGCTGAACCTCCTTGAAAGATGTCAAGGTCAGTGCGAGTACCAAGTATGAAATTTCCCAAACTAAGAACGCCTCATTTTCCAAAATGTCATTTTCAACGGTATTGGATGAGTTATTCTGTAACTCATCATCTTTACATATATTCTCCGAATCATTAGTCAGATGAATTATGGTGTAGTACATCAAGAGTACTCCATCCTAATGATGGCCTTCTTAGTTCTTATACTTTCAGCATCTCAGAGAATGCCATCTCCTATGAGCAGGCATTAATTGTATACATCATACTAGTGTAAATAGATCGCTATTGACTTGGTCATAAAAACTCGATTTCAGTCATCTTGTATTTCGTTGTTTTTGCATTACGATTTTTGTGAATATCTTATTTGTCTTTTCTTGACTGTAGAACAATACACAGAGCATCTGCTCTCGTGTTTGTTTGTAAGAAACCCCTTAAAAGCCATCAGATAGTATTTGTGACATTTTAATAAGCAATCCAAACTCAAGAAACGGTGATGTGAGTAATCAGGATCTTCGAAACCAATTTGGTGGTATTCTTTTACATTTTTGTATCTTCCCAATAATTCGACTTCGGGTAATTTCATCAAGAATTCATGTATAGAATTACTTGTCCATTTATCACCACTGAGAAAACAATCCGAAGTCATTTATACTTATGTACAACGTGCTATAGCTTTCACAGATATACTGAGCGTACACAAACGGTATGCCTTACACCCTTTCAAAACTCTGTGCCCTTCCTTGACTCTAGTCAGTCTATTGATTTGTCTTTTATTTAGACGTCTTCTTTTATAAATTTACCTGTCCTTCCTATGTGAAACAGATTTTATATTTGATTCGATTTAATATTTGTTCCTATTGCATTTTAATTAATTTCTTCTTTGTAGTCAGTACATAAAGGAATACTACATTTTCTTTTATATATTAAATTCATTTCGATGCTTTTGTACTAAAGAAGAAATTTGAAATGACATACGTTTCGAAATTTTTTGTATAACTTTATGGGTTGTTTTGATACTTAAATATAATTTTCAAAAGTCTGATTCATATATTCTGGAAAATTATGTTTGTTTTGATTTTTTATGTGATTCTAGTCATTATAGCAACAACCAACAGCTAATGGAATTGCAAATTCAAATTAACACATTATACGATTAATATGTCAATTCCTACTTAGGTCAACAAGGAAAATCTTTATTTTAGTTAATTTTTAGTAAGTACACTGCTGGCCACCGTATATGCAACACCAAGAAAGACAACAGGTTGCACAACAAAATTTAATTTGTAAATAACATGTTGACCAAGTATGAAATGATTAAATTTATAGACTCCTGTGAAGTGTGGTTCCTGCCTGAATCAGTAGCCACCATTGTTGAAGATTGACCACTGCCACACGCCTCGGCATTGATTCGAAGAGACTTTGGATATGTTCTTGGTATAAGGCAGACCAAGCAGCTTAAAGACGTCACCAAATTTGATCTGGTGTAGCAGCTGGGGGTGTAAGTTGGGTTAATCGTTGAGCAACCATGTGCCACATGTTTCTATCGGTGAAAGATCCGAAGAGCGAGCCGGCCAGGGAAGCAATTCAATCTGGTGATTGACGAAGAACATTTGAACAATGCGTGCCACGTGTGGTCGCGCATTATCCTGTTGAAATATGGCTGTGGACAAACCTTGAAGTCAAGGAAGGACAACTGTCTCCAACATCTCGGAGATGTAGCGCTAACTGTTTAAAAGTACTAGCAATGCGTACTAGAGGAGTGCGATCGTCATATCCAATACCACCCCATACTATAATACCCAGTTCAGGACCAGCGTGGAGGTGGATGTTCAGCGTCCTTTCTTCACGGAGTCTCCAGACACGAATCCGAACCTCGTAGTGTTGCAGACAGATGCGTGACTCGTCAGTAAAGACAACTTCATTCCATTCTGCAGCCCACATCCTTTTTTCTTCGCACCATTGGTGGCGTAGACATCTGTGGTTCGGCGTCAAGGGTAGACCAAGCAATGGACGTCTTGCGTTCAGACCACTCTGCTGTAAAGGGCGTCGAATGGTACGCGCATACACTGAAAGATGCGTTACAGACTCAATCTGTTGTGCTAGCGTTTCATGATGCGACTTAGTGGTCCGTCGCTGTCATGCGCACAATTTGCCTGTCCTCACGTGAAGCGGTGCTGTGAGGTGAATGCTATCGACCACTTCGGTCCGTCGTACCCTAATTCATCCAACGGTCACATATCCGCACTACAGTTGTTTGGTTTCGTCCAACACGACTACCGATTTCTCTGAAAGGTAATCCACAATCTAGGTAGGCCACTATCCTTCCTCTGTCGAACTTGTATGCTTGATCAAAAGCTGATCGCTGTTTTCTACGAGACATAACTGATCGTTTTTTGAAAAAACCACAAGAAAACGCAATTGCCGAACTTGAAATCGTCTAAATCTTCAAGCCTTAAATAGCGCTTTAAGGTGGCGCCACAGGTGCGTGTGATGTGTGTCTGTGCTGAAATTATAATCATTTGCATATCTCACCTTCGCTTATGCATGTTGTAAATTTCATGTTCTTTGTATGCTTCCTTTAGGGGGTTGCATTTACGGTGGCCCGCAGTGTAGTTACAATAAATATAAAATATGTATATATATATATATATATATGCATGTGACAGAATCACACACAATTTAAGTGACAAAAAAGAAAGCAATTTTCCTTTCCTCTTTCTACATATGGTGTTGGACTATTGTTTTGTTTGTTACTATTTATTCATTAACTATAATTTAATTATTATAATAAAATAATATAGTAAAAAAGAAACCACATTTTTAGAAATTAGTCCATTCCAGGTGGGATTCGAGGCCACGACCATTCGATTAGAATTCCAACGCCCTCTCCATTGCATTAAAGGAACACAAACAGTGGCACACACAAGGGGGGTTCTGGGGGTCCGGACCCCCAAAGCCCTTTATTTTTTTCCCGATTGATTATAATTCAAAGTACATAGTACGCAAAATTACATAAAGTATTTCTTATTAATGATTAATTTTATTAATTAATGCTAATTATTTATTCAATAATTAGTTTTTTACTGTCTTTTGTTCCCGAAAATCGAGAAAATCAAAAGGAGCATGATACAAGAATGGTGAACTCTCGACCACGGACTCCCCCTCCCCCTTGAAAAATTCCTGTGTGCGCTACTGGACACAGCGAACCATTTTCCTTTCTATATATGTTTTTGGACATTATTTTTGTTTGCATCTATTTATCCATTTTCAATTTAATTAATGATTTAATATTTGGAAAAAACTGTATTAAGTTCAAGTGTGTGTTATCATCCACTACAAGTTTAAAAAATTGTATTTGAACTTGAGAGGATTAATAGAAAGTATTTTATTTACAATTGAAAATTTGAACAAGATATATAAAGAGTGTTTTTTTTCAGGTATAGAAGTTTAAGTTGGCATTACTTTCCAAGATGGCGACTGATTTAACAGCTGCCAAGTGATTTATTATCAGTTTGGTTTGCCAATTCATCAAAACGATCATCAAGCAAGGCGTAGATTCGTCGAATGGGCCCAAAACGATATTGCCGTTGTTCCCGATTTTCATAAGCGAATTTTGTTTAGCGATGAAGCGCACTTCTGGTTGAATGGCTACGTCAACAAACAAAACTGCCGCATTTGGAGTGAAGCTAATCCACAAGTGTGTGTCGAAACACCGTTACATCCAGAAAAACTGACTGTTTGGTGCGCTTTATGGGCTGGTGGAATCCTTCTTCAAAAACGATGAAGGCCACAACGTTACAGTCAATGGTGATCGGTATAGAGCCAAGATTACTAACTTTTTCATTTCTGAATTGAACAATCATGATGTCCAGGAGCTGTGATTCCAACAAGACGGCGCAACATGTCACACAGCTCGTGCCACAATCGATTTATTAAAAGAAACGTTTGGTGACCGCCTAATTTCACGTTTTGGACATGTGAATTGGCCTCCGAGATCTTGTGATTTAACACCCCTAGACTATTTTCTGTGGGGCTATGTAAAGTCATTGTTCTATGCGGGTAAGCCACAAACGCTTGACCATTTGGAAGACAACATTTGCCGTGTTATTGCCGATATACGGCCACAAATGTTGGAAAAAGTCATCGAAAATTGGACGTCCAGATTGGACTACATCCGAGCCAGCCGTGGCAGTCCTATGACAGAAATCATATTTAAAATGTAATGCCACGAGAGTATCTTTCGAATAAAAAAAATTCATGTCAATCGAATAATACATCGTTGTTTTATTACAATTTAAAGTTCTATACCTCTAAAAAACACCCTTTATATATATAGGGAGAGAGAGAACTAATGGTAAGAATTGAGAAAGCATGACATTATGTTTCATCCAAAGTAAATAATTAAAACAAAACATTAACAATATTATTAAACAACAAAAATATAATTATTCTTTTTTATGGGTAAGAATAGATTATTACATTTTTATCCGAATTATAATGTTCGCATATTTATTACGGAACAATCAAATGGAATGGAACGCATTTGATTTGTGTATGCAGTAGTTCAACCATATAGGTTTGCATCAAATAAGTGTCCTAAAACACGCTGCACAAAGTGGTGTACAAGGTAGATTCTCCACGAAATTCAGTGTAATCTCTTTCGGTCATTAATTATCACGAAGTGCTGTGTTGATTGTATCAACCTAAGCAAACCTCTCAAGCCTCGAACTCCACTGAATTGATCAATCATTCTCATTATATAGCCTATCTGTTAATTTACACATCTGCAAAGCCTCTGTATCAGTTAGAAATGTAATAACAGACGGCATTGTACTGTGAGTTATGTCAAAAGAAAGTAAATATAATACCCTAAGTTATATCAATCTATAAATATATTTTAAGGATAAAGTACAATTAATAATATTTCTAAGCATGTATTACCGATTTTAAATAGATTTAACCCAAAAATTGCCTACTAAAAAATTACGTGATTGCTCCTTAGTTCTCCAGTTTTTCACGTAGATGGAATTTCGCGTGGTATTGGAGGAGAAAGAAAATGCACAAATAAGAAACTTTTAATCTGATATAAGTAAAACATTCGCAAACACTATCAATGTCATTTTAATTGAATTGCAAAGCATTCTCTCAGAATAGTTTTACTGATAGTAACATACAGTAAAGAATTGTATTTAGGGAGGACGTAAATATTCGGCCTGGGCTCTTAACGCACTAGATGAGTGAAACGGACATATACGCCGGTGGCATTTAAAGGGTTAGTAATAGAGAGTTTTGTGTGTGTGTTCTTAAAATAATTTATTTATGACAATTAAAAAATATCATATTGTACCGTATTTTTAAAAAAGATAAATTAAAATAAGATCAGCTTGCTATTTTATTTAGGATCATTTCTAAGGAAAATTATTCTCTTTTATGTAATTTATTTTAATGACCATCATGCATCTTGTTCTTATACCTTATTGGACAAATTAAATAATTATGAATAATGATGTTATTGCACCTGTGTGTGTGAGAAATAATGTATAATTACAGCGAAACCCCCCAGAAAAGGTATTATGATTCGAAAAACCACATTCGAAAGATTGATAAGCTGAAACTCCCTATTTAATAAAAATTACACACATTTTTTTTAAATAAAAATTTCTTATGTTACGGAATATATTTTAGTGATTCTCATTTACGAGTAGTTCTTATGCATTAAAAATACAAAAATAATAACTGCTAATAATTACTTTATACTTAGGATAAATAGATCATACAAATTTATTATCAAACATATACATTGTCAATGACTTTTTTAAACAAGTAATATAAAAAAAATTTAAGTCAATTCCTACTTGGATCAACAAAGAAAAATTTTACTTTAGCTACTTTTAATTAAATAGTTATAAATAAAATAAATATGTATATACACTCAGGAACATTGAAAATAGCGACACAAGAAGAAAGCTAAGTACAATCGCGAAACTTTGCAAATAAGTACAGCCTAATGTAATATGAAAATGATCCAAGTTTTGTGCCAATACGCATGCTCATACACGCCGAGGTGGCGCTACAATCAGGAAGAGGGTGCTGTATAAGCCAGCGCAAATTCGAAGATTCATAAACGGGACGATTACCCGCCGATTGTAGGAAGACTTTGGAAAGCGAAACATGCCAGGTAAACGTGCTAGAAGACATTTCTCACAGTTAAGCGAGTTTAAGAGAGGCCTGATCATCGGGATGAAAACTGCAGGGTGGTCGACGCGCCGTGTTGCTGGCCAGGTGGATCGTTTGGAGTGGGCCGTTAGAAATTGTTGGCAGCAGTGGACACGAGAAGGTAAACAGGGAAAACAGGGAGCGCGGAAAACAGGGTCTGCAGCGACCAGGAAGACCACGAGGAGAGAGGATCGAAGGATCGTGCGGCAAGCTCTTGTTGACCCCATAGTGACTCGTTCAATGATAGAAGCAGATGTAGACATAGCAATTGTTCCACAAACAATTTCCAGACACCTTGCAGAAGCAAATCTTAAATCCAAGCGCCATTTCCTTGCACTTCCTTTAACACCGGAACATCGGCAACTGCGTCTACAGTATTGCCAAGCCAGATCAATGTAGAATGTCACAGATTGGCAAAAGGTTGTGTTTAGGGGTGAATTCCGGTTTGTTTTGGGGACAGATGATAACCGTGTTAGGAAGTGGAGGCGCCCTGGTGAGCGGTACAATTTCCCCCACACTGTTCTACGTCTCACTGCCCGCACAGCTGGTGTAATGGTCTGGAGGACCATAACCTATGATAGCCGATCCCCTGTAATTATGATGCGTGGAACCTTAACGGGCCAACATTACGTTGATGATATTCTTCGACCCCATGTATGAACTTTCCTAAATGGTCTCCAATTTTCCAGCAAGATAATGCTCTTCCGCATACAGCAAGAGTTCCTCACGACTTCCTAGGTCATTTTCAGACTCTTTCTTGGCCGGCCCACTCCCCCATTTGTCCCCTGTAGAGCACGTGTGGGATTAGCTAAAACGGCAGATGCCATCGTGTCACTCTGTACATGATTTAGTATTGGCTGTTCAAGATTTGTGGGTCCATCTGCCTCAGGACAACATAAGGTGACTAATCAACTCAATGCCGGACCGTGTGGCGGCATGTATTGGAGCTGGAGATGGTCCAACGTGCCATTGAAGTTGCCCTGTGTTTGTGTCGCTGAACACTCTTTATTCGTTTAATTGTCTTGTTTTTGAGATCAAGTGAATCTCTCATCTGTGTCATTAAGTGTATTAAATTTCATTTCAATCCGATGCTTTCTTCTTGGGTCGCTATTTTCAATGTTCCTGAGTGTACATAGCACATAATCACAACATTAAGTGGTAATTAATTTTTATTCATTGTCATTAAAGAATCGTATTGTCATCCAAAACAATTGTGTATATAAAATTTCAGCTCAACTTAATGCTTTAAAAGGGATAAAAAAGCCTTTTCAAGTTTTAAAACAAGTCGCCAAAAATGATGCTAAAGGGGCTGTACTTGTAATTATTTTAATAATTAGTTTTTTATTAATTATAATTAAATTATTGTATTTGTCATCCAAAATAATCATATATATAAAATTTCAGCTCAATTGAGTGCTTTAGAATGTATTTTATTAACTATTGAAAATTCCACCAAGATAAATAATTAAATATATAGGTAGTGTGAGCTAATAGTAGGAATTGAAAAGAACGAAAAGCAAAACCTACTTGAGGTCACGTCTTGGTTACGATTTCAAAATTGAGCCAAAAACGCGCCAATCGTAGGATCTCCACATTTGAAGTCGTTTGAACATGAAACAAGATAGCATCTCCGCCCATGCGGTATAGTGGTTAGTGACTCTGACTACTGTGCCGTTGGGAATGGGTTCGAATTTTGGAGATGGAGAAAGCATAGATGTTTATAAATTTATAGTACATTTGCGGTGTGTTGGACTACTCTAAATTGACACAAGTTCTCTCGTAAGGTTGGATGGAAGGGAAAGAGAGGTGGGGTGTGCTCCTGACCATCTCCCGTGTGTTCCTCCAAAAAATTGGTGTAGAACATAGTCAAACCATACTGTCATTTGTATGATTCTAAAAGCTATGGATAATGAAAGCCGTAAATCTCTGACCCTTTGCCATGATTATATATATATATATATATATATATATATATATATATATATATATATATATATATATATATATATAATTTCGTGGGTCTCGATGTGACACCGTCAGACATGTGGCATTAGAAACAAAAACAACAAGATAACACACGGTCTGAAAGACAATATATTTAATCAGACATATTGTGTAAGACAGTGTTTCTCAAACTGTGGGGCGCGCCCCCCTGGGGGGGCGCGGTATTCCTGTAAGGGGGGCGCGAGCATATTGGAAATAAAAGGTTTAAAAAATAATTTTTTGGAATGAAGAAAACAAAATGCTTTCTGACTTAATAAAAAATGCACATTTACACTGATATTATTTATATATATCATCTGGTGATCATCAAAAATAAAACATTCCACTTCAAACGTTCATTAGCTATCTTTGATTCTATAACCAAATAAAAAAAAGACATTTTGTTTGCTTTACTGTAATCTTACGATGAGAGATTTTTTTTATTACGTTTCTTTTAACCACTAAAATGCTACTTTTGAATATCATTTATTTGACCTTCAAACTTACTGGTATGTTTCACTCCATCTGTTTTTAATTTAGGAAAGTTGTAAATAATATTTTTCTGTTGCTTTTTTCCATGTGAGTGAGTTATATGATATACGGATAAGTGTATTGAGTACTTTGAAGGATTACTTGGGCAAACATACAATGCATAACGGAGAACATTTTACCCGATTCTTCTTTAGAACTAATATCCATATGGTTTATTGAATAACACTTTTAACACAGAATCGGTCTCGCGATGCGCAGAGTCATCTGATGTTCACGAAATCGTTAATTCTGGAAAAACTGTTTATTTGTTACCAATGACCTTGACAGAGTATCTTCCAATAAGACAGTCTTAATGGGAACTAAAATGAATTTATCACATTTCGCCCTCTTTTTTTGGGGAGTATCAAACGTTTTTTTTTTTTTTTTTTTTTTGCAATCTAGTTACTAGTTTTGATCGAGTTCCCTGCGCGACCACTTTAGTTCAAAAATATTTTCTATGAACATGCTTTATGTCCTTTATTAAGAGTACGCAGATTTGGAACATTTTCATTAGTTTTATTGGATTTTTTCTCAAAAAATTAAAGAAAAATTTAAGAGTCCTTGAAAGTAGGTAGGTATATTTTCTCTTAATTAAATTATTCACTGGAATTGGGATTTTTATCGTGTATAGTAAAAATAATTATAAAATAAATTATAGTTTAAAACCAAATTTTAAAAAAAAAAACACGTTTTTATAGTGACTCCAACTAAAAAGTAAAAAAAATAAAAGTATATATTACTCAAAAGTAACATATAAAAAATTTAATACTTATCTTGTTTATTTGTACGGTTTATAATTATGATCGTATTGTAGCTTTAGCACCCCCTCCCCCCAAATGCATTATTATTGCATTCAATACATTATAATTTTTAAGGGAGGGAGGGGGCGCGATAAAAATTATGATTGAATATTGGGTCGCCAGTAGTTAAAGTTTGAGAACCACTGGTGTAAGAAACAACATGACTGTGAAGTAAAAGACGCATTTCGAAAAAGGTGTAATTAAAGAGACGAAATAAATTGTAAAATGCAATGTGACTTTACAAAGACCATTAAGTGGTTTCTGAAAATTCCAACACAGCTTAAGGTAATCGACTACGTTCGGAACCATGATTTTGCAAAAGCGAATCAATAAATAATATTTATGATATTTAGTGTCACTTAGATTAGAAAATGTTTATAAAATTGTTTTAAGAATAGTATTAAAATAAAAAATTATTTAAGTACAATATTTTGATAAAAAATGAACATAGTGACCCATTTTCAAAATATTCTCCTTTTGTGAAAAATGCTTCTATTATAATAATATTTTGCCTGTATATGGCTCACACCTCTGTATAGAGGCTCAACTAGAATTTTTGAGATATATAACTTAGATGTGGGTTTATCTATGTTTTACGACAATAGAGGGGAGAAAGTTTAAGAAAAACACGCCGATAATAGTTTCAATTAGTTGTAACTCTGAAAATAATGTGAGTTTTTTAAAAATCATAGTTGAACCTCTGTACAAAGGTCTGAATTCAAAATATTAATTTAATAGAAGCATTTTTCACAAAAGGAGAACATTTTGAAAAAAGGTAATTCTAAGCTAATTTTTTGCCAAAATATTGTATTTACATAATTTTTTTTGTCAAAATGGCCTTAAAACAGGTTTATATATGTATTATAATCTAATTGACACTAAATATCATGAAAATTATCCATTTATGCACTTTTTTTTAAATCACGGTTCCGAACATAGTTGGATAACTTAAAAACAATAAAACAGAATTTTCGGGCATCAGTGTGAATTTTACTGCTCAGTGTGTGTACTGCTCAGTGGGACTCACAATTTCAGTGTGAATTTTACTGCTAGTATCATACATATTTTTTTTCTGACAACTATTTCAATTTAGGGTAAAAAGGAATAAAATAGACATTGAGTTTCCAAGGAGGGAAATAGCCAAATTCAAGCTGTTACGTTACACAGTCAATATGGTTATACTCTATCGAAAAAATTTTTCGCAAATCATTAAAAAACATAAAAAATACAATGAAGGTATAATTATTAGAAAGCTGTTATAATTTATTGTTTTAATTAGACTATATATATATATATATATATATATATATATATATATATATATATATATATATACATTCTAGAGGACCCGACAGACGTAGCCCTGTACACACATCTTAAATTCAAAATAAAAGATTTTTGAATATTCTCTCGATACTGCGATCATAGCGCAGTCTGCCGGATCCAATGTAAAACATTCCAAGATCAACAATTTATAAATAAAAAATTAATTAAATAAACATTTCTAAACCGAATTATAAATCTAAACCATTCTCGAATCCACTGGAACAGACAAAAACTTTCATCAAAATCGGTCCAGCCGTTCAGGAGGAGTTCAGTTACATACACACGTACAGAAGAATTACATATATAAAGATTACTTGAAAATATATTAATTAAAAACTCTAAAAAGCGTGAATCGCGTCTGCATTTTCGTAACAATAAAGACCAAGTTTGGCCAGTTTGGCTGAAAATCAATTTTCGACGCCAATTTACGCCTTTTTCGATTCCTACTATTAGCTCACGATCTCTATACATATTTTATTTGTTTGTTTATATATTTATTTATCTTGGGGGAATTATCAATCGTTAATAAAATGCATTTTAAAGCGCTCAATTGAGCTGAAGTGTAATGTACATGATTATTTTGGATGACAATACAATAATTTAACTATAATTAATAAAAATTAATTGATTAAAACTAATTATTTAAAAAAATACAAATACAGCCACGTTGGCGACTTAGCGACCCTGTGGCGACTTATGTCAAAATTTGAAAAGGTTTTTTTTCTCACGTGTTAAAGCCTTCAGTTGAAAGGAAATTTTATTTTATAACAATAGCGTTGTTACAACAATGCAGGTGAATGTTGAGTTGTATCTTTTTGAATATATTTAATTAATATATTTTTGAATAATTGCGATATCGGACCGAATTGTGAATCTAAACCGTTCTCGAATTTATTTGAACCCACACGAAAAATTTCATCGAAATTGGTCCAGCCGTTTAGGAGGAGTTTAGTGACAAACACACGCACAGAAGATGTTTATATACTATAAAGATTAATCATTCTATATATTTTAAGTATCGGATAAACTTATAAAATCAATGTTTATTAAAAATGTTATCCTTTGATTCAACTTTAAATTTAAAAAATACATATTGTAAAATTTTTCTTGATGTTACTTAATTTTGTCTGAAAAGTATGGCTTATTTAGTTACATTATTTAGCATATTGACCAAATAGTGACACTATTAAAAAGTATAAAATCCTTTTACTCAAATAATAATAAGCTAAAAATTTCAATTAAAAGCTTACATTACAGGGAAAATATTAAGAATACTTTTGTTATAAAATTTATGCTAGAAAAATTAACTCCTACACATATATACAGGTGTGTGTGTGTGTGTGTGTTTGTATATGTAATTGTGTGAAAAGCACAAGAATATCATTAACGAAAATTAGAGCTTGAATGGCAAGTAGCAATATACTGATAAA
This sequence comes from Trichonephila clavipes, assembly GCA_019973935.1. Taxonomy (NCBI): domain Eukaryota; kingdom Metazoa; phylum Arthropoda; class Arachnida; order Araneae; family Nephilidae; genus Trichonephila; species Trichonephila clavipes. The sequence goes on from BMAU01008860.1 coordinate 184,878, forward strand.
TTCTTTCAAAAATATCTATATTTACTTAGTAGGATATGAATAAAATAATTTCAACACCCTTTGGGAACGTTATAATTGTGCATGAACTCACCATACTGATTTTAGCTGCTCCCGAATGTTATCTATTACTTAAACTTAAATATAAAAATTATTTTCTTTTTATTAAAATTAATTAAAATCATTACATTATGGAAGAGTTAAACTCAATGAGAATTAAATATTTCTAATGAAAGTTCAGCCTTAAAGAATAAAAAAAAATTTTTTAAATGAAAAATTTAATTCCAATCATTTACTGAAAGGGTCATTGACCTCACAAAATAATCCTCATTCATAAATTCAATACAAAGCGGTAGAGAAAATTCTACTTAAATAATTCATTTAATCGTCTAGAGTAAAAATCTGATTTCCAGAGCATTCTCAATCACAATATAAAGGCGTAAATATTTCCCTCGTATACTGGAAATGAAAAATCGCATTTGAGTAAATATATGAAATTACGCTTTGTGCCGAATGCTGGGTATTTTCTTTTACAGAACTCTTTCTTTCCTGGTTCATTACCTCATTCCTGTCTCTCAATCTATTGTTCTGATGACTTTTGGAATGTATTCCATGAAATCGAGATTGATTAAATGAGATTTTCCCAGCTTTACGCTAGAATGAATTATGTTCTGGGGATTAAAATTTCCGCTGTGATTGTCGAAAAAGATTTTAATAATTTGCTATATCTAGATGATTCTTTTAGCTTATTATGGTATACTGAAGATTTAAAAAAATAGTAAATTACTTGTATAATCCATCTTTATTCTCTATAAAGACCTCTGAGAATTTTTGTGTAAAATATCTGAATAACCAATATTGGTTGGAATAATTTTAACCTGAGAGAAGAGGCGTACTCGACACTAACGTCAGATGCCACCAGGGTGACCGAGTCACCCCGAAAACTTTTTTATAATTAGTTTTATTGTACACCATAAAATCGTAATTTTAGTGAATAATTTAATTAAGAGAAAGTATACTTACCTACTTTTAAACACTTTTAAACTTTTCTTAGTTAATTTTAGAATAAATCAAATCAAACTCAACTAATTTTTTTCAAATGTCCGTGACTTAATTAAAGGACACAAATCACAAACACTTTTCGCTAACATTACGTGAATGTTATTTCCAGGCAAAACTGTCATATTGTGTTCAAGTTATTGTAGTTTTATTGTCCTTTGATGATCTAATAGCATGTTCAACTTTTTTCTTGCTTGTGTCTATTTGACAGGACACAGTGTATCTTGTGGTACCTTTGACTTCCTATCCTTCTTGATAGAGTTTTTTAGGTAGCATTTGAAAATGTTCCTTTCAATTTAAACGTTTCATGTTCATAACTTTTCTCAAATTTACTTTCGCTATCAGGATTAACATTCCTTATTTCCTCAGGTTCTTTCCTTATCATATCAGTTTCTACTTTATCCAATAAAGATCACACACAAGTCAATTTCTTTCTGTATATTTTGTTCGTTTGCGTTTTTTTATTATGTTCATTCGTATTGATAATCCATAATGAGATGTATAACACAGCAATAAAAACAACTAAGCCATTCACAGATGAAAAATGTGTAGACTGTTAATAAAAAATATTTTGAAAGAGGTCGTGTGGGAACTCAGTCACCCCCAAGTACCTTAAGATTATAAGAAAAAGTTTTCCACTCCCAACAAAGAGAAATATATGAGAAAAATACATTTTAGATCCCATGGAGACTGTTATAAAGGAGAATTCTGACAAGGTCATTGGTAATATATGAACAGTTTACCCAGAATTAACGATTTCGTTAGCCTGGGTGACTCAGTATCCCCTCAACCGCATAATTAAGCAAAAAAATGTGTACTATATATAACTAAAATAACACTATTAAGTTGATTTTATTTTTGCCATAACTATCTAGAGAACTGTTAATTAATGTAATTGTGTGTAATGGAAAGACTCCATAAATATTTATAGCATTGAATTATACGATAAACTCCAGGAACATCAACATAAAAAGTCTCACAAAATACTGATGTTATGGATATTTATTTTACCCATTCTGTCTCTCTGTCTTTCTGTATTTATATTTGCAGTATTTGTGTTTACATGTATTATAAAGCTTAAGTAGAGAGAAAACTTCCAAAATATGTTTAAAAACCTCAAATTTCTTCTGGGAACACATTAAATAGAATTCTTAAAAGGATAACATGACCTTCACAATCTTTCAAAGTTACAGTTTGTTTTTAATATTTTTTTACAAATTTAATGCATTATTATTATGATTATTACAACACGTGTTCATTTACGCATTTTAATGACTTATCTATGTGTATTAAGTTGTCAAGTATAAAATGGAGCAAAAAATGCACATAGCTGAATTTGATTTTGTTTCCAATAAAAACTAAGATTTTAATATGATCTATTGCTTTCTTTTCCGACTGAAATATGCGTTCAAGAGTGGAAACGCTCTACCTTTCACACGAAAAACAAATTATACCAAAATACGACATCTAAATGAGGTTATATGCAATTGAAATAAATAACATGAAATTTGTTCCATTTCATACTTGACAACCTAACATATAGTATAATTTGACAAATTGTACAAATACATTATAATTTAACAAAATTCACATCCATAAATTTAAAGACAAAATTTAGTCCAACAACCAGAAAACATGCCATTTTATAATAAATTTAGAATGGGTAGAATGCGACATATACTCATAACCACTCACTTCATTGAATCTATTTAAGAATAAATTAGTAATAAATATTCCTTTAATATTTGATGAATTATTCATTATCCTATGACGTGGTACATGTATCACAATAATTAATTAATTAGAGTATTGGCTAGTACTGATGTACTCCAAATACTAATCAAAAAGAATACTTCATAGCTTATTGATAACTGAAATGAATCTTTATAAGTTTCCCATCGAAGTTAAAATATAATTCAATTAGTAATTATTAAACATTAAACAGTTAATTTATTATACTTACTGGTAAGATTAATGAATATGCATTACCAATAAATAACGAATATTTTAAATGAAATTAGTACTCGTTGTGATTTATTTAAGCATAAATTAAACTCACAAAAAGTTTGAAAAGTGTACCTTGAAATTTACATCCAATGTCTTGTGAACTTTACTTACTTATTTTTTTTAAAAAACGGTATAGCAGATTTTATTAATTTCTAAGTTGATTGATTGAATATTAACGTCGCACTGTTCAGCTACACGAGGGCTTTTGGCGACGGACCACGTAATTTTGAACCATGGTCAAGTGACGTGGACGACACCTGAGCTGGCACCCCCCTCTCCTAACTACCACACCACACCAACGGGTATTAATTTCTAAAGGCACTTACAAATATATGTATCGTATTCAAAGGAAAACTCCCTCAAACCCTCTCCAGTTGTCACTCTTTACGAAGAACAAAAAAATGAAACGTAGAATGCAAAAAAAAATCAAAAGACATTTGTATTATTTGTTTTAATGTGATTTGTTAAGATCTGTAGTTTATAAGGCTTAAGAAATAGCTAAGAATATATTTTTGAACACAAAGAAAAATAGCATAAAATTTTAATTTAAGAAATTTGCATAGGATTTTGGATTGTATATTTAGAGCTTTCATGTTAAAAATTCTTTTTATACATGCATGCATACATATATTAATAAATGTAATAAATATTTTACAAAGAATGGTTTAAGTCCCTTAAAAAAATTAGAAACTCACCCGTTGGTCTTATTGACATAATATGAATAGTTTTCACACTTTATAATGTAACTTATTAGAAAAAAGAGCTAGTTTATATTATCGCTTTTAACAGCGAAAAATATTGATAATATGTATTATTTAAGTATTTTTCAGTAAAAAAAGTGTAAACAAAAAAAATTTCGTCTCAATTAAAGCAGAGTTTCTTGATTTTGAGTTACAAATAAGATATAATCTTCTTAACTATAGCAGAATATTTTACAAAAAAAATACTTAACCTACTAATTATTAAACTTATATTTTATAAAAATCCTATATATATATATATATATATATATATACAATATATATATCATCTACTTTATTGCCTTGATTTTAACTTCATACAAGTAAATACTAATAGGCTATAATTTTATAGTTATGTTTTAATAGTTAAGTGCATTTTATTCATAATATTAAAATTTTTCCAAATATTATTTTTTTCTTTACTTATGGCTCAGAGTATATGCAAATTACAGATGAAGATTAACTAGCCCTAAAACTTTGTTTAAACCTGCAATCTTGGTTCCTAACGTCTGGAGTTATTTATCGTTCTACTGTGGTTATTATTCCCTACTATCTTGACTAGTTATACTTAGGTTTTATAGCTATTTGTATGCATTTATGGATTATATATATACACACACATATATATACACACACATACATATATACACATATACATATATACATATACATATATACATATATACACATATATACACACACACATATACACACTAGCCGGTAACCATTCGCTTCGGTGGTATTTCATAATATCGGGCCACTATGTGTAGTTTTTTTTAAGTTAATTGATATCTTAAGCTTTCCCATGCAATCAAAAGTTTACTAATAGTTCTCGCTTTTAAGATTAAAAAAAATTGGACGAGTTTCTAACATATATCCTTTGCGACCCAGTAACAACCCCTCCCCGTCTCCATTTTGATTCGATTTCAGCAAACCTCAGTATAACCTGATCTCCCTTAAACAAAAGAAATACGGATGCCAAATTTAAAGACCGTTCAAATAATAGTTTAAAAACGCGAACTTTTTTATTAATAACGCCCCTTCCCCGTGGATGAGCGGATCTTTTCTCAACAATGGAACAAGATCGATCTAATATAGTTCAAAAACGGATTTGTTTTATCTATACCTTGAGTGCTGAATTTAGTGTGGGTGAATCAAATTTCTCTTATGTATGTATGTATGTGTAGAACATGTTAAGGAAAATATAAATCTTAATTATTTAAAGGAATGAAGCTCACTACTAACTATTCACATAAAATTTAAAAACATTATGAAATTCTCCAGACAAAGGTTACAACATCATTGCCAAACATACACGTTGTGACAATTAAATTCCGAAACTGCGCATGTCCAAGCCGTTAGGCTTGATGTAAAGGAGTGGAAATGGAATATAGTTGACCTTAATCCCTCTGATGCTAGTGTCACGTTATTCCATCGCTCCATTTAGTTCAGTTTGTAATTCAATCTTGCTTCAGTGAGACGTTTCTGTGTGGAAGTCCCGCGATCATGATGAACTAAAAATTGAGGTGCGCATAAATTTAAATTTCCTCGTAAGATTAAATAAAACAGCCTCCAGCTCATTGTTTTAAATTGTTAAAATAGGTGTTTTAAGATAATGTCACATAGTCAAATTTTTTAATCAAATCTTGGGGGCTCTTGGCAGATTAAACCCTAGTACAGGTTCTCCTCGACAGGTGCCTCCCTCTAGGGAGGAGACGTGGCGTCAAAATTACCTGAGGTAATTGGTATCTGCCTATATGTGCCACACTAAAAAGATACACCAGCTTCCGGGGAATGTACTAGGTCTGCAATGGTTAACCCCCATTAGAAAGAAAAAGAGTTTCAGGAAATCGGGAGGTTGTTGAAGAAGATAAATGATTTGGTCAATTTGTGACGTCAAGAGCCAGTCATGCTCGTCATTTTGTTTGATTTTAAAGACATCATCATGATTGAATGGGTACCCCAAGACAAATCCGTAAGTTAGCAATGCTACTTTGAGGTCCTGAGAATGCTTAGAGAAAAAGTGAGGGGAAAAAACGCCAGATCTGCAAACCAATAACGCGTGGATTTTGCACAAAGACAACGTCTCAGAAAACAGTCCTGGACGAACAAATGCTTTACTGTACCGAAACGTCCAACGTACACACCATATATCGCACCATGGAACTTCTGCCTCTTTCTTAAAAGAAAAAATGCATTGATGGAAATGCATTTTCAGTCTGTAGAACAGTTGAATTCAACAACGGCAAACTTACTGAAGATGATGACGCTTAATGAGCCATAGTCTGCTCTGAACTGTGTATGCAACTATTTATTGATAGGGAAAGGGAGAAAGGTATTAAAAGATATTAAAGCAGTGTTTCTCAAATTGTGGGGCGCGCCCCCTGGGGGCGCGAGCATATCCAAAATAAAAGATTTAAAAAAATAATTAATTTACTGGAATGAACTAAAACAAAATACTTTCAGACATAATAAAAAATGCACTTTTACTCTGATATAAGTTATAGGCAATATTAAATCATCAAAAAACATTTCTTCAATACTTAATTAGCTATCTTTGATCCTATAACCAAATAAAAAATATTTTATTTAACTTGCTGTAATCTCATGATGAGAGAGTTTTTATTACGTTTTCTTTTTTAAAACTAACATTCTACTCTTTCAGAGAAAAAACAGATCCCAGATCCAGAATCGAAAAAATTTAGGAACATAAAAAATTCATCACTGTCATTATTTTTGAAATACTGCACATTATAGCTGTAATTTGTTTGACCTTCAAAGTTATTGGTACAGTTAATTATGACCCCTCTCTTATGTGTTTATTTCTCATTTAAGGAAGTTGTAAGTAATGTATTTCTCTGTTGCGCTTTTTTCCATGCAAAACAGATTTATGATATTTGGAAAACCACGGAGAGCACACACTTTGATGGATTACTTGGCCAAGACTTAGTCCCAGATGAGTATTTTCAAACATATAAAGCATAACAATTGTTTTTAGCAGTAACATACATATTATCATATTGAATACACTTTTTACCCGGAAGTGGTCCCGCTGGACACACAGATCATGAAATTGTTAATTCTGGCAAAACTGTTTATTTGTTACCAAAGAAAAATTGAAAAGTCCTTGAAAGTAGGTAAGTAAACTTTCTCTTAATTAAATTATTCACTGGAATAACGATTTGTATCGTGTACAATAAAATAATTATTAAAAAAAAGGATTGGGGTGACTCAATAACCTCGCTCGACCGTATCGAGTGCGCGCCTGCTCCCAGGTTCAAACATGTTGAAGTCTTTTTGCTTTAAATATTAAAAATAATACAATTAATCTTCATCGGAATTTTATATTATTGCTCATTATTTAACATCAATTATGAATGCTAATTATGTGAGGCTTAAAATTAAAATTCGCTTAAAGCTAATTATAATTTGAGCAATCATTTTTAAAGAAACATTTTACATTTTTGTAAACATTGTCGCGCACTTACTTTTCTTGCAATACAGCTATTATATCAAGAATGTTTTATTTTTCTTATAAATGAACTCCTTCAAAGAGCTGGTTTCTTTTATATATATATTGCTTGTTTTATTTTTTAAGGCTCGCTTTTTTTATAACTGGCGTATAATGCGCACCCGTACATTTCGATCTTATTCTTTTGTGTTAAAAGTACGCGTTATACTCCGGATTTTACGATAAGTTATTGCAATAAAGATTTAGGAATTTGAGATTTCACAGCGTTTTTGAAAATATTTTTCTTCAGGTGTAAAATATATTGGTTTTATTTTATGAGGGTGTTTTTGAAGAACACCTATTCATTTAAAAAATTTCGGAGAGAAATAAAAAAAAACATTTTTGCATGTATGTCTCGTTCGATATTCAATAAAAGTAAGACAAATTTTCTAACACACAGTTTTTCTTTAAAAATATTGGTATGCAAAGCTTACACTCTTTTATCTTTACATTTATGTGCAGAGAGAAATATCTTACATAAAAAAATCATTGGGAATACTTCCTTTGCTTATTTTCTTTGAGAAATTCTAGCATCCGAATTCGGCTATATTTTATCTGAGAACAAACTTTAATTTGATTCTGTCGCTTCAGAAAAGGTTCTTAAAAAAGAGAAATATCAATGTAACACACTTCAAAAGCAGGCATCTAATTTTTGATCCAATATTCTCTAAAGTATCCGACGTATCAAGGTTTCTTTTCCTTTGCTGTCACCACCGTAAAAAAAGTTTCTCCTTTTTTACAAACTTCATTTTTTTAGATATACATCCCTGGTTTTATGGGGAGGGGGGTTTCAGAAAATAACTTGAAAAAAGCAATTTTAAACTTAGGCTTCAAAAGATAGGTAGTATAGGTGAACCTCTGTACATCCATAGGCACGCAGAATAATAATTATTTGATTACTTTCAAGGTCAATGAACTCTATAGTATTTGAATGAAATTATGGAATATACATTAGTGTATACATGCTTTTCGTGGGAGTATAGATATTTTTATTAAAAACTTTTTTCTAGACTTGTAGTTCAAAGTTAAAATGCATAATCTTTGTGTCTCTAGAATCTTTTTATAGAATATAATTTAAAGTTGCATTTACTAAGTGAAAATAAGAATTTTCGTAATGTATAAGTATAACTTAATAGAACTCATAAAGTTATAAGAAAAAGTAATATTTTCCGATACTTTGTTTCCGTTGGACAAAATGATTTAGCTTACTTTAATACCTATTCATAAGATATTAAATTTAATCTCCTCCATAAAATAACCATGACGTGTTGATTTTTTAATATTGTGAAACATTTTTCTTTTGATTGATATATAAAAAAATAAAATGTGAGTTGAGTACATTTTGTTTAATTCACAAATATTCAAAATAATAAAAATAATAGTATTAGAGCATCGTATTTCTTTTAAATCTCAGAACTCAAAAACTTTGGAGCAGATTTTTACCAAATTTGAAATACAAACTAATATTAAAAGAAAAAAATACGTTCGGGGTAAACTCATTACCTAAAGTGAGTTGTCTTACTTTTTAGAATTTAATCATATTAATTAACACACTAATATCATTATTTATTTCTTTTTGAACTATCACGAGCAAGATAATTTAAACAACAGTCAATGAAATTGAGAAATTCCCTTCTCTTTTTTTTCTGTATATATAAAGGAGAAAAACGACTCACTGACTGACTGACTCACTGACTGACTGACTCATTGACTAATCATGATATCTCCGGAACTATTAAACCTACAAACTTGAAATTTGATAGGTAGGTTCCCTTCATGGAATAGATGTCAGCTAAAAACGCATTTTGCAAAGTTCGAAACCCAAGGGACGTTACGGGGGTTTAAGAGGCGTTATACATATTTATTTTCATTACTAAACTATTAGATGTACAGTCGTGAAACATGGTACACAGATTTCTTTCATAAAGTAGAGATTCCCTACATAATGATTTTTACAAAAGTCGACCTCCAACTGGCGTTGAGGGTGCTTAAAGGGCGTTATACATAATTATTTCCATTTTTAAACTATTAGACATACGGTCTTGAAATTTTGTAAGCGGAATTCTTTCATAGAGTACAGATCTCCTACAGAATAGGTTTTGTGAAAATCGACTCCGAAGTGGCGTTGTAGAGAATTAAGTGGCGTTATATAGGCAATTAACTCCTTTTTTAAACTATTAGACGTAAAATCTTGAAATTTCGTGATCTGATTCCATTCATTGAGTAGAGATCCGCTATAAGATGGGTTTTGTGAAAATCGTTCCTAAGTGGCGTTGCGGGGGCTTAAGGGGCGTTATAGATAATTATTTCCATTTTTAAACTATTAGACGTACAGTCTTAAAATTTGGTAAGCGAATTCCTTTCATGGTGTAGAGATCCGCTATAAAATTGTTTTGGGGGAAATTGATACCCTAGGGTCACTGAGAGGGGTTGAGGAGCGTAATAGATAAATATTTCCACTTTTCAACTAATAGAAACACCTGCGTGAAAATTAGAAGGTATGTTCCGTTCATGGAATAAAGTTCCTTTTGCAAAGATTTTTGCGAAAACAGACCCCCCAAAGGAGTGGGCTTGTGAGGGATTAAGGCGTATTATAGAAAAATTCCTGTTTTTGAATTTAACTCATTTACTTGAAATTTGTTGAGCACTTTTCTTTAGTTGAATAGAGTTCCACTAAGAATGGATTTTACGGAAATCAACTCCAGGGGGAAGCGAGGAGAATTATTGGGGCGTAGTGATAGACAAAATTCCCGTTTTTGAACTGCTAAGACTCTAATAATAAAATTTGGTTTGCATGCTTCTTTTTTGTTGAATTGGAATCCGCTAAGAATGCTGTAAACGAGGTATTGATGATAAAAATACCATTTTTGCTCTGTTAGATTCACACTTGAAATTTAGCACGCATGTTTATTTTATGAAGTAGAGATCCACTGAAAGTTGCTTTGGTGGAAATCCACTTGATTATTAGGTTAAGTGAGCGAAAAAAATCTTTCTACTTCAATTTTAGATATAAATAGAAATTAGATATTATAATTTATGTTCTTTTTACATCAAGGGGTGAGAGTGTAACAGCTATAAATATATTTTTCAATACAATCGAATTCTTAATGCTAGATATCAGTAATTAATATATATGTAAACAGTATACATATATACAACATCGTGAAATACAAGCAGGTGGGTAACGGCTAGTAAATATATATACTCCATCCACATTATACTTTTTGTATCCTGTTTAAAATAAATTTTATCGTCTATCTTGTTGGAAGAATTATATTGCATTTCATTGAAGTTAAAATGAAAAGGTTAAAAAAAGTGTCCCCTACACCCTCAAAAATTTCATATTTTTTTACCTTAACATTACGCTTTTTAGGTGAAAACTCATTTAAAAACTCACTTTATAAACTAATTTTAAAAACTCACTCACTCACTTTTATTCAATTTAATTCTATTAGGTTGTAATTAAAAATGGTATTTTGACAAGCTACTATATATAATCTTAATATTAATATTAACATTTTTAAAACTCTCAAAGATTTTGTCTTAAAAGAAAATTACATTAATTTTTTAATGGTTCTTTATATAAACAAGAGAAAGGACTCCCATAAGGGAGACCAGCTAGCAATAGTTTGGCTAATCTTTATTTACATTTTTATGAATATAATTATATTATTAATAATGACTACTATATTGTTAGACATATTGATGATTTAATTATTTTTGGTAAAAATGATAATTTAAATCCCATTATTAATTTTTATCCGGGTTACATAAACTTAATTAAAATTAATAATAATCTAATCAAAACAAATTACTTTGATGTAACACTGTATATTAAGGATTTGAAATTACATAGTAATATTTATGATAAAAGGGATGCCTTTAATTTTATTATGATCAAAGTGACTTACTAGAATTCAAATTTATCAATATCTATACATAGAAATATTATTTTTAACTATATTTATCGTAATAATGTATTAGTTAGCGATAAAGCTAATATTTTTTTAAATCTTAAAAAAATTTTTACTCACTGTATTGAACATGGATATCCTGCTAACATTCTTAGTAATTATATTTATAATGGTTTTTAATGATACAATTTGTATTACTGTAATTATTTACTGTTTATGCTTTGTAATGATTTTTTAAATTTCTACAATATCTAATTTATTCTACAATTATTAAATAGATGGCGCCACATGCTTATTTAATTTTAATAATTTTATATTTTTTGCGTTTCTTTTATATTTTTACACTAATTTTTGTATGAATATTATTTTTATGATTTTTTAAAAGTATATGTATATATATAAATTTCTCAATATCCTATCGCAATTCATTTTATGCGGTTCTGCTCTCACTCTCTTGTATTTGGCGGGAACACACTACTTGTTCATGCACTCCCGACCATCGTCTACACTCCGAATAAAAGTAGGTTATGTTTTTTGTTCATATGTTATTTAGTTTAATGATTTTTTAATATTTAAATTCCTCATACATAATTCTTTCCTTTCCTCTTGATACATAGTATGACAAATTACAGGTGAAGGTTGGCTGGCCGCAAAACATGTTTAAACCTGCATACCTGGTTCCTAAGGCCAGGAGTTTGTCATTATACTACTGTGCCTTCTTCCTAATTTTAGTTATCTTAGGTTTATAACTATCTGTTTATTTTTATATTTTCGTTTATATTTATGTATATGTATATATATATATATATATATATATATATATATATATATATATATATATATATATATATACATATATTGTGGAATTTTGTTTATTCTAATTCATTGCTTTGTTTACATAACTCCTTTCGTCGCTATTAAGATACCAATCGTTTCAATACTTTTTTCCTCGGAATTTAAAAGATAAATTATTCATCAGATAAGCCTTTAAATTAGAATAATGGAACTCGTATAATTAAATCCCTAATTACGATTTTTCTTTTAAATTCTGTTCAAAAACGTTTTTTTTTTTATTGTGTTATATCAATATTTACAAGAAGCTGCATCTCCTTACTTTTGTCTCCTCACAGTGCTTTAATCATAAAATAAACATAACATGTCTTTAAAGCTTAATTTAATTTAAATATAATAAATTAATGTACAGCAAACTAAAATCAGAAATCAAAGAATTAGGAGATTAATTTTAGTATTCTGAATGTGAGAATTATTACATAGATGCATTTTTATTGCATATCGTTTAAAAAAATTAATTGAAAAGAATAAAGTACGCTATATATTGACATGAAATGTGCATTGGGAATAGAATTAGTATATAATCTTCATTGTATAACACGATTTACTCGAATTACGTTTCCTATAAATTTGTTTCTACAGAAAATTATTTATCTAGTATATTCAATTATTCTAATTAAATTGCATGTTTAAATTATGCAAAATAATTTATTTGCTGCTTACTTGTGGATTTTCACCATACCAATCCATTTTAAGTTATTCAAGAATATCTTAAGAAAATAGATAAAATCCGAAGAAAGAAATACATTAAAAGCAGACGAAAGGATTTATTTGATATTTACTTCTGTATTTTGCATGTATTAATGTGCCTTTTGAAAAGATCCAAGGTTGGTTTGGTAAAATAGATAAAGTATGATTCAAATTAAAACATGTATTATTACTGTTTATTAGAGGAAAATATATTAATTAGTTACCAGTAAAAAAATATATTTTTAACAAATTCATGAAGGAATTAAATTTCATATAACCTTTCCTTTGAACTCTGGATGTTTTGATTTAATGTTCAATTGAGTTAATAATATTCGTAAATAGTAGACTTTCAAGCATAATTAAGTTTCAATTATTTTTTAAAAACTTAGAATAGTAGAGAATTCGCCGATTTTATGAACAAACATATAACTATACTTTTTAAAAAGCACATCAGAAAGAATGGAATCCACTGGTCTAATCAAGTCAAATGCTTAGGAATTATATTATTGATAAAACTCTCACTTCCAAACAACAAGTAGCTTTTACTCGTATTAGAAATTTTTTTAAAAAACCTTGCATAAACTCTACTTTTTAATTTTCAGAAAATCTGTATTAAGTAATAGAAAAAAATATGTTTATACTCACTGATCCCCTAAAAATGATCTTGACCTACGCCTTCCCTATTAGGGAAGAGGAAAGACCCTCAAAATGTAATTGTGGGCAAATTCTTATTGCTGGAATGGTTCTGAGGAATGTAGGTCTCAACGTTACGAGTAAGATACTTACTAATACACAAACTCTACCAATATCTTTAATATAATTGACAATTGTGATAATAAATCGATTGTAGTATCGATAATTACATTCCTGATCTTTTAGTTTCCACAGACCAGATCAATCCTAATTGATCCTTCTGTTCTTTTATCCCTAAATATGTTCTCTTTTTGTCACTATATAATTTATCTTATACTTTTATTCTCCATTTACTATGCAATAACTGGAGAGCGAGTCGAGCTTCTCAGCTAAACTTAAATGCAAAAAGTAACTGACCTCTCTTATCAGCCATTCAAAGAAATCTCACTCGATACCAACTTATTTTAACTTTTTGCATCCGAATATTTTCTCGTTTTAACTCGGAATACTTGGTGCATCTGGTTTGGCTAGGCATCATCCCACCACGAAACTTTTTTCTAAGTCAAGATTTGCTCATCAATTTTTATCTTTATTTTATGTTTGTAATGTTTTTGTGTGATATCTAAGTATTTTTTTTCTTTTTATTAATTTTCATTAGTTATTTCAATATTATTTATTCAAAATGGCAATTTGAAAGCATTTTAATGTCATCTAAAACATCACGAAGGGAGATGAAGGTTCGGAGGTTCACCAGATATTTCGCCAATAGAAAACGTCTGATCCTTGGTTGCCTAGTGACTAGCTCGTCACCATACGCCGGTCACTACGGTTGAAGAGCTGTGGCATCGTGATGAAGCTGCATGGGTATCTGTACCTATACATGCTATCCAATCTCTGTTTCAGACAATACCCACGCGCTGTTATTAATGTCAGACGTGGTTGTTCTAGGTACTGATTTCTCAGGATCTGTGCCCTTAATTTTCTTCAAGCTTTAATCGCTCTCTCTCTCTCTCTCTCGCACTTGTTATTCCTAATATATTATATTTGTCAAATAAATATCATTTTGTTATCTGCTTTTCTTCCTGGTGTAGCAATTTTAAAGGCCAGTAATGTAGTTTAAATTTCATTGATTGGTATCAATTCGATTCACTGACAATTTTTAAGTAAACTAACAGTACTAATAATCAGAACGTCCGAGGAAAAAATGAGAATATAACATTTTAAAAATTTGCATGTAAATCTAGGTGTTACTTAATAGTACAAAAGGATTCTTAGAGACAAAATGAATTCTTCCTTCTAATTCCATTTAAATTCCTTCCATATAAAAATTGTTACTAAATGTAATGATTAAGAAAATATAAGGGCTTAAGTCTTAAAAGTTATTTTTAATTTTTCTAGCTGTCTAGCAAAGAGTCAGGCTATTACTAGGGGATATTACTCCTAACTGTTGAGCTAACTGCTTGATGCTATAAGCAAAAAAGGGCACTGCATGTTCATCAAAGGTGTTTTTCTTCTTGTCGACAGTGCACCAACTCCCTTATCTCGGTGGGAGTTTGAGCAAAGTGGCTTTAAAATTGCGCCACATCCACCCTATTCCCAAGATATTGCCTTAAACGGGTTTCTCCTTTCTGCAGAATTAAAAACACTGCAGGATCGGATTTTTCACAACACAAATGACGTCACTTAAGAAATAAAGGGCAATCTGCTGTTTCCATGCGATCTGTTTAGTTCAATTGGGAAGGTCTTCAAAAGCGCAAAAAACATAAGAAGAAATGTGTACCTCACGATAGTATTTAAGTAGGAGGTTTCTGAAAAATAAAAAAATTAAATATAAGTTTATATTTTTATTACTATTAGTAAAGATTAAAATTTTACAATCCCTCTTTGCCTGTGCTATGTAAAAGCATTTAATTCTTCCCCTGTATAATTATCAAAATAGGAATAAAAACACAGAAGCCTAAAGGCAAAACAAACTGTTTCTACATAAGAAACAAAACACTGTTATATTTTAGTTCACCTCTTCCTGCTTCTTCCCCCACAATTCGTATAAATTAAGGATGCCTATCACTTCCATCAATTTGTTTTTCTTTTCATGGAAATCGTTAATTTAAAAGAAGTTTTCACTTCCGGTATTCTGCTTCAAAAACAATCCCGTTCTTGTAAAGGAAGTTGCAATACTTCAACCACCACGGACAGCAAAACAAAAGAATGACGTCTCTCTAAAAGAATACTTTAAGTGCTTTTCTTTGATACGAAGTCAAGTCATTATCTGACAACCCAATTAAAAGGAGAAGGCAGGGAATTAAGTAGTGTTGTGTAACAGTTATAGCAAATGGTAATGAGTACAGCTTCAATTAAAGATTTTTCCCTTAGAAACCGTTCTTATTTTCTTTCTTGAATGTAATTAGTTATGTTTTCCGTAGAGTTCTGACCTTCTGCTGCGAAGTTTTATTTATACTTCTTCAATTTCTTCTGATGTAATTTAAATAGACTATTTGGATCTAATTTAGTAAGAATTTTTGTCACAATAAAATACGGATGTAAAATATTTACCTTTTTAAACGTAAATACTTGCGTAATATTTGGCATTGTGGTAACTTAGTTTCAATATTTTTAGTATTTTTCTTCTAGTGTTGTGATTATTATCTTTAGTATTAATGAAATGTACCTGCATCTTGTTCTTGTTCTATTTTCTTTTTCTTGCTGAAAATACAGTGTAAAAGGCTAACTGGCTTTAAAATATGTTTAAATCTGCAGTCCTGGTTCATAACGCTAAGAGTTTGCTGTTAAACTACTGAGGTTATCTTCTTTTTTTTGTATACAGTTTTGTTATATTTCTGTTATAGCTTTGATTTTTTTTTTTTGCTTTATAGTAATTTAATATATAATTATTGATTTCATACACACACAAACACATCATTACTTGTATATAGGTATATATTAAGTTACTTTATATAAATTCACCTTAAAACTTTTTTAATTTTTAAAGGTCCTGAACCTTTAGGACTTTCACATAAATAAGTAACTTAATTACCCTCATATATAACGGGACAATCATAACTCTTTATCTCTTAAAAATTAAAATCTCATTGAGTTTAAAACTAATTTTGCATAAGACATTATCATACGATATATTTCTGCCAATCAAAAGATCTATCCTTGGATGTCCTGTGAGTTTTGGATCATCCGGTTGCCGCTTCATTTAAAAACTGAGACTCTGGAAAACTCTACCCACTTCTTGTCTTCGTCATAAAATACGCATGTGTATCTTACTTGTGAGTTGTTTTTCTATATTTGTGTTTGTCTGTGAATTTAAATGTGAAATAAAGTGGAATAATCTGCTACAAAATGATTACCCATCAATCCCACATTCTCTATACATGCACGTCAATTTTCTGCTAAATGGTCAATAGTTAAGTAAATAAATCATACCTTTCGCCTCGACTCTTTGTATATATATGTCTATATTATAGATTTGAAACCTACACAATGTCAATTAGAAGAATCTAATTTTATTAAAGCATGTGAGAGAAACCTAGAGCTTGTCTTTATATTCAAACATAAATGTTATTCTTCCTCACATTTATAAAATAAAAACACGAATACTTGTCAAAGCAATTAGAGTGGGAACTCTTCAAAATCCTTATCAAAGAAGACTCTTCTTATGAAACAGACAAACGTGCCAGAAAGAGCAATGTGTTGCATAGAAAAAGACTTTAGATCAGCGATAATCAACCTACGACCCACGGGTTGTAAGCAGCCCACCAAGCTTTTTTAAGTTGCTCGGTCAGTGCCCATTGCTCTGAAAAATTCCTTTATTTAAGAATAATATGTTAAAATTTTTATATCACACACTCGCACAAGAAATAAAATATATCAATTTTGCCTTTTGCTGTCGATGTCTTACGACTGCAAATTGATATTCTTTTTTTTTATTTGTAATGGTTACGGTTAGTGATAACAGACACCAGTGGAGTAGGGACAGTTTTATGGGTGGAACTAATTTCTAACTATCTTTCATATCCTGCAAGCGAAAAATATTAGAAGAAAATATATCGTTTCAAAACGATTGGGAAGTTGACTATTTTGTGGTAAAAAACAAATATGGAAGAGTAATTGTTCGATTTGTCACGAAAGTACTGTATTTAAAAAATACCAATGGAGAGGAATCATTCAATGCCACTTTTCCTCGAAGATCTCTTTCAAAAGGTAATAAATAGGATTTCTTGTGAATAATTTTTGCTACAGCAACAATGGTTTCGTCAGTGGTAATGTCACAGCGGTAACAAAGATATCTTGTGAAGTTTGATATATTATTGGTAATCGTATGAAACCGTTTACTGCTGCAGAAATTATGAGAAGGAATGTTTCTTAAATGCTTCAAATTCAGTATTAGTGGCAAAAATAAAACACATAAAATAGTAATTAAAAAAAGCAAAGCAAGAATTAAAATATTTTCATCCATTTTCCACATGTAACCCCCTCCCCCTCTTTATCCTCAAGATGCGGCCCGCGTGAAATAGCCATCATATGTATGCGGTCCGGCAGAAAAAATGTTGAGTACCCCTGCCTTAGAACAAAAGGTTATCGAAGAATAACGATACAATTTTACAAGCTAATTAAAGCACCAGATGTATCTTTTTGCAAAAGAATTTTTCACAGCTGCATGTTCATAACGACCCCAGACAAATTCCAACACCAACGAGAAAATTTTTACCATTTAATAATCTTTCAACCACCAACATGAACGTATATATGCAAGGATTGCCCAAGCTAAATGGAAGAAATATGTGCCCTTTCATCCAGGTTCGGTTTTGTGTCTGTAGAGTTTGTTGTTAAAATTCATTTATTATTCAATTCATGCCATGAATGGGTAATAATTCAAACCATACTCATTACATTATCCATTTACTAGGTTTGAGAAAGTAAATTAACGCCACATTCAATAGCAAGTTTATACTACTTTAACAACCTATTCGAACGTTTATTTGACAATTATATTACATAAGCATCTTTAGTGAAAAACCCTTTAGACATATCTGTAGTCGGTAAATAAAGTAATTATTCAATATTTTCAAATAGCTATAATACATGTAATGGAAATTTTCACCCCGCAATCGGACTTTCCCGAATTATTTGACATTATTTTTATTGTTTCGAATACTTTTGCTTACTTTTAGAGGTAAACATAAGAAAAATGTAAAAAAAAAAATTTAAATTCAGAATTCCGAAATAAAGTGATCCTGAAAGGGTTAAGTTACGTATATCTAAGTCTTTACATTAAATTTTCAAATGCATTGAACATAATTTTTATATTCCTCAACTCTTGCTTTAAGGCTACACGGTACCCTTTTTCAAAAAAAATTTTTGGAGACAGTTACAGTAAAAATAATAGATGTTTTATATTTAGATTATATTAATAAGTTGATTCTGTAAGCAAAAAGTCAGTTCAATTTGACCAGCCATTATTTTACAATTTTAAAAAATTAGGAATTTTTGAAGTTTTTTCAAACTCTTATAAAATACTCAAATTTTTAAAATTTTTTAGGAATTTTAAGTTATTTATGATTCTTAGATTATTACAAACAATATTTAGTATGGATTTGAAAATCTATTCTCTTATTGATTTTTAATAATTATTTTTCGAGAAAAACCTGGAAAAAGCGAGAACATTTTTAAAATATCAACTTTAGCAGTTTTTAGAAAAATAACTAGAGTTCTCAGCCCTAAATCCATACTAACTTTTATAGAACATACATTTCGGCATATATACAAAAAATTCAAGGCTCTATCTTGAAAAGGAAAAAAGCCTTAGGGATTAGAAAACACTTATACCTTCAAAATTAAAAGTCTGAGAAAAACGCATTTAAAGTTTGTAAAGGCATAAAACAAAAACTTATAATGCCTGTAAAACTCTAATTTTTTAATATGTTATTTTCCAATGTATGTTCTACATTAAAACACCTTTTTTATAAAATATGACTGAAAATTATATTTTTAATTCAAAATATATTTTTGCATAATATTGATGGCATTTGTTAAGACGTCAGTTTATTCAGCTTTATCTTAACCTAATATTTCACAAAAGTTTTAAAACACGAAGCATTTATATACAAAGTAATAATGATACTAACTTAAGCTAAAAATAGTCAGGTTTGCTCATAAAATTTAATTTTTTTCAGTTTTAAATTGGGGCAGTTTAGGAAGTTTTACCTCTTGTCGTACGACTTTAAAATACTAAAATATAGTATTACAATATGTTTAGTATAATGTAGTTTGGTGTGCATCATTGAAATATTCAGTTATATCTGCAGCATTTGAATTCAGAATACTTGTATTCGGAAGTCTAATTGCAGAATCAGCTAAGGACTGATTTTTAGATACATCATTTTCAATAGTATTCCATCTCTTTGAAATATTGTTTCTCACATAAACCCAGAACGCATTTACCATGGCAATTTCTCTACAGGAAAAATTAATGATAAAGCTTTTAAGTTATATAAACTATTTTTAAAGCAAAAATTTGCCATGAAATTAATCTTTATTAATTAATTATGAGAACTTAAAAAACTCAAAACATAATCAAACAGAAATGATTTTAGTAATGGAAATTGGAATTAATAACCATTTCAAACTAAAAGCTCAAAAATATTTTAATTAATTCAACTTAAGCGTGAAAAAAATGCTTTAAAAGGAAATCGAAACCAAAACCATAGCTCATAAAACTTCAAATATCTTAAAAACTAATTTGCTAACAGATCTGAAATTTCGTGGCAAGCATCTCAATGATATGGGCCACCAAAACATCCAAAGAAAAATGTTTCGGTAAAAATGAAATTTTTAGGGTACTGTGTAGCCTTAAAAAGAAGAACTTCCGCGGAACCCTTACTTAGACATCAACAAACAAAACATACTTACGAAGTATCAAGTCTTTAAGTTTAATGTTTCAAAAATGGGATTTTTTCATCTGCAATTCCCTCATAAGCCTCCGCAATCCTCCTTGGGAGTCGTTTTCTTAAAAACCTGTTTTCTATTCAACAAAAGGAACGTGCTTACCAAGCTTCATGTCTGAAGAGGTGTAAAAGTTATAACACTAAATTATTTTTATATGAGTAGCCCTCTCGTATCTTTTCGCAAAGCCCGTTCTTATCGGTTCTCTATTTAATCAAAAGGAACCTGCTCGCCAAATTTGAATTCTTGTAGTTCCGAAGATCTAGTGTTGAGCAAGTCACTTTTCTACTATATATATATATATATATATATATATATATATATAAAATATTGCTTTTAACTTAGCGCAGTCTTATTCTATCTGTACATTCAATATTTAATCTAATGACAAACATATTATCAGCAAAATTGTTATAATCAAAATTGTTGCCCCTATCTCTTGGGCACCTAGATATGTGGTAGGTAGGGAAGAAACACTCGCCATGAATACAATCAATTTATTTATTTATTACACAATTAAACGACACAAATTCAATTTATAACAGTAAGAGAATGTCTTGGTGCTAATCGCGAAAGTGGAACAATGACGGTAATACACGAAAGATTAGGAGACTATCAAACTTAATCCTTACTTCATATCGGATCTAATCTATCATCTGATATAATTTAATATCAATTTAATCTCAGTGAATAAACGTCTCTTTTAAGCTTCCTCCTAACAAGTCTTTAATCACAATAATTCAAATATGATACCTGTCATTAACAATCTCACCTGATTCGGGTCTATCTCCTCTCCTATTATCTACTCTAGCTAGAAAACTTCTACTATATATAGTAAATTAATTTGAATATCACGATTTTCTTCTTCCGAAAGGTTGGCTATGAATAATGCGAATCGATAGCCCAAAGATTTTTCAAGAGGATTAATTGAAGGATCGCGGATAGATCCTTGACATAGTTAAATATATCCTCATATATTTTGAGTCGTACGTCTAAGAAACACATGAGCTGTAGTTTTTTTTTTTTTGTTGTTGTTGCGAACCAAAGTATTACAATATTTTCACGCGCAATTTATTACTACTAATTAATTCACTTTATCGCATTAGAAGATAAAGGTAACTTCTCATTTGTATGGATTATAATTCTCAAAAGGAAACAATAATGACTTAAGTAAGTGAGTAAAAGTTATTTAATTTATTTTTCAGGGGGGGAATATACAGATTATTATTTTACTGACACTCCTCACAATCTTCAGTCATGCTACTTGTCATGAAGAAGAATTTGTTTTTGACCCTTCTCAAGAAAGGTGTCTAGACCACACCTGGAGAGTTCTCACGACCTTTTCTTCTTTTTTGGAGGTGACCTATTAGTTTCACGCCTCCACAACAAAAAGGCAAACAAAAAAATCACTAGAGACAGGATTAACTAAGCAGAAGTGTTATACACATCACCAGTGTAAGCGTTGCTATAAAAAAATTAATTCGAACTATTATCATAAAAAAGTTAGAAAACTGTTGCAACTGAACTAATTTACCAAAAAAATACTTTTGGATTTTTTTTATTTAATTGTTGTTGTTGTTGTTTACCGTTGAAGCTCACGAACTTTTAAAAGGGTTTTTAATTGTCAATATCAATTTGCAGTCAGAATTTACAGCGGTGTTTGTTTGGTATTTATTTTTCCGGATGATAAAAAAGTATTTCCTTATTTACCTCTGATACTTTAAATCAGGATTTGGGTTTTTGAATTCATAGATGATACTAGATGGCAAAACAATGCACAAATAATGTACAGACAAAGAAATGTAACAAAATTGGAATGAAAATATGGAAATTTTTTTTATGAAAGTTTTGAAGTATTTATGAATATATATATATATATATATATATATATATATATATATATATATATATATATATATATATATATATACCTTCTTGATTAGCAGAAGAAACAAATTTATAAATATTTACTTATATAGGAGAATAAGTAGATATGAGACGAGAGTAGAATTTGTACTGAAAAGCTTTCAGTTTGGGTGATTGTGATTGATAGTATATTTACTTCATATTTTAAAGCAACCCAGCTATTGGGGCTGGACTTAAAGGCTGGAATAACGTCAGAATTTTATGTAGCTAACACAAAATATTTATTTATTAATGGCTACTTAATTAATTGACAATTAATTAATTTTTAATAACTCCTCAAATAATAATTATTTAACTTAAAGAAATAAATTATTTAAACAAATAAAAAGACCAGTTCTATTTAGTATCTTCTAATTAACCAAGCTGCAATATACTCCGTTGTTTTAATTGATTTATTTATAATTATGTTCAAAATTTACATCTTGTTTCTAAATAACATTCTTTTATAGCACATCTCAAATTTTTCGTAAATTGTCTCTGTATATGGATATAGGGCCGAGAAGATAATCAATAATAATACACACGATTCTGATTCATTCCATATATTGACAAGAAAATAGCAAAACATTGCTTTTCTAAGTAAAAACAGTATAAAGGAGCAAACTTTTAGTAGTAGACCTACTGTTGTAAGATTAAACATAATTTTAAAATGCTAACTATCCTATTATTTACTTGCTTAAATTACTGAGCTGAAATAAGTATAAAAATACAATTTAAAAAATTTCATAAGATTAATTTTTCAAAATATAAAATCCTATAATCCTATGGTATATTTTATGCTGTATAATATTCTAATACCTCTTTTTCCCCTTTAAATATGCATTAACATTGAACATCTAAAATTTATTACATGACGTTTTTTATGCATATATCTATTTAGAACGAACATTACTGGCAGTATTGCTTTAATATATGTTTGTCATTGTTAATGCAAAAATAAAGCATTCTTTGTAAGATTTAAATCAATTAATTCATTATTTGCGAAAGAGTAACTGAGGTTGTGGGAAAGACGATACTAAAATTGACCGCTGTCCTGGACATCTCCAGTCACGTTTTGTTGATCCTCGAGGTTCAGTTTGAAATAATTCACTTCCAGTCATCTAAATTCCATGCTGAATGTGTTCACTAGGGACGGGCCTAGTGATACACAATGGGGAGGAACAATTGAAAAAGCGGGGTTTTTATTCAACCTCTTTCTGAGTCGCCAATGATTGTCACTACAATTATTGGCGTGGTATTTACACTTCGGGTCATTGATAAGTACGAATAGAGACAGTGAGTGATCATTTGGCAACATTTTGTCCTTGCTCTCGATTGACTTGTATCTACTTGATGCTTTGTGTGGTGATAATTGACTCATTTGTTGCCAACGTTAACGAAAGGCAACTTCGCTTTGACGCAAACGTGAAGCAATCATGTGATTTGAAAATCCTACTTCATTTAGTTAAATTTCACGCCCTCTCTCAAACAATGGCAATTGCTCAAACTATTCATTAATCCGTTTGTGAAGCACTGTCACAGTTGGGACATTGACACAAATTCTTATTAAGGGGACGGTGGACCACATTAAAGATAATTTCTTAAATTGTTAGCTTAATTAGATGAAAATGTAATCAATACAGTAAATGATTGTGATATTTCACAATTTAAATGTATTTTTTCAAAAAAATTATTATCAGCTAATTTTCTTAAAAAAATAATTTTTTAAACTATTTTTAAAAATGCTTCTTGCGCATTAGTTTTTAAGATATGTACATAATTTTTGTTTTATATATTTATGAACTACAACAAAATATATCTCTGCATGGATTTTAAATTCAGAATAAAATTTGATGAAAAAAAATTATACTATGTGAAATATTTTGTCAATTATCACACATTCAAGGTATTCAAAACAGCACAAAATATGATGCGTTAATTGTTTTAGAAAATTAATGCACAAATATGTGAATCGTATCCTCTTTTATACGTTGTGAAAATTTTAAACAGATATGACGTAATTTAAAACACAAAGAGCATTTTACGTAACAGTGAAAAGTGAAAATT
Organism: Trichonephila clavipes; assembly: GCA_019973935.1. Classification (NCBI taxonomy): domain Eukaryota; kingdom Metazoa; phylum Arthropoda; class Arachnida; order Araneae; family Nephilidae; genus Trichonephila; species Trichonephila clavipes. Next base: position 209,204 of record BMAU01008860.1, read on the forward strand.
TCAGAGCTAAGAGAAGTGTATTTTATACATTTATTTAATTAAAATAAAGTCTTTGACATAATTACTTTATGAAATATAAGGAATAATATTAGTATAGAAAATCAAACTCTCAATTTTGACCGAAATCTGACATTGTGAAGGTCCCCCATCTACTTAAAGTTATACTTCATCATTTAAAAGGGGTCTGCTTTATATACCATTCAAATGTTCCGTCCCTGGAACTCCATCTAGTCAGTCATTGACCTCCAAAAGTTAATCATTTAAATCAAGTGGAGAGGCGTATAGCTAGGTATCTTGCCATAGTAGGGGTATGTCACTGGACTTTTAGATATAATAACTTATATGAAGGGAGTACATTTCTTCAATTCACATGCTGATGATCCTAATCTTTCAGAGTCTTTTCCCACCCACACTGCTATTGAAAAACTTATATTTTCTGGATGCCTGATGTTCACGCTATATTTTTACAACGTTCTTTCGCGAAAATCCAAATTTCCAATTTTATTTGGAGTATATAATTACAAACAATTGAAAATTAATCAATTTATTATATTAAACAACGGACCAAGATATAAACAAAGCATAAAGCATCAGAATAATAGATTACAGCGTTAAATTGCGTTTTCAAAAATAGTTTTAATAATTAACCATAAATACTAATCAAGGAACATAAACTTTTCAATTAAAATATAGGAAGAAATTGTTTAAAAGGTTGTTATGATGATTGTTAATTATTAACAATCATCACAATAAATATATGATTCTTACTAAAATTGTTTGCGAGTTACAGCAGTATCATTAATGTTTTGATTGAGATAGCTAACCACACCATGTTGTAGATTATGCGGAAAAGTACCATTCATTAGGGTTTCTAGTTTAGCTTAGGTTTAATATCACTCAGACACGCCACTGACTGTGTTTAAGTTTTGCATCAGGTTGAGGGTCCAATCAGTGACTAATATGCACACAAAACATAGACAGTATACCAAGGAGTAGATTTATAAGCTTCCATGGCAAAGCGTCAGGATTTCATTCCATTGTATATAAATTGTGAATAGTTTTATTTCCACATTCCTTAAATAGATTATTATTTGCAGTTTATTTTAAAATATTGGTTTTGTTTTTCTTTAATTAGCAGAATTTAATGATTTCTTAAGATCTGCAATTGTTTATTTAACTTCAACAAGTGAATATGAAGGAAAATTTTTAATTTATATATATTCAATTTTTTCAACTTTTAAAAACTTATCTTTTACAAGAGCCTTACAACAGTTACTATTTAACTACATTTAAAGTATTTGATAGCGAGTATTTGTAAGTATAGACTTTTGTTTTTGCATTTGACAAATTGAAAAATTCTTATAAATGTATTTTTGAAATGAAAATATTTTAAGTAAAAATAGTTTTAATTAAATATTGATAGATCGCAGCACACTTCGTTTATTTTTCATTAGTATTCCTTAATTTTTTTAAATCGTTTGAAAGACCAAAATTTTTAAAAATGTAATTTAAAAGGAAATACTAACTTTTTGAAACATATTAAAGTACATTTTCTTCTCTAAGTATTTTACTCGAATTATTTATTATTTTTATTTTGTTTTTTAATGTAAGTTCTGGAAAAAAGGAACATTTTTATACATTAAACAAGAATTTGATCAATTCTTTTCATTTAACCATTGATATTATATATGACTTTTTAACTAAAATTAACTTTATTTTTTTTACTTAAGAAATAAGTAGCAAAATGAAAACAGAAATGTGAACAATAATAATGTTATTCATATATTATAATTACAATATTTTTTTGTCTCTACATATTGTACTCGTATATAGTTTTCATTTTTTTTATAATCCCTTAGAAATGTTGTTTGCAAAACATTTAAGTCTGTTTGCTTTATTTTCAAATTTTTTCAAATGGCACTTAAAATACCGTTGAGATAAAGCAGTAGTTGCTGAAATATTTAATTATAGCTTATTTTTAAATACCGTTCGGTATACGAAGCTATTCTATGCAATTTTATTTAAAAAATCAAAGAACAATTGTTTTTCGCATAAAATGTGTTAAAAAATAAATTTAAATACTTGAATTTCATTTATTTTTATTCATATAAATTTTCCTTTTTCGGGTGTAATATAAGTATGTTTTGTACTTGAATAAATTAATTGTCATATGGTAAATGTGTATTTCCGTTTTGAGTTATTTGAATACTGTCTGTCTCATTTTAAATATGCTTAGAACGCGCGGTCTAACTGCAGAAGTAGGTATATAACTCTTTGCAAGCACCCCTTGGAATTCATTGGAAACTCTATGTCAGGCATGGTGAACCAACGGCACGCGTGCCATTGATGGCACGTGACACAATATTTTGTGCCCACCACTGATCAAAATGGTTTGCATTTTAGTTAAAAATAACAAAGTTCACTATGGACACTCCATTCGCACTTTTGACGCTAAACTGCATGTTTTCATTATTACAAGAAACTACAAATACTTCCCAAACTTGAAAAAAAAATTTTTAAGTTTTAAATGCCCATGAGAAACGAGATAAAGAAACAAAGTTATTGATGAGTTTATTTCCATAATTGATTCTTTAAACAAGGAATTTTCAACCTACTTTCTTACTTCAAAGAGTTATTGGAAGGGCTCAATTTTATTATGTACCCTGATGTGCCTTCATTTGATAAACTAGTAAACTTATCCCAATTCAACTGGTTGGAAATTGAAGAATTTGAAATGCAACTGATTGATTTCCGGTGTAGTTCAATATGGATTCAAAAATTTATCAAAACAGGGAGAAAGTTGGAATTGATGTATAGTAAGAATGCCAGTAATTAAATTTGGGAAACATGAAATTCTATTCCAGGCACATTTAACTGTTTGAAGAAGCTGAATCGTGCTTTTATAACCCTATTTCCATCTACCTATGCCCGTGGGTTATTATTTTCAGAGACGAATAACATTAAATACTGCTTACAAACTGTTTTACAGATGACTTCACTTCAGCTTGCATTCTACTAAAAGTAATATCATCTTATAATCCCAATATAAGTTATTTGTCATTTACAATGTGTGACAACAGAAATCACACTAATGTTGCTTTATATAATTTGAATTACACTTATGTCTAAAACATTTACTTCAACACAATGCAAAATGTATTTTTGTTTAGTAAATAAATAGTTTTGTAGTTAAGTAAATAATTAATTTGTTCCAGTAAATAAAGAGAGTGTGTAGTTTTATTATTTTCCCAATATAACCACGCGTCAAAATTATTTGACTGCACGTCTGTATCTCATTAATCATTTTCTGAGAAAAAATGGCACGTTGATTCATTAAGATTCGCCACCCCCGCTCTAGGACGTTGTAAAGAGGATGCAAATAAATAAATAAATCTATACAAAGTCGACTGCTTTCAAAATGTTAAGTGTGCAATGTATTTCTGTTTCAATGAAAAAATGTGTTAACACACTGTTGTTATCACTTATATCCAGTTATTTATGGTATTAAAATAATTCAAAAATGTTTTGAACAGTTTCTTCACTTTCAAAGTTGTAAAATAATTTCAACTTTAGTGACTCAATGGTGCTAAAATGTACTAATTTAATATTTTAAATCTATTAAGTTATCCGACCGTATAAATGGATAATAATTAGGATATTTAGTGTCACTTAGATTAAAAAACGTATATAAAATTGTTTTAAGAATATTATTATAAAAAAATTATTTAAGTATATATATACAATATTTTGACAAAAAATGAGCATAGAATGACACATTTTCAAAACATTCTCATTTTATAAAAAATACTTCTATTATAATATTATTTTGCATGTAAATAGCTCAGACCTTAGTACAGAGGCTGAACTAGAATTTTGGAAATATATAACTTAGTAGTTTTTTTATCGATATTTTACTACAACATAGGGGAGAAATTTTAAGAAAAAAACACTGATAATTATTTCAATTGGTAGTAACTCTGAAAATAATGTGAATATTTCAAATATCCTAGTTCAGACTCTCTGGTGAAGTCTTTACTTTATATAAGCAAAACATTTAATTATAGAAGCATTTTTTATAAAAGGAGAACGTTTTGAAAGAAGGTTATTCTAAGTTAATTTTTTACCAAAATATTGTATTTAAGCAATTTCTTTTCATGTTGTCCTTAACATTAATTCTAATCTAAGTGACACTAAATATCATGGAAATTATCCATTTATGCGCTTTTCAAAATCACGGTTCCGAACGTAGTCGGATACCTTAAGGTATACGAACACGTTTGGAGTACTTTTTGACAAAATAATATTATAAAGGCATTTTTATGACTTAATACCAATAAATACTAATATTTAACCAACATTATTTAAAGTAAATTGCCTAAATTTCACAAAAATCACAATTGTAAGTGAAATTTTAACATTATTTTTGTAAAACTTCAAAGCAATTAAAGGAAAAGTAATAAACTTGTATTAGTAAAAGCATTAGAAAACAGTCTAAATGCATTTATCTGGAGAATGTGCTAAAAATGTAATGTTTTATTAAAATTTGAAAATTTTAGAGCTGATTGAGTAAACATTATAAGAAAAATCACATTCTTTATTAGACCATTATTTAAATAACATGCCCTAACTCAAAAAATATTCATACAATAAGCAATATTTTAGTATATTCTCTAGAAAATAGGATAAATATCAGGTTCAAAAAGTTTTATAGAAATGTATTTGTAATCATTTTAGTAATCAGACTCGCCATGATAGATTTCGAGTAATTTAAATGCCCACTTCTTGTAGATCAAAGACCCACTTCTGGTTTTTCTAACTTAATAAAATTTATTGTAGCTTGGCTTCTAGGTAGCGTAGAAATAAACAAAGTATGTTTTGTGAAGCCAAAAGATGTCTCTATTCAATAAAAGAGAAAACAAAAATATCTATCTTGACCGAATTTCGTCATTTTCAACGTGTTTGGATACCTTAAGGATTAATTTTTTTAAAAAAATGTATTATTAGTGAATAAATAATCCATAATTTTATAACGTAAGCAAAACAAGTTTCCTAGGAAAACCTAGAGCCTTATCGAATACCAATAAAGCTAAAAAGTCTAAGTTTTGCTTTTCAGAATATATTTTAATAACAGGGTAAAATAATCTTTAAATGAACTTTTAAACAAAGATTTAGTAATCAAACCGTTTTACTCGAAGGCAACAAAATATCTATAATTAATTTTTATCTCATTCCCTTAAAGCACGAGGATTTTTAACGCTATACGCAGGCATGGGCTTCAATTTGAAATCACCAGATGCACATTTACTTTTTGAAATAAGTTAATTCGTTGTTTATATCATTGGATTTTTTTTCAGCTCTCTGCCAGGAACTCTATCTCCAAACGACCAATTTTATGTACTACTACGTGCTAATATACGAGGGTTGGGGCATAAGTCATGGCAACTATTTTTTTCTTGTAGATATGCGAACGGATCACAAACATATATGCGTCGTGAGGAAGACCTTCAGACATAGTGTGTATTCAGAGCATCACATGGCTCTGTGATAGCTAGTAGTAGCTCAGTGAGGGCTGTGAAATCAGTCAGTTGGTGAGTGCCGTGCAAGATGGAAGTAACCCGTTTTGAGCAGCACACTTGCATCAAAATAGCCGTTCTCCGAGACAGGAATGTGATGGAATGTCACAATGAATTAATGGAAGCCCTTCAGAATGATCCCTATCATACCGTACAGTAGCAAAAGGTGGATAGGAAAGTTTCAGCAAGGACGTGAGTCAACCAGTGATGAGCAACGTTCGGGACGACCGGTCAGTATGCGGACCGACTTGGCACGTGCCGTCATCGAACAGCTCATGGATTACATTAAGGGTCATGGACTACATTAAAGGTCTTTAGTCCCAGGTTTGTCATGTCAACTTTATGTGTACGGTGTTGTCATTCTTTTGCACCATGAAGGCCATATCGCCTTGTATACTATCGTAATACATTAGTGTGTTACGATATTTATGTGCCATCCATTGACCACACATGTAGTTAACACCTTGAGCTTTCATCTGTATATATGTCACATTTTCCAACCGGACTGGTATCTTCAAGAAAAAAAAATAGTTACCATGACTTTTGCCCCAGCCCTCGTATTAAGAAGGTTTGGGTGGGAGGGACTATATTAATGTAAAATTTCTCTAAAGCATTATAGTTGTGCATCAGTCCGTACAAGGGGAATTTATGTCTTAAGTTTTTAGACATACTATAACGGAGCTTGCGAAGTAGGTGAAGAATAATTATAAAAGTTGGTGTCGGTGACGCGTTGGTAAGTAAAACCTTTGAATGTATTCACCGTGGCTTGAAAGTAGAGTTCAGAAATGCTTGATCTTAATTGGAAACATATGTGCAATATGATTCTTTGAGGAGAGATTTTTTTAAAGACGGTATCCATATTAAAATTGCAAAAGTGGCAGAAACTCCATTTCATGAAAAGGTCGTCATTTATGATTGAGTTATACTCTATCTATCTCTATATGTAATCCACAATAATACTATATAAAAATAGTTATCATATGTTTAACTACATATAACAGTAAGAAATATTAGAAATATTAGCCACAGTAGTATACTAGAAAACGGCCTTAGGATATATATATATATATATATATATATATATATATGACGCAGGAAAACGATGAAATTAGGGATTTCATCAAATACCTAAGAGAGATTATCAATTCACGCAAGATGTTAAAATAACGTCTCTTTGAGATCATTTCTCTAATGTAACTAAGTGATTTGATCAAATTCTCGAGCTGTTTCAGTGAAATAATGAAATGAACAAGTCGGTATTTGTAGAGTTCTGTTTTCGCTTGCTGCCCCTCCCTTTTATCTCACCCTCTCCTCGTCCGTGCCAGGCAGTGCCGGATTTCTGACGTGATGTTTCAAAACAAAATGACTGAAACATCATTTTTTTTAAATTTATTTAGTTATATTCTTTGCAATACTAAATTTCAGTTGATACATCACTTTTGTATGCTTGCAAATTAGAAACTGGATAAAACTTAAATTTAAAAATGTAAACAAACAAATTAAGGAATTCGACCACGCCCTCTTTATAGATAAAAAGTAAGTTTTTTGATGATAAAAAAAGCTATTTCAAAAAGGGAAATAATAACTGAAAAAAAGGTGTTACAAATAAAGCAGGATATTTCTGAAGAGCTACATTATTCTATAATTTTTTTTAAAAAAATGTATGAAATTCTAATACAAATTTCCTTTTTTTAAAAAATACCAGCTTTATTATCTAATTTTTTTTCGAATAAATAATTTGTCATTCAATGATTATTGTTGTATTAATTTTTCTACGTTTAATAGTACACCATATTTGCCAAATGAACTATTTGAAACTCATGACAATATTATTTCTTCATTTCACTGAAACAGGTTAGAGATTTGAGCAAATCACTAATTTTCCTTAGGGAAATCACCTTACTAAGTTATTATTTTAACAGTTTGCGTGAATTGATCATCTCACCTAGGGATTTGATGAAGTCCCTAATTTAATCATTTCCTGCGACATATAAATATATATAGAGAGAGAGAGAGAGGAAGAAAGAGAAAGAGAAAATGCACTAACAAACATCTGCATATCATTTTTAATGAACTCTCCTTGAGAAACATAAATGACTTAAAATTTAAGGGTAAAATTTTTAGAAACTTAGAAAAAATAGACGCTGCAGTATTATGAACAATGCTGACTGAGGATAGCTTTTTAAACTTTCACAAAAATGAGATTTTGCCAGTTTTAAGTTTAGCCAACCTTCTCCCGTTCTGTTTGCAATTCCGAGCGAAATTATAATAAAAAAGAGACAAAAATACTGAATATATTATAAATAAAAACAATTATATCATCTGAAGTTTCATTCGAAAAGGCTGGGATCATGACGATTTAAAAACCACACACTAGCTATTGCCAGATTAAATGATGAAAATGAATAATCAAAGGCAGAGAGGAAAAAAAGCTGAATTGTAGCGGAGCAATAAGTTTCAAATTGTTTTTTACTGAAATATAATTATAAATTAAAAATATGAAGCTAATAATTAAAATTATAGATATTATACATATTATTACATTAAATTGCTATGAACCTTATTTAATACTTAACTATAAATAAAAACCGAACAAGACAATAACGTCAAAGTTCAAAGGCCGCAGTAATATTTACACAAAATACTTAATTTACATATATACATATATAAGATAAATGTTCTTGATTCTCATTAATATAAAGCAATTTTAGATCGTTATATTTTATTTGTAGAACAAATGCAAGCGCAATATTTGTAGTGAGTAATTATCTCCTAAGTTTCAGCGCTTATTTGAACTCCTCATCTAAATAAGCAATGCAAACAAATGCTTCTTAAGACGATTATCATTAATCTAGGGGGAGATTCACTAACTCTTCCACAAAATACATTATCCAGTAAATGTTTCATTAAATTTCGAACAATGCCGAGAGTCCAATGTGGGCGTTAACTGATGGGTGTATGACTACGCATGATCCCCATGATTCGTTGTCTGTCAAGGGGTGATTTATAATAAAGACAGGAAGAAAGATAGAAGTAAGCCTCTAAATCTAGTTTATTTATTTTCGTCTCCAGGGTATATAAAGGAAATGAAGTTTGCGCTTTTGAGTTATAGGGCATACACAAGGGGACTTAGTTGTTCAGCGAACTCATTAGACGAAAGTCTAATATATACATTTAAAGAATTTTATTTGTTGTTTAAAGTTACAGAATTTGATTTTTAATGCATTATTTTGTACATTAAAGGTATGCATTTTATAAACAAAATTTTTTCTTTTACTTAACATTTTTACACTCATTACAAACAGCAATGTACATAAGGGCTGTCTTTGTATTTTGATCTAAAATGCGTCAGGATTTAAAAATCGTTATGAAGTTTAACTTAATGTAAAAGTGTGAGGATTACAAAACGAAAAATTAATGCAGAGTCAAAAAACACACACAAGTAATATTAAAAAAAATTAAGTCAACTCCTGCTTAGATCAATCAAGAAAAATTTCATTTTAGCTACTTTTTATTAAGTGGTAATTAATTTTTATTAATTATCATTAAAGTATCGTATTGTGATCCAAAATAATCGTGTATAAAAATTTCAGTTCAACTGAATGCTTTAAAACGTGAGAAAAAAAACCTTTTCAAGTTTTGACACAAGTCGCCAAAAATGATGCCAAAGTGGCTGTATCTTTAATTCTTTAAATAATTAGTTTTAGTCAATTAATTTTAATTAATTAGAATTAAATTATCGTACTTTTCCCCCCAAACAATAGTGGGTAGAAAATTTCAGCTCAAATGAGTGCTTGATAGGTTGAAACTTGAAAAGGTTTTTTCTCACATTTTAAATGTGAGAAAAAACCTTTTCAAGTTTTGACACAAGTCGCCAAAATGGTCGTTAATTCGCCAAAAATGACGCCAACAAGGCTATATTTGTAATTCTTTGAATAATTAGTTTTAATTAGTTATGTTTTATTCATTATGATTAAATTACTGTATTGTCATCCAAAATATTCATGTATATAAATTTTCTGCTCAATTGAGCGCTTTAAAATGTATTTTATTAACGATTGAAAATCCAACCAAGATAAATATATAGAGAGTGTGAGCTAATAGTAGAAATTGAATAATGAAAAAAAAAAGTGTGATCAAGACTTTTTGCCACCACTGCATGTATTTATACATGATTAGATAGGTGTGGATGAGATAATTAGACTTGTATTAATAAAATTACAGGTAGAGACAGTTCTTTTGAATATTAATTAAATTATTTTGGTAAGAAAGGTCCAGACCCTTTGGATGCTCATTTCATGCCTGTGCACATCCATCCATTTTTACCGACATATCTTGGAAAAGTATCTTATTAAATTCGCTTTTATATTTCGGAAAGAAACATGCATGTGTCACAATGCAGAACATTTAGCATCAAACAGTACGTAGACAAGAATTTCAACACATTTGAAGTAACAACTTCTTGCCACATTGCAGAGATGAATAAAAATACCAAAAAAATTGTACAATATCTATACAATAGTTCACATGAACCTATGTGTAGTTATGTCATGTTTTTATCCCATATACAAATTAAAATTATTGAAAGAACAATTTAATTATTATAAATGTCTTAATTTTTAACTATACATAGTAAAGATTTTTACCTAAGTAGATTGAATTAGAAATAATTGTCAAGTAAAGCCAAAGTTTAATTATTACGTATAAATTTTCAATAATAAATTTATTTTATGAATTAAAAATTTTACTAAAGAGAATTGACTATTTGATATTCAAGGATTTTAATTAAGAGGGCTGAAATTAATTATAATACAATATCTTTAGTGATTTCAAAAATGTTTTATTTTTTTAAAATAAGATGAAAAGAGATATTTATTTTTATTTAAATCATCTCTTTCAACACGTGTTAGATAGAAGTTTTTCTTTCAATAAAACTACTTACCAAACTTAAGTTAAATACTTTTTAATTTTTTTTTATATTTCAACTGAATTTTAAAAAAACATTAATATATTAAATATTGTGGAAATATATACATTAAGACAGTTATTCAAGCATTGTTTATGGATAACTATTATTAAGCATGGTTTATGGCTAACTAATATTAAGCATTGTTTATGGATAACTATTATTAAGCATTTTGATGAACTGAATATATTTTATTACCAAGATTATTCATTTCGTGACTGCAATGTTATTTATTATGCTACTAAAATTCTGTTATTGAAAAAAATTGATTTAGGTAAATACAAATAAACAAGTAATATAAAAAAACATTTAATGGCAATTCATACTTATATCAACAAAGAAAAAGTTTGTCTTAGCTACCTTTTATTAAATAGTTATAATTAATATAAATATGCATATACAAATGACAGAATCACAACATTAAGTGGTCATTAATTTTTATTAAGTATCATTAGAGTATCGTATTGTCATCCAAAATAATCGTGTATATAAATTTCAGTTCAACTCAATACTTTAACACGTGAGAAAAAAATATTTTCAATTTTAGACAAGTCGTCGAAAGGGTCGCTAAGTCACCAAGACACCAAAAAAATTGCCAACGTGGTTGTATTTGTAATTCTTTAAATAATTAGTTTTAATCAATTAATTATTATTATATTATTGTATTGTCATCCAATATACATTTCAGTTCAACTGAATACTTTAATACGTGAGAAAATAACATTTTCAAGTTTTGACACAAGTCATCAAAACGGACGCTAAGTCGCCAAAAATGATGCCAACGTGGTTGTATTTGTAATTATTTAAATAATTAGTTTTAATTATTTTTATTAATCATTATTATATTATTGTATTGACATGCAAAATAGTCTTGTACATAAAATTTCACCTCAATTGAGCACTTTAAAATGTATTTTATTAATGATTGAAAATTCCACCAAGATAAATAAATAAATATATAGAGAGAGATTGTGAGCTAATAGTAGGAATTGAAAAAATGTTAAAATTCTTTAAAATTTCATTTTTGCAAACGCGTTAAGCTGAAAAGAGAATTTTCAGTGAACTATATATTTCTGATCTTATGACTGAAAAATTGTACATATTCTTTGAAATATTTTATCTAGTTTTCCTTTATTTTAATTTAAATATCTTATATTATAATATATTATAATTTAAATTTATAATATATTTTACGTTGAACTGTTATGAGTAAAATATTAAACACTAATTCAGATTAAATTAATTCTTACGACTAATTAATTGCTTAAGTAAATATATTGTTATCAATCTCTTTATAAAATCCAAAATTAAAAAAAAAATCTAATATGATTTTAGTGGAGGATTTTTCCACCAGAGATTCTGTATATTAATCATTTACTTTAAGAATAATCTCTTTAAGAGTAAATGCACAGCTTTTTGAACCTATATACGAATAAAACTAATTTTAAAACTTAATTTTACAAACTGATAAATGTATCGTGTTTGATTCGCATTCGCATAATATAAAGAATTCTCAAAAAATCGATAAGAATTCCCGAATAAATTGCTGCTTAAGTATGGTCCTGCCATCTAGTGTCACACTTGAGAAATTGTGCCTCATTCTATTAAAAAAATATTTTCACCGCGGAGAATTATTATAAGGAAAAGTATTAATTCAGTATTTATGACAAAATATTCAAACATTTTATTTATTGCTATTTGATTGTTTATTACTTTTCTATTTCTCTAAAATATACATTAAAATGTATCAGTTTCTTATTTTTTTTAAAATTACGCTGCAATTTTATAGCAGATTGCAATTATTTTGACAAATACTTACATTGTGAAATTAGCTTAAATTCTCAGTTGCATCTTCAGATTTGTCGCCTATTGAAAAAATGGTTTATATAATTAATTATCTGACTGATTGAGTTAAATCTCCTTTCCTCATCTAATATATATATGTATTTTTTTACTATATAATCTTAATTAACGTGTGCATCACAATTAACTATTATATCCGAAAGTTTCGTGATTTTTCATTTCCTTAGTGTCTACTAATGATTTTATCTTCTATTTTTTCGTTTTTTTTTCTTCATGCATACACGCACATGGGAGTGTGTGTGTGTATGTGTGGATAAAAAATCTTTTAAAATTTTTATATTGCTTAAAAATATTTTATTTGCAGTTTGTTTAGTTTGCATGTTTGTTAGAAAAATACAAATAGCAATTAAGACAAAAACAACAATATAAATTCATTCTTTTTATTTATTTTGCTACATGAAAAGTATTTCACAACTAGAATTAAAAACTAAATACCATACATATTTAACTGTAAGTTAATAACCATACTAACAAATATTTTGTTACTTTTTATACAAAAAGTACGATTTTCTGTATGAAATAACGCTTTTAACTGTAATAATATTATTCAAGCCGACTTGCTCGTTGGAAAAAATGATATAAAAAAAAAACATTCATAAATTCTTTTAAATAATTCAAATTTTGATATATTTTAATAATAAAGCTGTGAATATTTAAATTGAATTTTATTCTTTCAAAAGAAATTGGTTTAGTTCTAGACATTAGAAAATAATAAACGTAGCTGGAAATGGAAGCCTATGCAACTCTTTTAAACAATGACAGAAATAAGCAATCAAGTTTTATCCCCTCATAAAAACTTAAACATGCATTAAGAAGTTTATTTATCGCAATTAATCTTTATATCAGTCTTACAAAAACATCTGAAAAATTTGGTACTTTCAGAGAAGGTTCAGTTCAGAGGATAATGAATTTAAAATCAACTTAAAAAAAGAAAGATTTTTAAGTAGAATTTTCATCTAACATTAAATCGTGAAATCCAAATATTATCTTATAGTTCTTTTAGTAGAAAAAAAACATTTAAATTCCTGAACATTAAATTTATATAAAAATATTTATGCGTGATTAATTGCATTTTAATGTATTTTTCCCTATGAAAGAAACATTTTATTTTATGATCAGATGATTTCAATACACGGACAAAATTATTTAATTAGCATAAAACTACAACTTTTAATAGTTTTAGAATATTTACAATCGATTAAATATTTTTTTTAAATCTATGTACTTGGAGAATATTTTTTTCTGAAAAAAACATTACTTTTCCATTATTCAAGAAATTTATTTTACACAAAGGAAAACAATTATAATTTTTTCATGAATTATTAATGAAGACTTTAATAACTCTTTTATAAAAGAATATTTTTTAAAGTAAATTTAAGCACTGGCGTAGAAACACATTGACATCATTAGTAAAACGTTTTAAGAGTAATATAAATCTAATTATTTTCATTTGGAGTAATTAAATTTATATCTATGCAAAAATTTTGAACTCTATTATTTATTAAATTCTCTTTGACAAAGAAAAATAATATTAGTATAAAAATAAATATATTTTTTAAGATTAATAAAAATCTATTTTGTACATCAATTAATAATACCATTTTCAATTTTTATTTACTTTAAATATTAAATTAATGTTTTCTTTGTATGATATGAATTAAATTTGAAAACTTACCCTTGATAAATATTTTACAACACATTTTATGTTCATAGGATGTTAATTTAATATAATTTAATATTTAAGTATATTGTTCTCCATTTAAAAGAATACAATAAAAGAATTAAGTCGATGCAGACTACAATTATAAAAACACTTATGAAAATGTGTATGTTATAATCAAATAATGTACCATTTCATAAACCTAAATCTAACGTCTTTTGTCCATAAATATGGAACAATGAACTAGTTTAATAAACTTAAAACTTCTTTAAGACAAAATGTCTCTACAAAGTTAAATATATTTAAGCAAGCATTCTTCTTCCATTTAGAAACTGTATTTTTATAGTTCAACCTATATTACAAAAAAGCACCTAACAATTTACATAGCATACATAGAAAAATCACTTTTTATATTCATTAGTTAAAGAACGTACAAGAATAATAAGAATTAATTGATGACTTTATCCCGATGCAAAAATAATTAATATATTATTGAATTCCTTTTCTAAGGGAATATTTAACTCCGTGAGTTTGTCTCTCTTAATGAAATATCCTATTCAAAGGACACAAAAAAAAAAACTTAAGAAGAAATATTTTTAACAAGACATTTATTACAAATAAACTAAAGAAATAGGGTATTTGTTTAAAGAAGGATCATTTTTAAACAAAGGAGAAATTTAAGTAACAATAGCAATAATTCATTTCTTTAATTTGTATATTGCTTAAATATTTCTCTTTCTTATTGCAGAAAACTAATATTTTACAAGAAGATTTTAATTTAATTTCCCAGATTTCATTTTAAAAGTGGCTGTTTTATTTTATGTTAGAAAAATTGTCTTTTAAAACTTTTTCTGTGGTTCTTTATTCGAAATTTCTCTTAGATTTCTTTAGAACAATCTCAATTGTAAATAAAACAATTATTTGAGGAAAATTTAAAATGTTCAGTATATATATAACTTTTATTTTTTTTATTAAACCTCTTATATGTTAATAAGAATTTGACATAAAATAATAGAATATTCTATTTGTAGATTATTTATTACGAAAATAGTAATATTCTATCAATTTTTAAGCTCTTGAAGAAAATATTTCTGAAATCTAATATGTAATATTTTATGAGATTTTAATTAATTTTATATAAAAACTGAAATTCTGTTTCAGGGACTAAATATATACATATTCAGAGTTTTATAATATACGTTGAATTTTAACGTTCAATTATAAAATACTATTATATCTAATTAAAGTATAATTTTGTTTTATGTTATTGACTAGACTTTTGCCATGTTCTATTATTTCAAAAAAACTATTCACTTAATTTTACATTTTATCGTTTTAAATTTGAATCAACTAAATTTATTACACCAACTTTTCAGCAAAGAATAACTTTTTTTTTAAATTAATCGGAACTATTTTATAATCAATATAGAATTAAGTATTTGTAAGGTATTAAAAAATTTGATGAACCTAATTTTTTTACGAGAATGAACGTAAATCTAAATAATCTCATTAACTGTATTTTGCGTCTAGTATTTTGTTTATAGAATATATATGTAGTACTTATACAGAATCGTATTCCTACACGAATTTATTTATCTTTGCAGCTACGTACTACAACAAAAATATAGGGGAAAGTTGGTTTTCTTACAACTATGTTTAACTCCGTAATCTTAGTTTTTTTAGACCTATACTGTCTTGCTATATTTTTATTTGTAGCATTTCTTTATTAAAATTATGGTAATTTAGTATAAGATTACTGATTTTATAAATTCTGAAAATTGATTATTCACAGTTTGCAATTATACTGTAATATAGATACTGTAATAAATCTTTAAATATTTATGAAACTATGTCAGTTGAATTATGAACGTAATTATTGAACAATAGGTAAAGAAACATGTTTATGTACAGCAGAGGTTCACTATGAATGGCGCATTTGATTTATATATATTGTTCATTAATTTCATATTTTTTTTTATAAATACATCTAAAGGGAGACTCACTGTGTGCAGATTTGAAGCTCTTGACTTTTTCACAGACTATGACCTACTATCCGGGCTTTCTGAGATAACGTGAAAAAAGTACTTTGCCCACAGCTGATTTAGTGATATTGAATAATTTGAATTAAAAATAAGAGTTGCATATTTATTATAAATGCATTACACTTAAAGATAATTGTTGTTGTTGTTCTCGTGTCCATGAATAAATGCAGTAGATAACACTAAATTCCGTCGAAAGCTTGATCACTGCCTCTGCAATTCTGGGAGCATCAGGGCTGTACAGGATTTCCCGCAAAGAGTCCCTGAGAGGGACCATTCCCATTTTTAGTAACTTTGTTGCGACGGTTGGGCATTCCAAGGTGTGATTGGGCGTGAGTTGAAGATCTGGGCAGTGTTTGCATAGGACATATGATCTTGTCTTGTCTGGGTGAATCTTCATGCCCTTAAGGTGTTCAGTTCTCAATCTGGCAATTGTGGATGTTATAATTCGGGGACAGTCAAATTCCGTAACTAGGGGTTTTTTAAAAGTGTGATTCATAATTCTATGTTTGCACTTATGATCGATGTCTCTAGCTTCTTTGGCGAGGCTATCTGCACATTAATTACCCTCAATGTTGACATGTGCGGGTATCCACTGCAGGATACAGGATTTTCTTTTGTTGTGCAGCTGTTCTAGAAGGGTAATAATATCACAGGAGATGTTAGTCTCTCCGTTTCTTATGGCTTTTATAGCTGATTTAGAATCTGAAAAGATTACTAATCCATAAAATAATTGAATTGTTAATATAAATATCAATACAAGTAATAATATTTAGTATATAGGCTGCAGGAGATATTTCTAATGGTTGAATTTTTTCTCGTCCACAAGGAACCGGAGTTGGATTGGGTGTTTGAGCGCAATGGGAGAACAGTTTATCGTGATTTTAGATGGATGAAGAAATTTAAGAGGGAAACTTACTCCTTTTATCTAGGGTGGAGGGAACGCTAGCATTTGAAAAATTTCAAAAAATAGACCCTCTTCCTTGTGTCACCGGAAGGGAATATTAATGCTGAAGCATATCTAATTCTTAGTTGATACGCCCTAAATAAAAGATCCACGGAAAATCTAGAAAGCTAAATTCCCATTAACCCTTTATCTACCGCATTATGATTTACTGTAGTTTTTTTCACGCAAATTTTTTTTTGAATTACTTCATTGAAATTTAAGGGATATACATAAACAAAATACTCAACTTTGGGAAATTTAATCCGTTACAGCTAATTAATTAATTAAAGATATTGAACTGTAAAATTAAGCATGTACACGGTTCCCTTAAAATAAATAGTCAAATCGTTTTGTAAGGTCTTCACTAACTTACAAAAAATAAGACAGTTAAATTTTGGCATTAACTATTTTTTCGGGACAAAAATAATAATCTTTGCAATCCGCTGATAACGCCTTCAGCTGAAAACGCAATTTTTGCCATAAAACTATTCACCTTCCCCGCTAAAATACTCATCGTAGAGCTCGTGCTGCCATGTATCTTGTAAGAGTGGATTTCAATGAATATTCCTGCTAAGTATCATCAAAATATTCGTTAAAATGGTTATTCTATGTAACTTTAAAGTGAGTGGTACTTCGGTAAGTAAGTAACGTTGGTATATAAAGGATTAACTTTTAGAATGTTATGGAGCTTTTTTCCCCTGTTGATTTCTTTTTATTATGCTGACTAAGAATGGAACAACTACTCTACAGAAATTCGAAACCGAAAATAAAGTAATCCAGTCACAGAATTAAATTCATTTCACCAGTTCTCTACCAAAATCATTATTCTCAACTGTTCTATCCTACTCTATAAACGCATAAAACCTTACACACAATCATTCGTAAACCACTTGTAAATATTCAACCCCTATTCACCGAAACAGATCTTCCATCCTATAACAAATCCATTTCTTTTGTTCCGGTCATAATCAATTTATCAATGCAGACAGACTTCCCATTTTTGCCGCCACAGCAAACATACGCGTTCCGTGCTTTATAAATCCCACGTCATAATTTCATGGTTGGACAGTTTACGAGCGGATTTTTTCCCCCGTCGTGTTTGGTCGCTGGGTTTAGTGGGTCGTGATGATGGGGGGTAAGATACAATGTTCAACGATGCTTGTAAAAGCGAATGAAGCCTTACGAAATAATATCACGTTTCAGAACAACTTAATTATGGGTTTCCATGTATTGTTGAAGATTACTGCTTAGAGAAAGGTCAGTTGTTGAGTGAATTAGAAAATGAAGAAATGCTTGAATAAGGTGATAATTTGATAAACGATTATTTTAAGTATTTTTTATTGCGACGATATAAATTAGTAATTATATTTTTTTCTGCTTATTTCCAATAATTTAAAATAATAGATGTTTGTCTCTCTTATAAATTTGCAATTAAATTTTTTTTTGTTTATTTTTTCATTTTACATTTATTTAATTCCTAGTATTAGTTCACAATCTTCCTATATCTTATTCCAATTTTCAATCGTTAATAAACTACATTTTAAAGCACTCAATTGAGCTGAAATTTTATATACTCGATTATATTGGACGACAATACGGAAATTTAATTATAATTAATAAAAAATAATTGAATAGAACTAGTTATTCAGATACATCCACATTGGCATCATTTTCGGTAACTTGTGTCAGAACTTTAAAATATATTTTTCCCCTCACGTTTTAGAGCATTCATTTGAACTAAAATTTTATATGCGCGATTATTTTTGAGGGCAATACGATACTTTAAGGGTAATTAATAAAATTATTTGCCACTTAATATTGTGATTATGTCATATGTATATACATTTTTATATTACTTGTAATTATTTGATATAAAATAACGAAAATAAAAATTTTCTTTGTTGAACTAAGTAGGAATTGATTAATTTTTTATAGTACTTGTTTTTATTAATATTTACTTTTTTTTACTTCTTTTAAAAATAATACTTTTCTTTTGAATGATCTTTCCTGAAATTAAATCAATACTTCTTTATTATGCACGTTATAGTTTCGATTTTTTGTATTTTATGTTAAAAGGACATATTTACAGTTTCATTTTATATAGTTTATAAAATTTGATAGATCTGGTACGATTTTGAATGTATTCTTATTTAATTCTGCACCATGAGAATTTAAATATTTATTTTTCTTTCAAATTTATTTTTAATTATAAAATATTATTATATATTTATTTTATCACGTCCAATGTTTTGTTTAAATTTAATTTTCCTTCATTTACATATACATTAGAATAGACTGCGGTTTAATGAAGAAGAAAAAAATATTATCAATCTAAATCTTTCTGTGCAAAAAAAAGAGTTTATATTAGGGAGATTAGGAAGAATTTCTCAAACTTGTTTAATATTACCTACAGAAAGGCCAAATTTTCAAAGGAAAAAAAAATTGTTAAAGGATTTAATTTTGATTAAAACATTTTTGACTTTAAATAATAATTTTTTTACCAGAAGTAAATAATAAGAAGTAATGATTACTGATTGGTGCGTCCTAAGCACGGGGTATTACAGTGCAACATTACAACATTTTATAACCCCAGCTTTATCTTCCTGCACCGTCGAATTAGTGCGATCCTAGCTTATTTCCCTCTTACACTTTATCGTACACTATAATTCCGACAATAAGTTTTATTTTCTTAAAAATTTCATCCTTAAAAACTGTTAAATGTACCTAATGATTATTCTTGCAGCTATTTATTGTATGTCCTCTGATCGCAGTAAATGTGAAAAAGTATTTAAATGATGTTTCCCTTTACAAAAATTGATTCGACTTTTAACCATAAAAAGAGCTGAAATCCCTAAACTACGTTACATTTTTTAAGGCGGTAATTAACATAAAAATATTTTTTTTTAAAAAAACTTTACTTCTTCCTTTACCTATATACCATAGAACAACTTTTCCACATAGTTAAAGTTTAAAATTCTAAAAAAAAAAAACAATCAACCTTTACGCAAATATAGAGATGTATTATAAATAAGAAATACATAATTATTTTTCTTGAAATACATTTTTCTGAATCCTAGAGGTAACTGAAAAAAATGAAGAAATATACCTAAAAGAATGAAAAAATGATTTTGAATAATAACATTTTTGGTACTTTTCCGTTTTACCGATTCAAGCAATAAAATCGCCAAAATAAATGCAACCGATCCGAAACAGAATATTTCGACTGGTAACCTTTTAATCGCGTTTAAAAAAAAAGTCGTTGTATTTTCTTATCAGTAGTGTCTTTTTCATGATACATCAAAAATATTCGAAGACCCAATGAAAACTGACATTTAGTTTTATGTGTTTATTGTGAGTTATCGCTAAAATGCCTACATGGCGAGATTGGTCTGCCGCTAGCGAAGCGGAAAAGTACTAAATTGCTTAAGAAAATATTTTTTTAACTGAACATCCAATGTTTGCATTTATTTCAGTTATTCATTAAACAACTAAAATAAATCTAAATTATTTTGTTAATTAACAACTATATCACCAAATATTGACACTGATAATAATTATATATATATATATATATATATATATATATATATACAGTCGACTGTCGTTAATTCAAACTTTCGATAATATGAACCTCTCGCGTATTTGAAGTTAATACGCAGCCCCTAGAAAAAATCTTGATATTCTGAACTAAACAATAAGTTTTGGTGCACTCAATATTTCAAAGTAAAATATGTAGCTGGATAGACTACAACACGCAATAATTTGAAGTAACTCTCGACAATTCGAACACCCACTATAATGTACAATCCTGTAGCAAACAGGTTGGAGATTACAAGTTTTGTGATGTATTGTCTCTGTGTGTCTCCCCTGTAACGTAGCTCATTTGATTATCATCCATCTGCTACTTCTTTTGTGTTTTCCGGTTTCTCTGGCAAAAAGAAGCTTTTACTGCTTTTTTTCTGCAACCCGACAAAAGATCGATCGTACCTGTTGTTAGCCGTCCGAAACTTTCGTTTAGCACGGGGCATTGCTACACATGTGTTCAGAAAAAATGCCCCGATATTGTGAGTAAGAAACGCATATAATTGTATACGTTACATCGGACTGCCATGACGATTTAAGGCTCATCTGTGTGACTTATAGCTTGCGGCACCAAGTAGAGCATAGGCCGGACTCGAACGCGCCTTGAAGAACCAATGGTGTTTGGAAAAGTGTCAGAGGGAACCGGGTACGAAATTATTTTATTTCCACTGAGGAATGGATGATAGCAGATAACAGATTTTTCCGTCAAAAAAAATAAATTATGTACAGTTTGTATATAGTATTATAATAGTTGTTTTTAGTACATAAATGTATTATTTTAATACCAGACTTTTAACTTCTGTATAATATTTATACCAAAATAATGTACTTTTTTATAAATACTTTAAAATAATTTTTAGATATGTGAAATTGTTGTTTTACACTACATAGTTTCAAATTTAAATTTGCTAGAAAAGAAATTTCTATTCGTGTATTTTGAGAGTTTTTTGCTATCCTCTTAATAATTCGAAGTATTTTATTCGTCCCTCCAAATTCGAATTATCTAGCGTGGACTGTATATATATATATATAGGTCGTGATAGGGAATTTAAACCTAGCATTTATTTTTATCCGGAATATCTAAAATTAATACAGACGAATTTTAACTCAAACAAAGTTGAATTTTTAGATTTATATTTAACTATTATTGACAACAAATTATACAGCAATATCTATGATAAAAGGGAAGCATTTAAATTCAATGTCATAAAGATACCAAACTTCAATAGTTGTCTACATATATCAGTATTTAGAAATATAATTTTAAATTTTCTGATGAGAAATAATAATTTAACTACGCACAATATTTATAAATTCAAGAATATCCAGAAATTTATATTGTGTTGCATACAGAATGGTTATCCCATCAACTTCTTGAGAAAATATATAGATCAGAAATATATTTCTTAAAAATATTTTTAAATTCATAAATGCACAAATTCACCACACAACATTGGGTCCACAAAGTCAGCTTGGTGGACCAAGTGGTCTAGCTGTGAAGTATTTGTGCATTCCACACACAGGATACATTTTAATACACACTTAGACTAATATTTACACGACTACACTTTAAAATTATTTATGACCAATTAAACATTTATAACATTTATATATATATGTCCAATCACACATTTATGACCAATCAAATGCATTTATGATCAATGAAGCAAGTTTTTACATGCGGTCTGGTTTGCATCTAATGCCAAGTGGTTAAACTCTAGTGTTAGATCATGAATCGTTTGGATTGACATGGCATTGGTAGATGTTATGAGCAAAATATGGATGTGGTAATTGATATATTAAATATGAAAAGTCGTTCTATAAGATATGGATTGAATTCTTGATAGGATACCCTTTGGTGAGTTTTTAATGATTTACGCTATTCATTTGTGAATATACTGGGTTTTTAATTTGAACATTCGGTTTTTAGATATTTTTTTTAATTTAAACTTTTGGATTTTTTAGTTTGAACTTTCGGATTTTTAGCTTAAACTTTTGGATTTTTTTAGTTTGAGCTTTTTTTTTAGTTTGAACTTTTGGATTTTTGTTTTTTCGATTTTTTTAGTTTGAACTTTGAACTTTTCGGATTTTTTAGTTTGAACTTTCAGTTTTTTTTGATTTTTTTTTTATTTTTTGATATATTTTTTAATTTGAACTTTCGGATCTCAAATATTTTTTAATTTGAACTTTCGGATCTCAAGTTTTTTTTATACATGTACAACTATTTTTTCTACCTATACAACTATTTTAAAGATGGGTGCATCATCTTAGGTGTTTGATGGTTCACTTATATTATGCACTAAATTGTTCTTAAATTTTAATATTTTAATGTTGAAATATCTTTCAGAATCCGATGGCAAATAGTTTAATTTTTCAAGTATAATGGTTTAATTTTCACTTTTTAATTTTTAAATTTTTGAAATTTGGATATTTTCCAATTAACTTACCAAATTGCAATAGGGGGAAGGTTGGCGCCATCAAACTAGTTTAACCCCACTTATCGGTCCTAAGTCCGAGATTGCACTTGGATATTTTATAAATTTTTATTTTATTTTATAATTTTTTAATTTTGTTTGAAAACGAAGGAATTTTATCTTTTATATTCGCCATTGATATTTTGAAATGGGATTTAGTATTATAAGATTCATATATTTCAATCTTTCAATTGATTATTGTGTTTGATTTTATATATTTAAATATTATATATATATATATATATATATATATATATATATATATATGTATAAGTGTGTGTATGTCTATATGTGTTTGTCTGTGTGTGTGTAAATTTATGTGTTTCTTTATTTACTTTTCCTTCTTTTATAATTTATTTAACTAAACAAATTAAATTCGCTCTATCTAATGTTTAACAACAAGATAGTTTTCCAATGTTTACTTTAGTGAAGTATAAAACCTGTGATGTCACGAATGACGTACAAACAAGGGTCCAACCTACTTTCACAACAATTCAATGGAAATTTCATTAGCATACCTTGTTGAGTCATCCCATGTCCAATTAGCGTTGAATGGCGATTCCCAAACGTGTTCGAAAGTTAATTGGGCACTTAAGGATGACTAAATTACGTTGAAGAGTGACGCCTCCCAAAGGCCAATAGCTTGAAACAGCTATCGAAGGACATCTCTAACTATTTTCTGATATTCAATAGATACCAGATTAGAAGGCTTTTCCGCGAAACTCTCCCTATCTCTTGGAGATACAGGCAAAAACATTGACATGAGATATTTTTAGTTGTATCCTTGCTGCGCTTGTCGGTTTTAATTACATGTAGTTAGTAAGAAAATGAATTTAAGAAGAGGGTTATTGATTTTTCTGG
This sequence comes from Trichonephila clavipes, assembly GCA_019973935.1. NCBI lineage: Eukaryota > Metazoa > Arthropoda > Arachnida > Araneae > Nephilidae > Trichonephila > Trichonephila clavipes. The sequence continues at coordinate 233,168 of BMAU01008860.1, forward strand.
GTGATATTAAAAATTCATTATCTTTATATACCCTTGCAGGACCATAAGGTTTCTTCAAGTAAATTTTAGTATGAAAATGTTTACTTTAGCTTTTTCAATTCCTACTATTAGCTCACACTCTTTATTTATTTATTTATTTATCATGGTGGAATTTTCAATCGTTAATAAAATAAATTTTAAAGCGCTCCATTGAGCTGAAAATTTATGTACATTGTTATTTTGGATTACAATACAGTAATTTAATTATAATTAATAAAAATTGATTGATTTAAACTAATTATTGAAAAAATTACAAATATAGCAACGTTGACATCATTTTTGATGACTTGTGTCAAAACTTGAAAAGGATTTTTTTCTCACGTGTTAAAGCATTCAGTTGAACTGAAATTTTATAGGCACGATTGTTTTGGATGGCAATACGAAGTTTAATGAAAATTAATAAAAATTAATTACCAATTAAAGTTGTGATTCTGTCATATGTATATACATATTTATAATAATTGTAATTATTTAATACAAAGTAGCTAAAATAAAGTTTTTCTTTGTTGATCTAAGTAGGAATTGACTTAACTGGTTTTTTTTATTTTACTTGTTTCAAATGTAAAATAAATAAAATCGTAACAATGTGTAGTTTTTTAGATCAATGTGTAGTTTTATCATGAACTTCATTTAATTTGTTGTATACTTTATTATTACACAAAATTATACTAGTCGAGTAACAGAAAATAAGTGCGAGACACTTTTGCTACACCATGTAATAAATTGAGATAAGTAGTTCGAAAAAGAATGCAGCTTGCGAATGTTTTATAATTGACACCAATTGATTTGAATGTTATTTTTACCCTAAACGTTCCCGTTTACGTAAGCACATTTGATATATTATGTTTCATTTTGACATTCTATATCAGGGGTTGGACATTTTATAGCTGTGGTGGGTCAAACCAGTATTCCAATATGATTTAGGGTGCCAGGCTTTAGAAAATATTTGAAACGATTTATCTCCCGTGGCAATGCATGCAGAGTTAGAGAATGTAGGTCAAATATACAGCTTTAGAGTTTTATTATATAATACTTATACATCATTTAAAGATATTTGTTAACTTGTGGTGGCCCAAAGCTGCCAAGAGGGTTCAAGGAATAAGTAGACATGATCTTAAAATTATCTACTTTTATTCTATCTTCCACACTTTATGAAAATATACAACTTTATAGCTCATCTCTGGGAGCAATCTGAAATCCTAACACTTAATCTTACATAGAAAACTTTTGAAAGTTGCTTCGTGTCAGTCGGAGCTCATGGGAAGGATCGTTCTCGAAACCCAATAGCTCGGTCAGCCCCAATGATAATTACTTCAATAACTCTTGGAGGATTCTTCTACGAACATTAATTTCAGGACGCGCGATCACTTAGTCGCAATTTTTGTTTTGTTATTCTTAGATTTCACTATTAAAAATCAACGAATAACCATTAACCTCACATACCCTACATCAGCGTTTATAAGGTAGATACATTAGCATAAAATCATATCAGCTCTACAGAAAGCGGCTGTTAACCCTTTATCTACCGCATTAAGATTTACTGCAGCTTTTTTCCTGCATTTTTCTTAATCACTACATTGAAAAATAAGGAATATACATAAACAAAGTACTCAACTTTGGGAAATTTATTCCGTTAGAGCTAATTAATTAATTAAAGATATTCAGTTGTAAAAATAATCACATACCCTGTTCACTTAAAATAAAGAGCCAAATCTTTTTCTAAGGTCTTCATTAACGTACAAGAAAATAAGACACTCACCTTTTGACATTAACTAATTTTTCGGAGCGAAAATGACAATCTTTGCAATACGCTGAAAACGCCGTCAGCGGATACCGCAATTTCTGCTATAAAACTATTCGCCTTAGTCGCTACAAAACTCATCGAAGAACCCGTGCAGCCATATATGGAAGAGTGGGTTTCAAAGAATATTCCTGTTAAGTAGCGTCAGATATTCGTAAAAATGGTTATTCTGTGTAATTTTAAGGTGAGTGGTACTTATAATTTCTATCGGTAGATAAAGGATTAAAAAATCTCAGCCAAAGAATAGTTTCCCCAACAGAATTAGTAGAAGAACCCGACTAGTCCCCATTACAAACTTTTTATGTAACATAAAAAATAACTATTCCCCTTCAACATAAAGATAAAAAAATAATAAAATTGTACATATATTATGTATTACATATCTTCTGAACATATTTTTTAAAATAAGAAAATAATTACAAAACAATAAGTATTCCTGCAATATAATATAATAAAAAAAATTAAAACTATTGTGAACCTTCTCCCTGCAAAGCTCAATGCCGGAATATGAGGTGAATTTCAATTAGACACGATTTTGAATCTTCACTTGTCAAACAACTTCTTTATTTTCAATTAGTTTATAGAGCCAAGCTATATTTAATATTAGAAAAAAATTGCTCCCATATATATGAAGCACTAAAAGAGGGAAGTAGAGAACACAAGTAATTAACTTCAAACAAATAAATCATTTCTCCATACAGCAATTTAAATAGCTATGAATTTATCGATAGAGCTATCTTCCAGATCTTTTGATAATTCCGTAATTTTTGTCTTTAATAATTCTGAAGATTTTTTCTCAGCAATTAGTGCTAATTCATTTTACAAGTAAAAAGTAATCGTTCTGATTTGAATTGAGTATTTAAGGTTAAAAATAAGTCATATTTAAACAAAGGATGTTGCCTTTTCCATAAATCACAAAACTACTCACAAGCAGATTCAGTTCAATCGTTTTATGAAGAATTAAAAGTGAAAAAAATAGCATTTAATCAAAAATGTGGAAGATGAAGAGAGGAAAATCACTTAGTGATTTAACTTTATCTCAGAGCTTTGTAGAGGGTCACCGCGAAATGCCCTGAGTGCCACATGCAACATGTATGCTATAGGTTGCCAAGGCCTGATCTATAAAATAAGTGAGATAAGATAATAATTAAATATGACAATTACCAATTTAAATTGAGAAACAATGTTATCCTTAATCGTGAAAGATTTAATAGAAATGAATCGTGTATTATTTTTTAAAAAAATATGTAGAAAAGGCTCGGTATTTTTGATTTAAATAAATTAAAATATATTGTTACGTAGATCCGGGTTCCAGGATTTTATGCAAAAAACAATCATTGCCAGTGTTTCAAAATACACGTATGTAACAGCTTATTCACAAGCACAGCCGAGCTAATCTCTAGTCAGAACAATGTTCACTCTTCGCTGGTTGAAATCAGATGGACCACCGTACCGGCGAGCATCTTTTTGTAGGTGCGACCGAAACTTCCAGAAATATAACCGCTCGTGACACTAGTGGAAAGATCCACTACCTTCTAGAAGATTTCATAGGGTTTCGAACTCGCCAACATGGTCGCCAAAGTCACCAAAATGGCCACCAACTTGGTCACCAAACGTGATGCCAACTTGGCTCTACCGCCATGATTTCTCCAAGTTCTCATTGAATCGCTATTATAACGTAAAGGGTGGCACTGCTTGTGAATAGTACAATTTTAACATGAAATAAATATCACAGAGTAATATAAGTCTTATTCTAGTGCGTTTCCTGGGAACTTTGCGTGCAGCACAGGGATCACATTTGCAACAACACTTTTCCACGTCACTACGCACATTGTTCCAGTAGAAGTGCTCGGGAACTTTTTGTAAGGTCTTCATAACACCAAAATGACCTCAAGTTGGACTGCCATGGAGTTCCTTAAGGACCGTTGAAGCTCTTGTCTTTGGGAGTATTAATTGCCAGCTGAATGTTTTTCCGTCGTCAGACTCCCATTTTCGATATAAAACACCATTTCTCAGATGGAGAGAGTCCCAAAGAGCCCTGTAACGCTTCGTCGTAGGATGGAAAGGAGCAATGTCTTACCAGTTAGGCTTTTCTTCAGACGACTCTTTGAATTCTATGATTGGTTTTATTTCAGGATCAGCCAGTTGATCTTTGCGGACACTCTCATCACTCCACGGGACCAAGGCCGATGTTGATGGCGTTGTAACTTAGCGGAACATTGACTCTATTACGCGAAATTTCTTTTCTATTCTCGAGCAGTATTTGCAGCTTTCAGGACAGGGTCTTCTTAAAAGGGTGTCTGTATTTCCATGTGTTGATCATTTTCTGTGGCGAATTTTTACATCATATCCCCTACAGTCTCGGTATCCACCTAGCTATTTGGCATTCTGGATTTTTAAAATTCATTAGCCAGGTCAATGAGACATGGTCTGTTCGCAGAAGGAATCTTCGACCGTAGAAGTAAGGATGGAAGTGCTCCACGGCTTATACGATAGCGAGCAGTTCCTTCCTGATAACACAATAAGTTCTCTCTGGTCTGGACAGACACTTGCTGAAATAGGCAATGGCACGATCCTAAACATCTATCTCTTGAGACAATACAGCCCCAGTACTCTCATGACTTGCATCTGTATCCAGAATAAATTGTTTCCCAATTTCAGGATATACCAGGATTGGAGCAGATGTTAGTGGGTCCTTAACCCTTTAAGCGGTCAATTATTATACCAGAAATGCTTCCAAAAAAGGCATATTTTTTATTGCATATAATTAAGTACCATACTTAATAAAATAAGAATATTAAGAAATTTTTTTATTTTTTTTTCACTTTTAATGCGTTTACAACATTTTTTCTTTTACAATTTTGGACACAAAACCCCCTATAAATGTTTGCTTTTTTCAAGTACATTCTGCATTTGTTACATCTCGCTCTGTTACATCTCACTCTGGCGTCACCGTTTCACTAAATTTCTCATTGAGATGTTTCAAAACTGGCCAAACTTTTACTAATTTTGGGCATTCGTGATTTTGTGGGTCAAATGCTGCATTATCAGAAAAATGCAAGTAGCGTTGCAAAAGGCAGAATCGGCAATGAGACATTATTTTAGAAAAAAAATGTGTATTAGTTGAAATCTTTTGCTCCAATAATGATCAATTCTAGGTTTCTTTACAATTCCTTGAAGTATATTGAGAGCGAAAAATACATGCAACTCTTCCACAGTAGTTTCTACCCAAAATTTACTCTTTGAGAATTGTCTTGCAACACTGGATTGGATGCACTGTTTAGCATATTTATTTGTCTCTTCCACATAGAAAAACCCGGATGAAAAGCATCTCATTTACATGGAAAACCACGCCATCTGTTGAAAAATAATAATACTAAATAGTCTCTTTCAATAATGAAAAATGCGGGCAAACCAGAAAAGGAAAGGAGAAAATATCGATGCCCGTACACTGTACGAGCAAACTGCTTAAGGGGTTAAGCTTGTTAAAGGCGTTGTTACAATCAACCGTCCAGATGAATTTCTGTTTTGCCTCTGTCAGCTTATGGAGTGGTCCGGCGATCGTTGAGAAATTTTTCACGAATTTCCGGTAATACGTGCATAAGCCCAAGAAACTCCGGAGCTGGTGAACATCCGTCGGGCAGTTCCAGTCTTTCACGGCAGAAATCTTATCCGGGTCTGTTCGTACACCCTCTGCCGAAATGATGTGTCCAAGATAAGTGACTTCACGCCGGAATAGGTGGCACTTGGATGGACTTATTTTCAGGTTAGCTTCTTTCAGCTTTTGTAGCACACGTCTAATATTTTTTTCAAATGTTCTTCGAAGGAGCATCCCACGATGATAATGTCATCAAGATAAACCAGGCAGGCCTCATACGAAAGTCCTCCGAGGACTGTTTCCATAAGACGCTCGAATGTTTCAGGTGCACTGCACAAGCCGAAATGCATAACCTTAAATTGCCGCAGTCCTTGTTCCGTGGTGAAGGCAGTTTTCTCTTTATCGTCAGGGTGGAGTTCTACTTGCCAATACCCACTCTTAAGATCTAGGGTAGAAAACCAGGTATTGCCAGCAAGTGTGTCAAGCGTGTCATCTATTCTTCGCTGAGGATAGCTGTTCTTCTAGGTAACGTCATTCAATCGACGGTAGTCCATTGAAAATCTGGTAGAGCCATCTTTCTTCTTGACCAAGATGATGAGAGATGCCCAGGGACTTGAAGGCGGCTCAATGACATCATTAGCTTTCATGTCATTAGTGAGTTTTGAACTTCTTCCTGTTTATCAAATGGTAGTCGTCGGGGGTGCAGCTTTATAGGAGGATGCTCTCCCGTATCAATCCGGTGTTGCGTTAGTCTAGTTCTTCCAAAGTCCTCAGATGTTCTTGAAAATAGGCTTTGGAATTCTGTAATCAGCTTTCTTGCAGCACATCTCTGTTTCTCAACTAATTCCGTGTTTTGTAGTAAATCTTTATAACTAGATCCTCTGAAGAAAGGTCTTGGCTATTGCACTTTCGGTCTACACAAGTGACAGGAGCACACGCTGCTATTACCTCTCCTTTTTGTATATTCCTCGTCTTGTCACTTATGTTAGCTATTCTCACTGGTATGACTGAATTCGAGAAATCTACTACCGACGAGGCTATCAGTACTCCTGCTTTTAAACTGTCTGGATCAGGATAACCAATTAGGCCGAATCGGAATTTTCAATTTTCTGCTACTAAACTGGGTATTATACATTCAGTTCTTGGTGATAATAAGATGTTGGTTTTTGCAATAATTTTCTGGTTGGATTCAAATTGAGTTTGTAAGCAAAATTGAGTGATGGCTTCATATTTTGAATGCATATTGCTATTTTCAAAGCCCAATTTAAAGTTACTGATCTTCAGAAAATTCAATCCAAGAATACAGGGATCGGTGATATCTGCTACATATGCCGTATGGTGATACTCGATATTTCCAAACCTTAGAGTGACGTTAGCTTTCCCATGAGCCTGAATCTTGTCACCTATCACTGTTTGTAAGGAAATGCAGGGCGGCGTCCAGATAATACTAACTTTCGAGTTTTGAGCCAAATCTTTTCTGATTATAAACACATTGGCTCCAGTATCAACAACCATACGGCACGAGATGTTATTAATTTGTCCTATTACGTAAAGTCCCTTGTCGCCACCATTTATTGCCGTAATCTGAAGGGTTTTGTGATGGGGCTTTTCATTATCTGGCAATCTCCGCCCCTCCAGATGGCCATATATTAGTTTATCTGTTTGGAAGAAGAGACAGTGATCTCTTCCTTCCTTGATCGAGGACAGTTTCTTCTCAGGTGTCCAGTTCTACCGCATCCCCAGCACTTGAAGTTGCGTTTTTCTTGGTTCTGACGTTGAGCCATTGAAGCTTGGAATTCATCTCTTAATTTCTCATTGTCGCTTTTCCATAGAGATTCACAGGAAGCATCTACGGTCACTCTAGCTCCTTGGATGGATTGGTGGTCTCAGCGACTGGATTGAGTGGTGGCTTCCAATTTCAGGGCATATGACAGGTCATATTTAAGATCTTGGACATCTGCCATTCTTACAGCCTTCTGAATTTCCCCCACCTTCAGGCCGTCCTGTAAAGAGATTATTTCTCGCACGGTTGCTAGATGATCGGAGAAAGCCAATTTGGCGAGCCTTTCTACTTCGGAGGTATACTCCGGCAAACTTACTCCGTTTTTCTGGAATCTTGTTTTCATCTGCAGACGAGCATATTCGGAGTATTTCTGGCCGAACCGAAGATCCAAAACGTTATATAGGGAGTACAAATTCAGGCGCTCTGTGTCAGGAAGAGTCTGCAGTACTTCAGCAGCTTCTCCTCTAAAGGATGCTGCTAGCTGACATGCTTCCAATCTTCAGTCCATCATTGGCTTTAGAAATTATTGAGAATTGAGTCTTGTATACCCCTCCCATTTGGTTTTTCCATCATAGGTTGATAGTTTCACTGACACTGGTGAGGAAGTCACAGACACAGGCACTGGAGAGGTAGACACAGGTACTGGAAAGGAAAACGAAATCTTGTTTTCGTTCTTATTCGCACAAACTAGAAGCTTCTTTTCGAGATCTTCTACTAGCTGTGATATAAGGGTAAAATTTTCAGCCACTTTTTCAATTCTTTCCTCAACTTGCTCTTTAATTCTTTGTTCAACTACTGTAATCTTTTCTTCAACTACAACAATCTTTTCTTCAACTTCAATGTTATTTTCTCTTCCACACTGTTGATTTTTTCTTCAACAGTGTCGATTTTCTTTTCTAAAGAATTCTTCAGATCTTCTTGACCTTTCTTGGTCCCTTCTTGTCCTTTCTCGATTCTCTCCTTTTACTCATTCTTTGTTTCTTCTTGGCTTTTCTGCATATCTTCCAGACCTTTCTGGATTTCTTGACTATTCTCTTCTTGGCCGTTTTCCAAGGCACTGATGCCTTCCAACAGAGCCTTCAGTTGCTCATCCAGCGCTCTTATTATTGGCATAAAATCCCACTTCTGACACCAAACTGTTACGTAGGTCCGGGTTCTAGGATTTTATGCAAAAACAATCACAAAGAAAATAAACAGTTCTTTAAGAGCGATGTGAATTTATTATCAAATGTCCAATCCTTTAAATACAGGATTCAGCAGCAATTTTCACAGAGTAAATCTCCAAAAGTCATCACACCTTCAAAAGCACTCAAACACAATTGCCAGTGTTTCAAGCACAGCTGAGCTAATCGCTAGTCAAAACAATGTTCACTCTTCTCTGGTTGAAATCACACTGACCGCCGTACCAGCGAACATCTTTTTATAGGCATTAACAGAAACTTCCAGAAATATAACTGCTCGTGACAATAGTGGAAGGATCCACTACCTTCTAGAAGATTCCAGAGGGTTCCGAACTCGCCAACATAGTCACCAATGACGCCAAAATGGTCTCTAAAGTCGCCAAATTGGCCGTCAACTTGGTCGCCAAAAATGATGCTAACTTGGCTCTACCGCCAAAATTTTGCCAAGTTCTCATTGAATCGCCATTATATCGTAAGGGGCGGCATTGCTTGTGAATAGTACAATTTTAACATTAAATAAATATCACAGAGTAATATAAATGCATTAAACACTCGAATACAAATTATTTACACTATTTACAAAAAATTCGTAACAATATGTTGACGGCTCGATTAAAGTGCTTTTAGCAATATATCAAGTAACACTTTTTAAAAGTCATGTTTTGTTATTTGATACGATCAAAATAAAGGAAAGGTCAGTGGCTCAGTGCTTGGCATGTAAAAGATACATCTAGTAACAATTTGGCTCTCGTACTCTTGAAAAAATTCTTCACGGCAATATTTAGCATCGAAGAGAGCTTGAATTAACATCAATTGAAGTGACAAAATTTGATGACGAGACCACCACTAGATGGTGCCACCATGAAAGGGCTTTCACATTTGGACACTTGTCTTATCTGCAAAGCTTCGTTGCAATATGCAGCCCATTAAGAGAAACAATTCTAAATATGTATATTTTTTCAAAATAATTTGCTTATCAGAGAACACTCTTTCCCTATAATAATGCTAAAATTTAATTAGAATTCTTTCAATGTTTCGATACTACAAATATAAAAACACCAAAAATAACGCTCTATTCGAATTTAAGTAATATAAATTACTGAATCAAAATAACGTACTTTGCTGTAATTATATATCATTATATAATGCATGGATGATTTTTTTAGATTAGTTGCTTATATTTATAACAAATAAAATCAATCAAGTAATTATTTTTAATTTCTTTAACATTTGAAAATCATACTTTTGTCCAGTTCATAGCTTCCGCAAAACATCCGAAAGAAAAAAAATTCATGATATAAGAGAGAAAAAAAGTTATATTGTAAAGAAAGTGTTGTGTCTAATTTTTATGAAATAAACCTAAATATACAAAATCATACAAAAAATATTTTGTTTTTGGATTTCTTGAAACTTTTATCAGAGTGTATTTGTATTAACATATATATAGGGTGCCCAAAAAGAATAACTAAACTTTCAAAAATTAATTAAAAATAAACTAAGATTTTAACTAGTGGTTTCTTATGTTCCGTACAGAAAAGGAAAAGTTTTTCTTACGAAATGTAAACTAGGTATCGTAACGTACCCGTTTTTCAATATACTAGTTTCAAAATGGTTTCACCACAAGAACGAGCTCAAGTTTTAGCATGGTTTATGGAATTTAAATCTGCAAAACATGTACGCCGTACATGGTACCACGATAGCTTAGAAGTGAGGAAAAGTTCACCGGCGATGGATGGAAAGAAAAAATCTAATATATAATGTGGCCACTCAGATCTCTAGACATTGTATCTTTGTACTTCTTGTAGGGATACATAAAATGCATTGTTTAAGGTGTCTCAGGACTGTTAAATTACTCTAGAAGGCTAAAAATATAAACAATTTTCAAACAGGTATAATTCTTTTAAATTTAAATGAAGTAATTCAAATATTTTACTCCTTATTTATAAAGAAATGGGGCTTCAGAAAAGTGTAAAATGTTTAAAATAAAATCATAATTTAAAAAATTATAAGCATACGAAAATAAGAAACATTTCTATAAGAAATATGAATTAAGTTTTACGTTGTGCATGTTATTTTCTAAATCAGAAGCTTTAATTACTAGCTATAAATTGATTTATAAAGTTAAATATATCCTTATTACACTGTAGAATTTTTATATAAATAGAATTATTAATTATGTTTCTTTAAAAATAAATAAATTACATTTTCAAAATTTTTTTAAAAAATTTCAATATTTTTCAAATATTTTGAAATACAAAAGACATATTATTCTTAAATGGTGTAGGGCTTAAAGAGTATCATACAATTTATAATTCTATAAAGTTTTATTCATCCGAGGTTACTATTTTAGAAAACAGCGTGCGCAATGCAAAAATTACTTAATATTTATTACAGAATTATTTCTTATTTTCATTTGCTTATAATTTTTTAAAATTATGATTATATTTCAAATATTTTCTACTTTTTCAAGCCATAATCCTTTGTAAACAAAGTGTAAAAGATTCGAATTATTTAATTTAAATTTAAAAGAAGTATACCTGTTTGAAAATTGTTTATATTTTCACCCCCCCGAGACAAAATTAACACACCTTAGACTCCTTAACTGTTTTCAGTTAGTGTGTGTAACACTGATGAAATAAGAAGACGAATTACAAATTGTAGATCGTTAATCCTGCAATGCTTTATAGAATATAATGTGAATGAAAATCTCGATTAAGCACGAATATTTGCTGGCGCAAATAATGTTGTGCACATTTAAATTTTGCAATAAAGCGTTGTAAAAAATAACTTTCATATTTTCTTTATGAAACAAAAAATAACGGAAGTGAATATCTTTATTTTGTTTCTTTGTAATTAATGTTTGAAAGTGTAGTCGTAATTTTTGGACACACCAATATAACTTATTTGAATTATCATATAATGATTAAATTAAATATTTTATTAGATCACAATATATTTTTGAATATTTATGCAGATATTTTCAAAACATAAAAATTTAAAACACACATAAAACAAAAAATAAATTTTGTTTCGACATTAATAAAGTGATAGCTTTTGAAAATTGTGGTCTCTATTTAACAAAGTAAACATAATACATCTTAGTAGAAAAGAAAAAAATTAAATTGTTTTATTATTTTTATTATTATTTGTTTTTTTCCCAAGAAAGAACCTTGAAGTTCTTTTTGAGAAATAAATACTGCAATAAAAAATTTATATTTTTATTCAATTAATAACTTTAACGTCACCTAAAAAAATTTAATAAACCCTTAATTTCATCCAATTTTTTACGTCTGACTTTTTTCAAAAAAAAATTGGACATAGTTTAAATCTAGATTTTTGAATTATTTATTTTTTTATTTTGTACATTTTATTAAATTTTATGGAAATTTCAGATAAATAATTCTTTGCTAATTACTAATAAAGTAAATACTTAAAAATATTATCACGCATCATATTTACAACAGCTCTATTATTAAAAATACAGCTCATCAATGTATTAAATTACTATATAATTACGAAATACGAAAAAATAGAAACACACATATATATAAATGTTTTATATAGTATAATAAAATAAAATATAATAATAAGAGACAAAATGGTATTTCCTATAAGGTTAAAAAGGAAAGAAAATGGATTTTAAGAAACATATCAGGAAAATAAATGTTGCTAAAGAATATTGTACTAAAATTGGATAAAAACGGACAAAACAAGTAACAGAGGTGTAGAGCTATTGAAATTGAAGATACTAAAAGAGTGTTTGGACGAAAATGAAGACCTTTTATGATTTCTAAAGTTGTCGCTGCTGTAGACTAGCAATTTAGGGTTAATCAATGCTTTGTGGATCCACCTTCCCCGTACATCAGATTTTTTTTTAAATAGAAAAAACAGAAGCATGTTAAAGAATTAGGTCTATATCTATCACACATGGAAGAGATACAAGACAGTAAAAATAAATGAATAGTGAGTATAGAAGAATTTCCCATATAGAGATGAATATTCAGAAAAAAAATTACGTAAAAACAAGATAAAAACGCACGTGTAAATATTCTCTAGGCATCTTAGTCGGAAAGCGTTCGCAGAATGGTGTGTTAATGTTGACGTATTAACGCATAGAAGCAAAAAACAAAGGCACCACCTAATTTTTGTTTTGTAATTAAACTAAGAATGCGTTATCTTAATAATATTAATAAACTAAATTAAAATAATCCCAAAAATGGTTTTAATAACATAGAAATATATTTAAAAATGAATTTACTTGGACTGTTGTATTACAAGCAATTTTTGCAGAATTTCTAATAATTATGATGTTTTTTAATTCATTTTAAGTAAACAATTGATTGTTTCTTTTTCTAAAATTTAAGATAATACTCTAGATAGGTGAAGGAAACCACACCAGAATGGCATTTTTGTAAAGATAAAATCAAAAAAGTATCTTTTATCATATGGATACATATTTATATATATTATATATATATAGGGTGTTTTTTAGAGGTATAGAACTTTAAATTGCAATAAAACAAAGGTGTATTATTCGATTGACATGAATTTTTTTATTAGAAAGATAATCTTGTGGCATTACATTTTAAATATGATTTCTCGCATATGACTGCCGCGGCTGGTTCGGATGTAGTCCAATCTAGATGTCCAATTTTCAATGACTTTTTCCAACAATTGTGGCCGTATATCGGAAATAACACGGTGAATTTTGTCTTCCAAATGGTCAAGCGTTTTATGGCTTATCCGCATAGACCAATGACTTTACATAGCCCCACAGAAAATAGTCTAACGGTGTTAAATCACAAGATCTTGGAGGCCAATTCACAGGTCCAAAACGTGAAATTAGGCGGTCACAAAACGTGTCTTTTAATAACTCGATTGTGGCACGAACTGTGTGACATGTTGCGCCGTCTTGTTAGAACCACAGCTCCTGGACATCATGATTGTTCAATTCAGGAATGAAAAGTTAGTAATCATGGCTCTATACAGATCACCATTGACTGTAACGTTGTGGCCTTCATCGTTTTTGAAGAAGTAAGGACCAATGACTCCACCAGCCCATAAAGCGCACCAAACAGTCAGTTTTTCTGGATGTAACGGTGTTTCGACATACACTTGTGGATTAGCTTCACTCCAAATGCGGCAGTTTTGTTTGTTGACGTAGCCATTCAACCAGAAGTGCGCTTCATCGCTAAACAGAATTCGCTTATGAAAATCGGGAACAACAGCAAACTCGTTTTGGGCCCATTCGACGAATCTACGCCTTGCTTGATCATATTTAAAATGTCATGCCACCAGATTATCTTTCGAATAAAATAAAATTCATGTCAATCGAATAATACATCGTTGTTTTATTGCAATTTAAAGTTCTATACCTCTAAAAAAACACCCTATATATATATATATATATATATATATATATATATATATATATGTATACTATAATTCACACTTATTTCATATTAATTCTTAAGCCTTTTTAATTCCTCTCACTACCTTATTTTTCTCACTGATTTTATTTTAAATTAAGAAATAAATTTATCGATAAAATTATATTAGAACTTTTAACTTAAAAATAAAAGTCGCTGTGTTCAACAAACTCCATTCTTTTTAGTGTCATTCTAATTTGTATATAGAAAAGAAGCAAAAAATGTATCGTTCATCTGTTCTTTTTTTATTGACGATAGCAAAATGCAGTTTCGGCGTTTTGTATACGGATTTTTTATTTATTTTTTTTATTTTCAAAAAGCATAAAACGCTTTGCTTGTTCTTCATTAACATGAAAGAATTCTTAAGTGGCAACAGAGAGATAAATCATTTGACGCAGGGACATTTAATAAGATTAACTCGTATTTTGCTTTTGGCGAGAAGGCGCAAATTGAAATTTCTTGTAAAAGACATTTTGCACGATTCGTTTAACTTTGATTCTATTTATGCATGAAGAAACTCCTTGTGTTCATCCTTGGGAATTAATACATCTGCTTCATGCGAAAATCTTCCAAAGCGTGTTCGAATTCTACGGTAGAGGAGATCGAAAAGAACTGAATGCTAAGGATGGAAGAAAGAATATGAAATAAATGTCAAAGGATAAAATGTTGTAATGAAGAAATAATAAATATTTGATGAAAAAAAAATGTCTCTTTGAAGATTATCGAGGATTATTTTTAAGATATATATTTTCCGATTTTGAATGAATTAGATTGTAGAAAAAGAGCGTAAATTGCTGCTGGTCTCAAGAAAGTATCTTTCAAAATAAGAATTTGAAACGTGTCGTCAATTATTTGAACAAGTGCTCAACGCACTTTCTTTAAACGTTAATGAATTTTTAAATTTATGGAAGATTTTTATCGGCATTGGAGATTTGTACGGAAATATTTGAAGGACTTATATATGGATTTTTAAAAAAACATAATCTTATTAGCATAATTAAATATTCTCTTTGAGAAATAATATATATTTTTTAAAAATACATTTTTTTTCGTTTTTAAGAAAAAAAATTAGATTAGGGGGACAAAATCCAGTGTACTTTGTTCTTTAGATATGAGACTATTTAAAAGGGTAAAATACCTGCAATAACACTATTGTAATTAACTACTGTACATTAGCAATAACTATTGTATATTACTAAATAACTATTGTATATTAGCAATATAAATAGTAGAGGTAGCCTAGTGGTCTTTCCCATAACAACTGGGCTACCGCTTAATGATTAAATACAGTCTTAGTTAAATAAGCTGTTGTTGCAATAAACACATTTGATTGAAAATAAACTGGTAATAGGCTCCTATAAATAGTTAATTTATTTCATTAAATTTGAGAATTATCCTTTTCATTAGGACTATGGTATTATGTTATGTTTAATCATGTTTCATTAAACTTAATTTGAATTCTTCTTTCTCTATGCATTTAAAGCTGTATTTTATTACAACAATGACGTCACACTAATTAATTAAACAGACATCTCGTTACATTGAAGTTTCATTCAAACTGTAGTGGGTCCTATTTGCAATTCTTACTAATCCTCTTGATAAAAAGACTATTTTACTGTTCTATGATTATAAAATCGCTTCCCGTAAGAGAACCGTGATTTATGCAAATATCAGGTGCTATTACAACTGTAAAGAAGTAAGAGTGTAGTCGATGGTTGTTAGGCTGTTACTGAAGTTTGATTATTAGAGTTATAATAGTCGAAGCCCTCGGAGTTTCAGGAAGATGATCCTACGTCTTACGTAACAGGTTATCTCATCAAGTCAGGACGAGTCCTCATTCGTCGGATTTTGGCGATAAATAAGGGATCCAATTATTTGTAATAGATATTTAGGTGGGTAATTAAGTTGACTCTTCTCTTTGGTTAAGGGGGTTCAACCATGTGATGGCCTGTTTTTTTAAGCATTTTTAGGGAATTTTTTTGACGACCAGTAAAAATTAGAACTTCAAGTGTTTTTTTATCATTTATTTATATGTAATTTAAGAGTATGGATATGAATGTTTAGCAAAAAATATCCAATAGAATGCTCTGAACGTACCCACCTTGAAAAATTGGATGCTCCCTTCCTCTCCACGATTCCGGCTGATAGGCTTATCTGAAAAAAAGTTAACAACGTTTTAATCCATAAACGTAAATGCACAGAAATAACTATACTCAATTAAATATATCAAACATTGGATTTTTGGTAGACCTCTGAAGAAAAAGTTCCGAATTTAATGGTTTTTTGGTTATGTTTTTGCTATAAAATAAGAAATGTTTTTAAATTTCGATTGATCGTAGTCCATTTGGTCCGCTTATATGTGCCAAGTCTACCTGATAAATCTGAAGTCATTTGGGCAAACCGTTCTTGAGATATGATGGAGGAAAGTTCGAAAAACGCAGTTTTGAGAAAAACGCTTTTAAGGTTTCAAGTCCAATTAAAACAATGAAAATCTTAACTTAGAGCTACGAACAGCTGCCCTTCTAACACCTACTTCCTTATAACGACCTCGAATTTTAAGAAATATCTTTACAACCGTATTCTAGACATGTTAAGGAAGCAACTTATAAGATTTTTTTTTTGATATTTTGAACCCACACTTGGGTGAACCTGTTAACTCATTCTGATAGTAAACTCAAAGTAAAATAAAGATATTGATTTCATTACATTGTCTGTTTATTCTATGCCTCCAACATATCCAGGGTTATCTGGGGTTGCGCCAATAACTGCTCAATGTACTACATGGCAGTAATTTGACCCTCA
Source organism: Trichonephila clavipes (assembly GCA_019973935.1). Classification (NCBI taxonomy): domain Eukaryota; kingdom Metazoa; phylum Arthropoda; class Arachnida; order Araneae; family Nephilidae; genus Trichonephila; species Trichonephila clavipes. Next base: position 249,801 of record BMAU01008860.1, read on the forward strand.
ACAAGTAATATGAAAAAAATAATTAAAGTCTTAGAGTCCCTACTTAGTTTTAAAGAGTCCGACTTAGATCAAATAAAAAATATTTTATTTTAGTTATTTTTTCATGAAATAATTGCAATTAATATATATTTCTAAATACATATGTCAGAATCCCAATATTAAGTTGCAAAATAGAATGTTATTTTCCTTTCTGTATATGGCAGTGGTAGGGTATTAGTTTTGCTTATAACTATTTATTCATTAATGGTTATATTTATAAGTTTTATTAATTTTCATATAGTAAAATGAAATCACATTCTCAGAGATTAGGTCATCCCAGGTGGGATTCGACCCTCCGAACTTTTGGGTTAGAGGTCAAACGCACTATCCATAGTGATACAGGACACAACGAGCGACTTTCCTTTTTATATATGGTGTTGGACCATTATTTTGGGTTTTTACTATTTATCCATTAAATTAAATAGAATTATTGAATTAATATTTCAAAAAAAATGCATTAACATCATGTGTCTTCCACTACGAGTTTAAAAATCGCATATGAACTTCAGTGGATGAATTAAAAGTATTTAATTAACAATTGAAAATTTGAACAAGATATATATATATATATATATATATATATATATATATATATATATATATATATATATATATATATATATATATATAAAGAGAGTGTAAACTAATAGTAGGAATTGAAAAATAAATTTACTAGCTCATGTATTTTGTTTCACTTGGTCAAATTTCAAAACCACGATGTTTATGTCCGTTGTATAGCTCTATGTGATGTTAACTAAACACTAATAATATATTTCACTTATTATTTTACCTGCTATGGTTAGAAATTGAATTTCGATTTTGTTTTCTCATACATTATCTTTCTAGTTAACATTGAAAATAAGGCGTACATTAATTAATGACGGGATCACGAAATATGCCTTGTATTTTGTTACGAAAAAAGGAACTGAAACTCATATCATTGGCATAATTGATTGCCGTATGTCTTTAAAAAAAATCACCTAATTTTTCATTAGAACACTTTAGATTTTTAGAAATATTAATAAGCTTATCAGCACGGAAAAGCGATTAATTTGGTATTCCATAATGACCTTTTTTAATTAAATATATGCCTAGGGGAACGTATACTAAGCCTAGATTATAAGCTCTGTTTCTAATTATCGAGAGCAGGTTTAGAAGATAAGTGTTTCTTTAAGAAATGATGTATATTATCTCACACATTTCTAATTTATACTTAAACTGTATAATTATACTATCCATACATAAGAAGTAAATATTTATCCAGTTAATTTTATCTTGCATTGAATTTGTATTTTTCCCATATTTGTTTTAGAAAACTCTGGTAGATTTTCTTGAATTACTTCGGAATATTTCAGGGACATTTAAGATTTTTAGAAGTTTCATTTCTTAAATATTACCTATGCTATTAAAATTGCTTGGATTTCCCTTTTTGAGAAAAAACATTGTTCCAAAATAAAAAGAAAAAAGAAAAAGAAAAAACTTTTTGATTTATGTATGCATGTTCATTCGGCACTATCTACCAATAAATAATGGGACACCTATACAAATGATATCTACTGTCATTATCTACGCCGCGCCTTTTGTACTTAAAAATAATGTAGGAACCAGTATTGACGTTAGTCCCATGAAGATGCCACGGAATGTAAAGTTGTCTGACTTCGAGAAAGACGTAATTGTCAGATATTGTATAAATGACCCACCCTTAAGGGACATATCTAGTGAGTAAAACATTCCAAAATCAACAGTGCCGTTTGTGATTGAAAATTGGAAGGTTAATGGCGTTTGTCTTCTTTTTCGCTATAGCATACCCACAGTTTCGTAGGTCTGCCGTGTCGAAGCACATTCCAACTCTTTATCTTACATAGAGACCGACGAGTTTTGTCCAAAGAAATTCAGAAAAAAATGCGCTAAGCTGTTGATCCACATACTCCAGTAGTTCCAAGAATCAACCAGGACTGTTGTTTCGATAAATTCATTCCGCAAGGAAACACATTTGATTGGTTTCCATGGTCAAACTAATACTCATAAGTTTTGAATTACAAACTCCAACTACGTTCCTCGGCTGAGATTACGCAAGGCAATTTGAAATTGAATCGTAAATGAGTGAAAACAGGTTCATTGGAATGATGAATCGAGGTACAATCGTTACCAGTCAGATGGAGAAATCTGAGTTTCGCGTAAGCTCGTAGATGTCATTTTTCTGGAATGCATTGTACCTATAGTAAAATTTAGTGGAGGTTGAATTATGATCGAGGGATGTTTCGGGTGGTAGGGATCGAGACCCTTGATCCCAATTCATGGTAAGCTCAACTATTCTAGACAACAATGTGCATTCTATGCTGTGAGGATTTTACGGGCTGAAAACGCCCCTTATCATGTTGCGAGATCCACCAAAAATTGGTATCAGGACAATGAGGTGAACTGCATGGACTGACCTGCCCAGATTTCACACTTGAATCTTGTTGAAAACCTGTGGGATGAGTTGTGTGTATAGCCGGATTAAGGCAAGTACCAGACATTCAAAATTGGTGGATAAACTTACATGTCTTATCTATCCCGAGTAGAAAACAGTACCACTGTCCATCATCCAAAAACTTGTGGGAAGCATGCCCATGAGAGTTAATTCTATTATTGCGTCAGGTGGAGGTTCTACCAATTATTTAATATGATTAAGATTTGTTGGTCTCTTTTCTCCTGGGTATACAATTGTTTATTGGTTGATAGTGTATAAGGAACTTCCCGTACAATATTTTTTAAAACTAATGTAAATAACATTGAAATACTTTTATTTGAATGTAGTATCGCCTTATAATTTTACATATTGTTGCTGTATATCACTAATAATTGCTATATATGAATAAAAACACTTTCATTTGATAAAAAATGTAATGCATGTATTCTTTTTAATAATGCGAAGAGAAAAAAGAATTTAAGAGAAAAAGAGTAAGTGAATTTTTAAAAGGAAATAATTATAAGTTGTGCAGGTATAGGATGCCAATATTTTTCTTTTGATGAAAAAAAGTTTTTCCACAAGAAAATTGTTTCCAATAAATAAACTTTTATCAATGAATACCTAATTTCTCATACAAATTTGCTTCTATCTGATACCTCTGATTCGTGACAATAATTCTAGCACGAATGTTTCATGAAAGTAGAATTTTTCTTAATGTCATGCAAATTTTACTCTATTGCTCTTGAACCGTTTTTCATAGTCCTTTCAATGTTCTTGGATGCCATTTTCCTAAGGCTCGTTTTAATAAGTCAAAGACACAAAAGCCCATTGCAGAAGCGTAGGATGATTTTACACGTATTTCATCAAATGAGATAACTTAATTCCTGTTTCTGATTATTTCTTTTCTAAATAAGCGTCAGTTGACTTAGACGTCTGACTGGAGGCATAGTTCATTTGAAGCGCAATTGTATGGATGTCTTTTCCGCGTAAAGTTGGAATTTCTTCTTCAAAAATTCGTTCTAAAATATTCTGCCGATAGTAAAATGAAATAATTTTGGCTTTCCCGTCATTCCCATCAGTTGAGAGATAGAAAATTCATCTTCTTTTATTACAGTCACTTAAATATATCCATACCTCATCGAGTATTACCACAAATTTCCACTTTTGAGCACTTAGATTCTTACATAATTTTCAACAATTTGCTTTTTATCAGCAATATGATTTAAAAAGGGAGACGAACTTTAGGTATGAACATCGGTTTTAACTTTAGATCTCTATGAATGGTTTTAATTACAGTTCTGGAAGATATTCATAATTTTGGAGCAATCAATTTTTTTTTAGGTTCAGTGACTTCACTTTCTTGATAGTTACCTGCGTTTGAGCAGTCTTAGGATGAAGTATTGTGGTCAGGTTTACAATTTTATTTTCTGCGAGACGCTTTTTCTCTTTCAGATTTAATATATTATAAATGACTTTTTTATATATATGCAATAACAGGTATTTGTACACCGCTTTATAATTTGTTCATACGAATATTTTTCTTCGAAAAGGGCAGTTAAGTAACCTTCAATCCGTATATCAACCTAAGAACCACTTTTAATATATATCTTTTATTTTACACTCTAGTCAAAATAAAACATTAGTGGATAATTATTCTGAAGTTGCCAAAGTTTTATCTCAAAATGCAAATCAGAAAATGAATTACAAAACCGTTTTTATAAAGTGTGAACGAACTTCTGTAGAATGGACATCGTAATTATGATTACTATGTTTAGAATTTAACGCACATGTGTGTTTACTTTAAAATAACTTTAAATTTAAAGTCTGGTAATGTTATACGGGAAATTCATCTGAGAAGAGTTAAAATTAGCGTTTTAACAATAATCTGTGATACTGATGGAAAAAAGAAAATATTATATATATATATATATATATATATATATATATATATATATATATATATATATATATATGAAAGAAATTTGTATTATATATCAAAAACAAGAAATAATAGATAATGAACATAACAAGAAATAGCGTAATAAAAGTATAAAAGCTAAACATGAAGATCAAAATTATAGAAAAATAAAAAAAGAAACTACAAAATGAAGAATCTAGCGAGTCAGTAAGCAATTTCGGACTTAGGACCGAATAAATGGGGTTAAACTAGTTTGAAGGCGCCAACCTTCCCCCTTTGCAACTCGATAGGAAAAACCAAATAAATTAAACAAAAATTCAGAGTATGTAAAAACTCAGAGAGTAAGATAAAACCACTCACTACTATTATGTAACAAACTTTCCCAAACTCTTAATGCAGAAAAATCGCAAAACAATTACGTAAGGAAAGTAGAAAAATCCTAAAACAATTACATAAAAAAAAGTATTTTTCAAAAAATAATTTAACAAAATTTCTTTACTCACAGAGCTTTTACGAAGAGAATCAACCGTCTTGACATCAATGAAAATCAATTATTCACCAAGTTAAAAAATTCGGATATACATAAACACATCTTTTTACCTTATCTTTTAAACCAGCCAGCAAAGAAAGATATCAAAAAAGACGACAATCAAATATGGTAGAATTTGAATTGGTTGATTGTTAAAAATGTAAATTTGCTAGGCTCTAATTTGGTTGGTTGTCAACAATGTGTAAGATGTTCAAGATGTGTGTGGAAAAAATGTAAACTGTGATATGAGTGTTATGATATAATCTTCACAGCAAGACCACTAACATGCTGACTTTGAAATCATATTGTTGTGTGGTGGTTTTGGAATTAGAAGTAGCAAGACGGTTAATGTATTTGTGATGAATATAAGTTCTTAAGAAATTAAAAGGGTATTCATGATCTAAACAACATTGAAAATTTTTTTATATTATTGTATTTATCTATTTTGTGGGTAGTTAAGTTATCCTTTCTAAATAAAAAATTCATAATGATATTTCTGTAGATTGATATATGCAAGTTACTATTCCATACTGGAATTTTAATTATATGGAACTCAAACGAATCTCTTTTGTCAAAAATGTTACTGACTACATTATTGTTAATATAAGAATCAAGTCTAAATCCAAGAATTCCACCATATTAGAGTTGAAGTTAGTTTTAAGGAGCTTGAGATAATCAGGGTAGAACGTAATATTTGGTTTGTATTCACTATTTTTACCAAAAATTATTAAATCATCTATATAACGATAAATCAAGTAAGAATCATTTACAATATGATCAATGTCAAAAAAATGTAAATATAGGTTCGCTAAACAGTTACTAGCTGGACCACCCTGAGGTAATCCTTTGATCTGTTTATAAAGATTCTGATCAAATGCAATGAAATTTTCTTTTAATACGAGGTTAACAAGAATATCAAATTTTTCTTTTTTCATTGAAGTATATAATTCATGTTTATCATAAATTAACTGTAGAACCTTAATCATATCGTCAATATCTATAGAATTAAAGTGGTCCTCGAAATCAAAGCCATGCATGGAAAAATTAAAATATCCTTAGTAACTCTAGCAATCTCTAAGCTATTTTTAATTATTGCCGTGTTTTGTAAGTTATCAATTAGATTTTGAAGAAGAGATTGTAAGATCTTCCCAGAATTCGTGATGTATGTATTGTATCCATTAGTGATACTACGGAATTTTATAGGGCTTTTATAAAATTTTGGTGTTAAAAAAATACTTGGATATTTAATATTATTTAGATGTGAATATTCAGACTTTTGTTCAAAGCTAAAAGACGATTATCATCTTCTCTATTATTGTAAATTGATTTTTGAAATGAATTATTATTTAAAATGTGGTTTCTTAATATTTTACTGTAAAAATATTTACAAATTATGGCATAATTAGCAGAGACCTTATCAACATATGTAATCACGAAGTCATTTTGGATATTTTCTATTGATGATTTAAGATTTTTATACATAATTTCATTTTCAACAGTGAAATCTAATTCCCGAATTTCTGTTGCTACATAAGATCTAAATTGATTGAAAACTTCAAGCGGCATTCCTTATTTAATTGCAATTTTAAGGTAGAATTTATCTAAATCTTTTATGATTTGTTTCATAACATTAGATTTATTTTTTGTGATCATCAGTCTAAAACCGGTATCTTTTTCCATAAAATTTCTTAACAAATCATCTTTCACGATGCCAAGGTCTCCCGTTAAAACGTGCTGATGATAATCATCAATATAGTCCCGATATAGATTGCATTTACATGATTCTGAACTTAGGAGCTTAGGAATATATATATATATATATATATATATATATATATATATAATGTGTGTGTGTGTGTGTATACAGTCGAACCTCTATATTGCGAATTTTTCTATATAGAGATCTTTTTTCTGGAACCTTGAACATTTCACGATTTTCTTCTTTGTAAAATAACCTCTCTATAGCGAAGTGCATTTTCTATGTAACGAACTTTTGCTTTTGTGATTCTATTTTTGTTCACCCTTTTTTTAAAGTATTTCTGAAACAATTTCAAGTTATTTTCTCTTTAAAACATTTATTGGTCGACATAAATATTGAACTTGTTTTATTATATCCTAACTTTTCGAGAGCAATAGAGTTATTGACGTTTCATCCAAGAAGTGCAACCTTTAATCCCCACTGCCCAGTTCACTAGAAACATCTTCGATATCCACCTTCACCCTCATTGGGGTTATCCCCGTGTTTCATCTATAAAATAATGTATGTTTAATTTTACTTTTACGCTTTAAATTTTAAAATGTCCTTAAAATTCATTAATTTTAGTATAAATTATTTTCTTAATATTAAAAATATAGTCAATTCATCGACCTTCCCTACCCCCCGTGTTTTCCTTGCAGTTTTTCTTTCTATCTTTCATTTTTGATGGGTAAGATTTATAAAATAAACATGCATTAATTGACAAATTGAATGAATAAATACTTTTTTTAATATATATACTGTTCGTGAATTTAAAATTTGTTTTATGTGGTTTATAAAGTATATTAAAAGATGTACCTCTATATAACGAATTTTCCATATAAAGAACTTTTTCCCGGGATTTAGCGACTTTGTTATGTAGAGGTCCGACGATATATATATAAAGAGTGTTTTTTTCCAGGTATAGAAGTTTAAGCTGGCTTTACTTTCCAAGATGGCGACCGATTTAACAGCTGTCAAGTGATTTATTCTCAGTTTGGTTTGGCAATTCATCAAAACGATCATCAAGCAAGGCGCAGATTCGTCGAATGGGCCCAAAACCAGATTGCAGTTGTTCCCGATTTTCATAAGCAAATTTTGTTTAGCGATGAAGCGCACTTCTGGTTGAATGGCTACGTCAACAAACAAAACTGCCGCATTTGGAGTGAAGCTAATCCACAAGTGTATGTCGAAACACCGTTACATTCAGAAAAACTAACTGTTTGGTGCGCTTTATGGGCTGGTGGAATCATTGGTCCGTACTTCTTCAAAAACGATGAAGGCCACAACGTTACAGTCAATGGTGATCGGTACAGAGCCATGATTACTAACTTTTTCATTCCTGAACTGAACAATCATGATGTCCAGGAGCTGTGGTTCCAACAAGACGGCGCAACATGTCACACAGCTCGTGCCACAATCGATTTATTGAAAGACACGTTTGGTGACCGCCTAATTTCACGTTTTGGACCTGTGAATTGGCCTCGAAGATCTTGTGATTTAACACCGCTAGACTATTTACTGTGGGGCTATGTAAAGTCATTGGTCTATGCGGATAAGCCACAAACACTTGACCATTTGGAAGACCACATTCGCTGTGTTATTGCCGATATACGGCCACAAATGTTGGCAAAAGTCATCGAAAATTGGACGTCCAGATTGGACTACATCCGAGCCAGCCGTGGCAGTCCTATGCCAGAAATCATATTTAAAATGTAATGACACAAGATTATCTTTCGAATAAAATATTCATGTCAATCGAATAATACATCGTTGTTTTATTGCAATTTAAAGTACTATACCTCTAAAAAAACACCCTTTATATATATATATTCTAGAATACATAACAAAAATATATCTCAGAACAATAGTTTTTTTTTCTTATGTTTTGACATAATTACTTTGATTTTTATTAATATTTTTTTTCCTACCGATTAGTATTTTACTAATATTCTGATTTTTTTTATCTATTTTATCGCATCAAATTAGCGAAAATTAGTATATTAATGATAACCAATTTGTCTAAAAGTTATTTTAAATGAAATGTTATATATATTGTCATCTTTTTTTAAATATTTTCTTTTAAGTTGTAGTTTCCAACATTATTATCTTGAAAAATTTTTTAAACACCTGAAACTTTTTAAAAATAAAAAAATGAACATCACAACATGTCTCTTTTTTCTAAGAAATCAAAACTTAGACTACTTAATTCATGTATTTACGCAATACGATATTTCACACTACTTTTTCTTATACTTTATACTAGTTCAATGTATTGAATTTTTATCCTTCTTCAGAATACTCAAAATGTTATTTTTCTTTTACAGGTGCACAGTATTTCTTCCAATACTGATGGGAGGTCGCCGGTCCCCAAGTTACAATTGCAGTTTTTATATTTGCCCTGTTTACAGGAAACGGATTTTGGTGGAATGTGTTTTCGTGCCCCACCTCTGAGGGCGAACTTTTTAGCAAAGGTTGCTTACGTTCTCACGCCTGCAAGGTTCATTACACCCATAAATAATTGGGGAGCGTCAGAAAATTTTCCCGCTCGAAAACAAGACAACAACAAGGCATCGACCTATGCGCTGTATCTCTGCGCTGGTTCCGGACCAATGAGTGGCAATTAAGTGGAGAAGGCATATAGTCCGCTCTAGAATATAGCTGTAATGCGGCACAAAACAAAAACGGGATGCACCCCAATTTCGACAGACACTCACACTTGAACACAGAGAGACAAACTAATCAGATTCAGGCCTTGAACTAGACTCCGCGGGACTTCGAGCGGCGACCATGTCTCATTCCCTCCAACTCGACACCCTCTCAAAAGCTAAGTAGAATCTCAATTTAGTTATGCACCATATTGTACATTTACTCAAATTTAATTATGTTAATTAAAATAAATTAATTGTTATTTTAAGAACCGGCCTTTTTTAATTTAGAGTACTTTTTTATGTCTTTAGAGATTTAGTGTTTAATTTTAACTTAAGCCATGATGCGATGTATCTTACGAACCTGGGAAGATACGAAATTAGTATTTGGAAATAAGTAATTAAATAAGTTTAAATCAGCGTCGCATCAATACCTATGGATGTAGTTGGTATCTACACACAATTTATTGAAGCAAGATTTTTTCTAACTTCTTTCTATCTGCAAAGTTTTCTTAAGTCATTGTTTGCTATATTTTTCGTTGTGTTCATCGGTTATCTGAGCAAATTTGTTTCTTTAAGCTTAGTTTGCCTTGCCTCGAGGGAAAAATGACAGGCAATTTCTGCAGTCGTATCCTTCACTCAGTCTCAAAGCATATATATATATAAAGGGTGTTTTTTTAGAGGTATAGAACTTTAAATTGCAATAAAACAACGATGTATTATTCGATTGACATACATTTTTTTTTATTCGAAAGATAATTTGTGGCATTACATTTTAAATATGATCAAGCAAGGCGTAGATTCGTTGATGGGGCCCAAAACGAGATTGCAGTTGTTCCCGATTTTCATAAGCGAATTTTGTTTAGCGATGAAGCGCACTTCTGGTTGAATGGCTACGTCAAGAAACAAAACTGCCGCATTTGGAGTGAAGCTAATCCACAAGTGTATGTCGAAACACCGTTACATCCAGAAAAACTGACTGTTTGGTGCGCTTTATGGGCTGGTGGAATCCTTCTTCAAAAATGATGAAGGCCACAACGTTACAGTCAATGGTGATCGGTATAGAGCCATTATTACTAACTTTTTCATTCCTGAATTGAACAATCATGATGTCCAGGAGCTGTGGTTCCAACAAGACGGCGCAATATGTCACACAGCTCGTGCCACAATCGATTTATTGAAATACACGTTTGGTGACCGCCTAATTTCACGTTTTGGACCTGTGAATTGGCCTCGAAGATCTTGTGATTTAACACCGCTAGACTATTTTCTGTGGGGCTATGTAAAGTCATTGGTCTATGCGGGTAAGCCACAAACACTTGATCATTTGGAAGACAACATTCGCCGTGTTATTGCCGATATACGGCCACAAATGTTGGGAAAAGTCATCGAAAATTGATGTCCAGATTGGACTACATCCGAGCCAGCCGTGGCAGTCATATGCCAGAAATCATATTTAAAAATGTAATGCCACAAGATTATCTTTCGAATAAAAAAATTCATTTCAATCGAATAATACATCGTTGTTTTATTGCAATTTAAAGTTCTATACCTCTAAAAAAACACCCTTTATATATCTATTGTAAACGGTTGGCAAATATGATCCGGTACAAAAACATTCTGTATTCAAACTTATTTTCTAGCTTCCTTTTCACAAAAGTATTCTATAGAGAAATAAAATTTATATTTCCTTTAACCTTAACAGTTTTAACATGTATTAAAAGTTGTAAATATACATTGTACTTCGTATTATACAGTAGTGGGAAGTATTTGAATTGTTTCTTCTGAACTCGATACACAGAACGATGACATAATTAATTGTTTATATTAGTGCTTCTGAAACTCACAATATTTATGACCTAATTTTCAATCATAACTTTCATTGCGCCCCCCCATGCAATAACAATACATTGAATGTCGTAATACTGTACTTTGATACTAAAGCTACCATACGATCATGATTATAAACCATAAAAATTATCAAGATAAGTAATAGTGTATATGTTACTTTTAAGTAATTTATATATTTTAAATAAATTAATTTTAAGTAAAATAAGTATTATATTACGTTTCTTTTTTAATATTTAACCCTCTGGCAGGAACATCAATATTTTGCTGCTCGTAGAAATATCCGATTGACAGAGGGGTACTCAATTTTTTTTTAAATTTCGTTACCTTAAGGATAGTTTTAAATGTCCTTATCGCTCATGAAATTGAATAAAATGTGTAATATTTAAGTCTTTATGATGCGCACAATATTAATATATTTTTATCACAAGAATTATGCCTAGTATTTTTTATAAAAACTTATTAGAAATTGTTTATATTCAGGTAAAAATTATTAAAAATAATAATACCAAAAACGAAAAAAACTATACGAATATCCGTATGATAGATGGTGATAGATAAGAAAAATCACACATATCGTGAGTTGAAAAAAATCACCAAGTACCAACCCCCCACCACGTGATCCTCTCATTGGGTAGAGTCCAACTGAAGATGTCAAGGCAGCCCACCCCCAAAATCACACCAAATACAGGCAAATCATCCCCGTCTGAGAGACGCATGTTCCGGTCAGACAATTAAATTAGAACAGATTTCACAAAACTTGCAATGTATTTTTATCAAAGTCAAAATGTATTTTGTTTCGCTTTCTTTGAGTAAATTAATAAATTTCTTTTATTTTTGACTTTTTGATTTGCACGCCCCTTCCCCTCTGTGGGATTTTTATATCTCCTGGGGAGGCGCCGCACAGTTTGAGAACCGCTGTCCTGTATTAAGTCTGGTTGCGGGAGTTAATGATTGGAACTTAGTGGTTGATAGTTATATAATTAGTTAATTTGCTTCACAATATAGGTATTGTTAAGCAATATCTTTCAGTCGATAACATTGCAGTATATTTTGATTGATTGCCGCCAAAGGATCTTTCTCAAGATTCATTTTGAAAATAAATTAAAAGAAAGTAAGAAAAAATACCGAACAATATGTCAAACGATTTCATGTATAGACTTATTGTAATTATAACAGCATGTCATGTAAAACGCAGGTGAACTGGATAATATAACAGCAGCCGTGTTCAAATGCTTGTGAGTGAAAACATTCAAAAAGTTCTTCTGTTTGGATCTTTCAATTTCTTCTTAAAAATGAAAGAAAATCTAACACATTTGATAAGTAATATTTTAAAGCGGGTGTCGGCTAATGTTAAAGAATGGGACCCAAATTCGGAATATTTTTTCAGGAGTAAAAGTGCTCAAACATTAATGTTATATATATTCTGGTCTCACTATTCGGTAGAGTATCACATATTTTATCACACTACATATTTTTATCCGAGTTAAAACATTTTTTTTTTCTTTTTCAAACTTGTTTAGCATTTTTTATCCTAAACCGTAATGCTAAATGAGATATCCCTTTACATGTTAAAAAGAAAAACGAATTATTTGTGAAATATATTCAAATTTTAAAAAGACTACATTTTAAACAAATCCATGAGTTACAACGTCACAAGTTTTTATAAAAATTGAGGCATTTTTTTCTTTCTGAAATTCATTCTTCTATCGGAATGAATCGGATACGTTAAGGTATCCGACTACGTTTGGAACCGTGATTTAAAGAAAACGCATAAATGGATTATTTAGTGTCACAGATTAGAATGCATGCATAAAATTGTTTTAAGAACATTTTGACAAAAAAAATATTTAAATACATTATTGTCGTAAAAATTAACTTAGAATAATCTTTTTTTTTCAAAAATTCTCCTTTTATAAAAAATACTTCTATTATAATAATATTTCTCTTATTTAAACTAATGTCTTCTCCAGAGAGTCTGAACTAGGATTTTTGAAATACTCACATTATTTTCAGTTTCCACCAATTGAAATAATTATCGGCGTTTCTTTCTTAAATTTTCTTTTTCTTGCTCACCTTTGTTGTCGTAAAATATGGATAAACCTTCTAAGTTATATATTTCAAAAATTATAGTTGAGCCTCTTTAGAGAGGTCTAAGCTATATTCAGGCAAAATATTATTATAATAGAAGTATTTTTCACAAAAGGATAATATTTTGAAAATGAGTCATTCTATGTTTATTTTTTGTCAAAATATTGCACTTAAACAATTTGTTTATTGTAATAATATTCTTAAACCATTTTAACTGCATTTTCTAGTCTAAGTGACACTAAATATAAATATTATCCATTTATATGCTTTTGAAAAATCAGGGTTCCGAACGTAGTCGGATACCCTAATTTCACACTCTTGTGCATACGGTGAAAACAGCTTTAAGAGAATCTCAATCCAATTATTTTTTTGTTAATCACACAACTTTTTTATATTAAAACTGTAAAATGTATGCAATGAAAATCGTTTAATACGAAATTGAAGGGACTGAACTATTTGTTCGTGTTAAAGGATGTTGCAAAAAAAAACACACACCATATATTCAACAAAATTAAATTTATTACAGTAGATTTTATTTATATAGATTTGTATACGTACATGATAGCTTAGTTAAATAATTAAAAATTCACTCAAATAAAGGATCTCACTCAATTTGCAATGTACAGTTGTTTATTTACTCGTCTCGTCTCGGATAAGGATACACTGACATACTATGGGTACTAGATGGTGATTTACATTCTCATACACGTAAACTGAACAATACACGTATGTAATAAAAATCAATAAAACAAAATCTTCAGGAAATTTAATACAAAATTTTCTAAATGTTTCAAACACAAAAAGTTTATCAAATTTTTAGGAAATAATCCGAAATTTTTCTTTGTATTGTCTTTTTTAACATCAAATATACTCAACAAATTGTTCAATGCTGCTCATTTTGATATACATTTTATCATCGGAATATGCGTCTAAATAACTGAGCATACTTTTTACGATGTTCCTCATTCCGATGAGTAGGGAACAGGAGCTGCATTAGTCTTTTTATTTTCGTCGTTGGAATCTATACCAATGATAATTTTTTGAGTTTTGAACAAACTTCAAAATTTCTTTGCCTGCCTTAGTTGAGAGTGTACACACATTATTATTATCCACTGCAACGAATTTTTCCGACGATACAGTATAGGGCAGTCCAATAATACAGAATTTTTCTGAAACATTCCATTAAGTGTTGTTTTGGTTTCAATATCCTCCTTCTCCATCTTTTTGTGTTTTGCGATTTTCGTTTCGTGTTAAGAAAAAAAGAAATGCATACAAGAACATTGTAGTTTGTCGGGCCCGTTCGTGTTAAGCGTTTTCGCGTTAAACGTATTACACTGTTTAATATATTATAGATTAACAAAATGAAGAACATATAATTTAGATTTCATATAAAAATGACCAATTAGATAAAAGTTTAAAACCACAATCACACACATTCTCACAGTACCCATTTTTGATCGACACTAAATATTTTGATCTGTAAATAATTAATATTTAATTTGTTTTTATTGATTTTTATCAATTTTTGAATAAAAAGGAACCTTAAAAATTAATATAATAATTTGTATTTCTTTGGCTAACCTCTACTTTAGCGTAAGGTATTTTACCGCGTTGGATTCATGTATAATTCAGCACATTTTTAAGAATAGTGCTATTCATATTTCAATGCGTTTTTAAGGTAAAAAAAGTCAGAAATTACAAAAAATTTAGATAAGTTCTTATACAAACAAAACTCCTTTAAGATTTTAAAAATTCAGCTGTGTGTGGTTATTTATAGAAATTATTTGAGGACAAATATTTTTATGTTCAAAAATTGGAGAAAAATATATATATAAAAGTACAGTAGAACCTGTTTTTGTGCGGTCCTTGTTTATGCGAATTTATTTTTGTGCTATATGTTTAGCGCGATTTTTTATATACGCGATCTTTTTTTTCATGCGGTATATGAATTTCAATGGCTTTCGCGCTTTTGTAATGTTTTCTTTCTATTTACCAGTTGCGTAATGGAGCCCTTTATTCCCTCCCTGAAAGGTTGTGATGGGCCCACACGTCTTTTCTTTAACATGTCCTTTTGGTTTTTTTGGGCCAGAATTAGACAACTCTTTTAAAACCAAATCCAAGAAGTGAAGTGTGAAAGAAAGATGCAAATTAGGAAGCTTTTTAATATCAGAAGTTAGAGTAAGCGGGATGGCAATTAGAGGAATGTAAACAGTTCGTGGTTCAAGAGTGAAGAAGTTGTAGATAACATTACGTTGCGAATAGTAGGATTTATACGTGAAGAGATCTATCGAATCAAGGTGCATATCATTGCACTCGAGTCATTGTACGGTTTCATTTAGGTGTTATAATCAATAATACAAACTACAGCAAGGTAGGATTGATTATTTAATATTAGTATAGGCGATATTATTGAAATTGAGTTTAGGAGAGTCAGTTGAAGATAGTGGTCCGGTTTAGATTAATTTTTTATTATCTATATATTGTGTGTTTTGCTATCGAGATGATTATATATCTCACATAAATTATTATAATCTAATTTGTTAAAGCTTTAAGTTGAAAATATTAATAATGCCATATTAAGATTATGTTTGATTCTTGTTCTTCCGTTAATCCTACACCTCTATATAGCTCAAGCTGGTACCCAAAGAGATAATCACCCCAGGGGTAAATTATTACAAGGTTATATTTTATAAATTGGGTAAATACGTATTTAGCGTTAGTCAGGTCTTAGACACCTATAGTTCTTCCACCCTTCCCTGTGATGTGAGGGAGTACGTTACGCCACTGAAATTTAGACATTTCAAGACGCTTTGTTCATTTGTTATAAACACGCTCCCGACCAGTGGCGTAATGGAGAATATTCGCCCCCTGAAAACTCAGGTTTTGAGCTTCAAGCCCTAAATACGTACTTAGTTTCAGTCAAGCTTTGGGCCCCCTAGAGTACCTAGGACCCCTCGCAATGCGGAGGTGTACGTTTCGCCACTGTTCCCGACAATGCGCGTTCAGTTGCTTTCTCTCAACGCTACAGGAGTTCGCGCTTGATTGAGGACGAAACTTCCGATGACAGTAATGTTATCAATAATTTGATAGATTATGAAGATGGACAAGCAGAATCGGATTCTTTGAGAGTGGATACAAATAAGCAGGGATCTAGCTTTCCGACTAATTGAAAAAGCATTTTTTTTAAAAATAAATCCCAATTAAGAAAGGAGTATAAAATTCAAAAAGGTCTTCAATCATGTATACCTGGTTATCGTGACATTTACAAGCAACTGACCACCCGACCTTCGTCACGAAAACTTATATCTTACCTTATGTTGTCAAAAAATAAATCAATTGAAATTGTACCTTCAAGTGACGAAATCGGTTTTGAGCTTATTCATCACAGAGCTTTGGATTACGATGAGTAGCAATGAATTATGTACGTGCACTTTGAAAACTTATCAGTGTACACAATGAGAAATTGTATGCTTTTAAAATGTTTCCATGTGTAATTATTTAATTATTTATTTTGCTATGGAGTACTCTTACATAAAGTTCGTAAATAATTGGCATATTTTATAAATGCGACTTTTTTTATGCGGTCCCTATCCACCGCATAAAATGTTTTCTGCAGTATTTCCACGAAGTAGTTTGTTATATGTAAGAAGTTATGAAATTTTTGAATATTTTTTACGTTTATTTTTATGCGGTCCGTATCTACCACACCAAAACAGGCTCAATTGTAAAAAAAGAATAAATAGTTGAATACATCGAACACAAACATGGTTAAAATTTTCAATATCATTTGTTTTTAAATGTCACGCGAGAAGGGTGAACATTTCTTTTATTTGAAATTTTCTTTAAAAAACGTAGTATAAAAATTGAATTAAAAGCAAATATTAATTGTTTGTTCATAAATACACATCTTACGAAGTCCACAATATATTTTATTTTGAATCTATTGAAAAAATTAGACAAGAAATTTTTAACAGGAAATAAATATTTCTCAGCATGTTTTGTTGATTGAACTAAATGATAATTTTTTTCCTTGAACCTATTTATTTCTAGAATTCACATTAGTCTTTTCACAGTTAATGGTTTTGCTCAATACATATTGTCTGCTAACAACATGCAACTCTTAATTATCTTGTTAATGTTTACCTGGTAAATAATTTTCTATGTTCTTCGAAAATATTTTCCTAGAATAAATTTTGAAATTATGAAGTTACTTTACATTAAAGAAATGTAGTTTCGTTCTGCAAACACATTTTGCTATTGAAAAATACAAACAAATGTAGTGATTGGTTAAAAAAGATTTATTTATCTTTTGCTCTTAAATATACATATTTAACCAAGCCGCGTTTTTTTCTGTATATATATTTTCTATTATGCGTTTTTGATAAACTACCTAATCATGAGTTAGTTTTCTTACTAAGAAATGTAGTTTGAATTAATTGTTGCCTACATGTAACTATACAAATTATGTGTGTTTCTGTATTTCCAAATTTCTAAAGAAATATCGAAAAAATTCATTGGAGTGATATTTCGGTGTTACCTACAAAATGTCTCTTTCAAAGTTTTCAAGGTGAATAAGAATGTTAGAACGGCGGCGGTTCGCAACCTGTAGATTTTCATTGATCACAAAATTCACAATTCCTATTTTGAAGACCACAAATATAGCTGGGTCCTATATCGTGGAGTATTATAACTTACGGATCCCTACTTATGACTGTGTTTACATTTCCATATCACTGAATAAGAACTTCACGAAAAGTAAGAACGAAGCGTCAAAGAGTGAGAAGTAAAACCTCTCTCTCTTGGGCACCTAGATATGTGGAATGTAGGGAAGAAACACTCACCATGATCCAATCAATTTATTTATCTATCACCCAATAAAACAAAACAGATACAATTAATAATATTAAGATAATGTCTCAGTGCTAACCGCTAAAGTAGAGCAACGGCGGTAATAGACAAAAAATTTGGAGACTATCAAACTCAATCCTTACTTCATATCGGATCTAATCTACACTGCTGGCCACCGTAAATGCAACACCAAGAAAGACAAGAGATAGCACAACAAATTTTATTTTGCAGATAACGTGTTGACCTAGTATCACATAATTAAAATTATAGACTTCTGTGAAGTGTGGTTCCTGCCAGAATCATTATCCAGAGTAGCTACCATTGTTGGAGATCACCGCTACCACACGCCTCAGCACTGATTCAAAGAGACTTTGAATGTGTTCTTGTGTGCGGTACAGAAAACCAAGAAGCTTCCACATGTTACCAAAGTCGATGTGGTGTGGCAGCTGGGAGTGTAATCTGGGTCAATCGTTGAGCAACCATGGACCACATTGTTTAATATCGGTGAAAGATCCGGAGAGCGAGCCGGCCAGGGATGCAATTCAATCTGCTGATTTGCGAAGAATCTTTGGACAATGCGTGCTACGTGTGGTCGCGCATTATCCTATTGAAATATGGCTGTGGCCAAGCCGTGAAGATAAGGAAGGATAACTGGCTCCAACACCTCGGAGATGTAGCGCTGGCTGTTTAAAGTACCATCAATGCGTACTAGAGAAGTGCGAGAGTGATATCCAATACCGCCCCATACAATAATACCCGGTTCAGGACCAGTGTGGTGGTGCATAACGCAGCTGTTAAGCATCCTCTCTCCACGATGTCTCCAGACTCGAATCCGATCATCGTGGTGTTGCAGACAGATGCGTGACTCGTCAGTAAAGACAACTTCATTCCATTCTGCCGTCCACATCCTTCTTTCATAGCACCATTGGTGGCGGTTCTGCGTCAAGGGTAGGACAATCAATGGACTTTTTGCGGACAGACCATTCTGATGTAAACGACGTCGAATGGTACACGCAGGTAGTGAATAATGCGTTACAGACTCAATGTGATGTGCTATAGTTTGTAGCACATCACATTGAGCGATCCATCACTGCCATGCGCACAATTTGCATGTCCTAACGTGAAGTGGTGCGCTGAGATGGATGCGATCGACCATGTCGGTCCGTCGTACCCTCCTGTATCTAACGGTCATATATCCGCATTACAGTTGTTTGGTTTCGTTCAACACGACTACCGATTTTCCTGAAAGATAGTCCACATTCTCGGTAGGTAACTATCCTTCCTCTGTCGAACTCGGATACTTGATCAAAATATGATTGCTGTTTTCTACGAGACATATAACTGATTGATTTTTTTAAAAAACCACAAGAAAATCACAATTGCCGAACTTGAAATCGTCGAAATCTCCAAGCCTTAAATAGCGCTTTGAGGTGGCGTCACAGGCACGCGTGATGTGTGTCTGCGCTGAAATTCTAATCATTTGCATATCTCACCTCCACTAATGCATGTTGTAAATTTCATGTTTATTGCATGCTTCCTTCAGGGTGTTGCATTTACGGTGGCCAGCGCAGTGTATCATCCGATTTAATCTAAAATCAACTTAATCTCAATGAACAATCACCACTTTAAAAATTCTTTCTATTAGGTCTTTAATCACAATAATTCAAATATGATACCTGTCATCAACAATCTCCCCTGATTCGCGTTTATCCCTTCTCTATTCTAGCTAGAAAACGTCGATTATATATATAGTAAGTTAATTTGAATATCACGACTTTCTTCTTCCTAAGAGTTGGTCGTGAATGACGCGAATTGATAGCCTATAGATTTCTCAAAAGGATTAGTTGAAGGATCGTGGATAGATCCGTCCCAAAAGCAATGTATTAACAAACTGATGTACTATGCCGCCAATTTACTATGGTTGTCGATTCTCACTATCAAATATCAATAGATACAAATTTAAAAGCAGCTAAAATATCGCCACACACAAATTAAGAGAAAATTTCTCTAAAAGTAGTAGCTGAAACTTTAAAAAAAGTTATAATCTGTATTTTAGCATACGTTTTTCTACTCATTATTTTTGAGAAACTGAATCTTCTTAAAAATATAAATAACGTTCTAATTTTTCTGCGGATGGACTATCAAACATTTTTCACGGATCATCAGTGAGCAACCACTGTGTTAAAAAGTGTCTAGTAAGTGTTTTCATGCATGCTAGAAGAATATTCAAATGCATTTCGTTTTGATATTTAGGATTTAAATAATACATTTATTATTATTATAAAATGAGAAAAATATTAACAGTAAAAATGTATTGTAGAAAGTATTTTTTAAATCTGATTTCCTAATAAGTTTTTTTTAGATTTGAGTTCCTAGTAAATTTTAATAACCAACTTAGAGTACATATACGTACTTTCTTACTGTCTTTATGTTTTTAGCAACCATTTTGCTCAGTAATTTTTAATAATAATGTATAGTTACAATTTAAATTGTTTTTCTAACTAAATATTTACGAATTCTTTCACATATAACGTTATATATACATATATTATTTTTTTTATCTGAGATTCAAAATATTTTAAAAAATTATTTTATTTTAATAGTAACATTGTATTTTTCAATGTACCACATTACCTAAACCACAAAGCTTACGATAATACAGCTAATACACATTCCCTGTTCATACATATCTTTGCTAAAATAAAATGAAGGTTTCATTTCCCTAGCTTGTTCAACGCTCCCGTATCCAATTAGAATTCATCGTCGATTCCAAAGCATGACTGAAGGCTAATGGGGTACTTAAAGACAGCTAAATTACGTTCAAAAATGATACTTCTGAAAATTCAACAGAATAACAACACTTTCAAAAATTTTAGAGCATTAATTGGTACTTAAAATTAGTATGGGCTTATATTCAACGAAGATCAGATTTACTAATTTAGCACGAAATTCACAAAATAAAAATAAAAAGTGCACAACTTGAATTTTTTTGGTA
Source organism: Trichonephila clavipes (assembly GCA_019973935.1). NCBI lineage: Eukaryota > Metazoa > Arthropoda > Arachnida > Araneae > Nephilidae > Trichonephila > Trichonephila clavipes. Next base: position 270,904 of record BMAU01008860.1, read on the forward strand.
CAATCTGCTATGTCTATTTTAATTATCCGCATTAGAAGCTTGAGAGTTTCATCAGTACCGCTGGGAATTGCATTTATCGCTGATAAAATTAAGAGTGTTTCTACTTATAGTTTGATTGACCTTGTAACTTCTAATTCAGATTAATGATGCGCATTTTTGTAATTATAAAATAAGCCGCATGCTTCAGAGATGAAAATGTTCATTTTTATTTTTTAAGATTTTTGTTTAGCGTAATAGAAATTTAATGAATTTGGTTAATTATACAAAATATATTTTGTACTCTTTATTTTTATATCATTTTCTTATTTTTTGTTTGAAACTATTTTTTTTGTTATTTTATTTACAATTTAAACCAGATTTTCTCAAACTATGGCGCGTGCCCTAGAGGGGCACGCGCCATAGTTAACTTGATAACTGTACGTTGAGGGGGGGGGATGAGCTTGTGGAACGTAAAAGATTATTTTAAAATATTATTAATTTACTGAAAGGAAATAAAATAAAATCCATTCTTACGTAATAAAAGATAAAAATATATACACGTGTTCATTGATAAAAATACACTTATAAATGTATAACTACCGCGCAATATGTTTGATAATTAATTTAACAATACTAAATTAAGAACAAGTTTAATAATTACCAGTGGCGTAAAGGACAGTATCAGAGCCCTCTACAAAAGTTAGTGTTTCGACCTCAAGCCGTGCTTGGTGTCAGTCAGGCTTTAGACCCCTGCTTCCACCTCGGTGTGGGGTGTACATTACGCTACTGAGTGACACCATATGCTTGTTTTACATTAAATTATATGCAAAATTTTATGCTTATCTTGACAATTTGTACGGTTTATAATTAAAATAGTATTGTAGATTTAACGTCTAAGGACTGATTTATAAAATTCAATACACTGTAATTATATGGAAAAAGAGAAGAGAGGCGTGAAGAAAATTATGATTGAAAATTGCATCGCAAATATTAAAAGTTTGAGCAGCACTGATTTAAGGGGGTTCACCCATGTGATGGCCAGTTTCTTAGGCTTTTTTAGGAATTTTTTTGACAACTAGTAAAAGGAGATAACTTTCCTTTTTTATCATTTATTTATATGTATTTTTAGAGTATTTGTATAAATGTTTAGCCTAAAATATCCAATAGAACGTGAGTTATAGCGCTCTGAACACACCAGACTCGAAAAAATGGACGTTCACTTCCTCCGCGATTCCGGCTGATTGGCTTATCCGAAAAAAAATCAACGGCGTTTTTTAGTCTATAAGCTTAAATGTACCGAATGAACTATACTCAACTGAAAATATCAAAAATTGGTTTTTTGGTAGACACTCTTTAGAAAAAAGTTTCGAATTTCATGGGATTTTTTGTTATGTTTTTGTTATAAAAAATAGAAATATTTTGAATTTTAGAGTGATCATCGTTCATTTAGTGCGTATATTTGGGCTGAGTCTACCCGAAAAATTTGAAGTCAATCGGTCAAACCGTTCTTGAGATATGACGGAGGAAAGTTTGAAAAACACAATTTAATGTTTGAAGTCCGATTAAAACAATTTATCCCATTAAACAGTTGCTCTTCTAATGACTGCTTCTTTATAACGACTTCGAATTTTAAAAAATCACTTTACTACCGTATTTTAGACATGTTAAGAAAGCACAATTTGTGATTTTTTTTAATTTAATTTTTTTTTACCCATTACATGGGTTAACCACCTTAACTGCGTATGTAAAATAACAATTTTATTTTTAAACCTTTTCATGACTAATGGTAACATTTTCCCTCCTTTGAAAATTAAGAATTTTAAACTCATATGTGTCATAATGGACAATACATACAGATAAAAAATTATAAAACACATTTTGAAATTTTCATCAAAGATGACTATAAATTATGATATAAATGAATTAATAAACTAATGTAATTACGATAGTTAACATAGATAACTCACTCAAAATTTATCCAATTTCAATGAGATTTTAATATCTTGGTAAAAGTAGAAGGAGTTCTCTCTGAAGGAGCTTTCTGCAAAATAGTGACGATGCAGTCGGAATACGTCAGTTGCAAGGGGCACAAAAATTGATGTCTCTGACCAAGGCTGTAATTATCGTTGCAAGTCTGAGGTTAGAAATCTGGTTAAGCAAAGTTTTAACAATAATCTCCAGACAACATTTGGCCGAAGAACTACGATCTCGATCAATTGGAAGACAAGAGGCAGGACAAAGTCAAATAGAAGGGGCTAGATCTGAGTCTGTCTGTGATTCATAGACCTTGGTAACAATTTTTAAGAACGGTTAAGGCATCTAGAAGGTTCAGCCACGGACGGACATACGCTACCACTGTGGGAACCCCCTGGATTCCACCCTGGACACCAAGATTGGATTGAGCCAAAGAACGACCAGACGACATTTTTACAATAACAAATTATATTTATTCATTTGAATCAATTATCAACCATCTAATTACAAATATTCATCAAGATGGCTACGTCAATGTGATTGACCTTTACTATCAAATTAAATCACGAAATATGGTACTTATCAAATATTAAAATCAATATCGAACGGGACTACCGGAATAAGAGGACCGAGAGATACACGCAAATTGAATTACTAGCATTCATTAACTTCCCACTAACTTTATTACATATTTACTCTTATGATCCGATAATCTAAATTTAAATATCTCATCAGCCTTTTATTTCCTTACTTTCTAGGCAGATCAAACTTTCCAATTGTAGATCGCTGCGTAATAATCAGCGAGACGCTAATCGCACAATCAAATTGAATCTTCTTATAACTCCATCAACCTTTCTCTTGGCTTATGTCCTCTCCTGCTAACTTACAACACTTTCCTTAAATACTTCGACTAATTTGCATATCCCGGTTTCTTCTTTTAGAGTTGGTTGGAAATATACGCGTATTTAAAATCCTCAAACACGACCAAGAGTATTAGTGATAATGTGTCGCATAGATTCGTCACAACTCCCTCCAAGAAGAAAACGGGATTTATTTGAAGGTCTAAAATGGCTTGAAATAAATTACGTAGCAATATTCTAATAAACTGAATCCTTAGACTTTAAGAATTTAATATACCTAACTATCTGACACTTCAAGATTTTTCTACGCTAAGGAAAAGAAAAGGAAGAAGACCACAAGCTCCGCTTTAAGTTGCTTATTATTAAAATTTGACGTAGAAATTTACATATTTAAAATTCCCTACAGCACACCCAATTATGGCTACGGACCGAGAGAAAAAAACACAGTGTAGAAAAACCTGGTCGTGTGCTTTACTTAACTACTTAGACATTGTAACATACTCTCTTGTTTTACAGAATTCTCACTGCCTACGATACAATGATCAGGGTCAGTTACCCTGAAATGAGAACACTTTTACTATCTTTTCTAAGAAAAAAAACATTAACATTATGCACAAATACATTTTCACATTTCACACATCATTTTACTATACATCAATTAATACATATGGCTCCTTAAAAAAACTCCCATTCCATGCGTGCTGCGCTTGTCAATGTTATTGTTATTATTGCCTAACTACGCTGCGTCCCAAGCCACCAAATGCGAATTAAAAATATACATATACATATAGGGCGGCACAGATCCATCACAACACGTGATCCGATGATTGATATTTGAAATTATGTGAACGGAAGATTGGAACCGAAACTGCAACTGAACTCAGAACCTCCTTCGATACAAAATCCTAAAGGTTGGTATCAAGGGCAACCGCGCGTAAAAGCTTCTCAAAAGTGGTTTTTATCCGAGGCGACCAGTTATTTATATCCCACTCACGTCACGCTACATACGGGAACGCTTACAGTGGGATCGTCAACATGTCCACTGGACGCGTGATCAATGGAGTGCTGTTTTCCTTATGGATGAGTCCAGGCTTACCCTGAAAAGTGAAGAGAGTATTTTCATTTGGAGAGAATCTGGAACTCGTTTTCATCCAAGACACTTCCGTGAATGAGGTGCATAGGGATCAAGCAGTGTTTGTGTTTAGGTGGTATTTCTTTGGGAGTGTAGGTGCACAGACCTTCATATCTTTTACCGTAGAAATGTTAATGCTCGATCCTTAGGACGACGTGTAGCTGCTGTCAATCTCCCTCCTAGGACCCTAGCTTCGCTTTCAGCTGCCTTGGAAAAGCAATGGCTTGCACCTCTTGCAGAATTAATACACCATATAATTGAAAGCATCATTCATCGTTATATGTGCTGCATTGCTTCTCGGGGGATCATTTCCCATATTAAAGGTTCTCTTCCTTTACCAAACTAACACTTCCGATTTGTTCATTGCATACATATGCTAACTTCTACAACACAATATTTGTCGGGTGATTTATTTTTATGCTATTTTATACCTTTCTATATGCTGTATAATGCGCATAAGTTTCATTTAGGGGTCTCAGGGGTGTTAAATTTCTCTAGAGGTCTAAAAATATAAACGATATTCAAACGCGTATAATTCTTTTAAATTTAAATTAAATCATTCGAATCTTTTACGTATTATTTAAAATAGAATGGGGCTTCAGAAAAGTATAAAATGTTTAAAATATAATAACAATTTTAAAAGTCATAAGCATATAAAAATTCTATAATAAATATTAAGTATTTTTCCTTTGCGCACACTATTTTCTAAAATATTAGCCTCTGATGTATAAAACTTTATAGAATTATACAATGCATCATACTCCATAAACCCTACCTAATTTTAGTATTATATATCTTTTGTATTTCAAAATATTTGTAAAATATTGCAATTTTTTAAATATTTTTTTAAAAATTCATATTTTTTATTTATTAAAATATGTAAGTTATAATTCTATTTATATAAAAGTAGCTACAAAGTATTTATAATACATATAATATAATAATCGTTATACGATAATATAATAATCGTTATATAAATCAGCTTATAGCTAGTAATTAAATCTACTCTTTTAGAAAATAACATGCACGACGTAAAACTTAATAAATATTTCTTATAGAAAAATTTCTTATTTTCATATGCTCATAATTTTTAAAATTATGATTATATTTTAAACATTTTATACTTTTCTGTGAAGCCCCATTCCTTTATAAGTAATGTGTAAAAGATTCGAATTATTTAACTTAAATTTAAGGAAACTATACCTGTTTGAAAATTGTTTATATTTTCAGACCTCCAGAGAAATTTAACACCCCTGTGACCCCTTAAATATCCTAAGCATGACCTTTTTTAGTTATCCATTTTCGTGATTTTTCCTTAATTTATTAAACCAGTGTACTTAAAGAGTTTTCTTGTTTTGGAATTAGATTTTTTTACAAAACAAATCTTCAGAGACAAATTATTTTACAAATTTTTTTTTTGATTCAGATTAAAGTTCATGCATTGAAGAAAAACAATTAAGAAACTCTGTCCGAACCCTGCGGTTATTGATAAAGTAGGAGACACAGAAAAAATTGATATTTTACTCTAAAATCAACACCCTTTTAAACTTTTCAGCTTACTATGAAGAAATTTCTTAAGCCTAGGTATCAGTCAACGTAACCCTCTCGTTGCGTAGTAATTTTCTCTAAGTAGGTTCAAAAATTGCGTATGGTTTTATCACGTATTTCAAATCTACATATTAAATCTGCATTTTAGAGTTAAAATATACGAAAAATTTCTGTAAAAGAATTTTTTATTTTAAAACATAGAATTCGATCATTAAAATATGAGCATAAAAGCATAAATTAAAACATAAACGGTAGCAGCACGGGTTGCGCAGCTAAATAGTCTGAAAAATGCATACCATTGGAAACCACAGGGCACATTTTGCTCTACATATATGTTACCCGTGGAAACCGCAGGAAGCGCGGCGAGAAGGTTAGTTATCTAAATATCTATAACAAAATATTGAATCACACTTATCGCTAAACACATTCCGATGTAATGGTACTCGTCCTGGCTTGACAAATCAACTTGTTTAGAAGGACGAATGGTCTTTTTCCTAAAACTCTAAGGGTTTATATCCTTATATAAACCTAATAATATTAACTCTGTAGCAGACTAACGACCATCAACTATCTTTTTCTCATTTAGCTACAGTTTAAAGGTCATTCTCATTAGCGATTTTATAAACATAGAACGAAACGATTTTATAAACATAGAACATTTAAGAAATATTTTCCACAGAGGATTAATAAAAAGCTCGGATAGAACCTGTTGCATCTCCTTAGTGTAAGATTATTTAGCAAAAACAAATAAATTGATATATAATCACATAAGTAATACTCAATTATTCTATTCAGTTTTTAACAGGCTTCTTCCTGTTAATTCTCATTTTAATACTTAGCCATGTTTTTTGTTTATTTCACTTTTAGTCTATTGTATGCTATAATTATTAATACCTATTTTCCTTTGAGTTAATGCTAATGACGAATTTATTATGTTTAGCTACAGTTAGAACTGAAAATGCTATTCGCATTGTTCATTTTTTGAAGAATATACATTACCAATAACACGTTTCCAATATTGTACAACTACGTGATAATAAATCTGCATACGGGTATATTTAATTCACCTTCATTTGTCAAGCATTCATAACTAAAGATTTTACCTTTACGTATGTTATCATGGTAAGATAGTGAAACTATTACCCAGAGTTTTCAAAACACTAAAAATTCCGCAAATTTCGATTTAACTTACATAATTTCTTCATCAATTCTCTCAAAGAATATATTATGATTTAATATTTTTTCCGAAACATTACAAATAAAAATAAATGCGCAAAAGATGCAATAAACTATCTCAGAATGTTTTTTTTTAAATATCTTTTACCCAGTGGCGTAACACAGAAAGTTTTGGGCCCCCTGCAAAGTCAGGTTTTGGGCCAAAAGCCCAAATACATACTTCGTGTCAGTCAAACTTTGGGCACCCTTGCCCCCCCCCCCCGCATTACGGGATTGTACGTTACACCAATGCTTTTACATATCACGAGATTTTACGAGAGTATTCGTGGGAAACCATATGATTTTGAGCCAATAAAATGACGCCCGGCGTATTCTTGATTAATTTACCGTGACGAGATCAAATAAAATCCTCCTATGTTATAAATATCTAATTTTCTGCTATATAATTCTCAATAAGCGTTCAGTATCACATATATGCGTAATATGTTAACCCGGTATATTGCTCAGTTCATTTTTATTCTTATTAAAGACAAAAAATTAAAAAAAAAATATGCAAATATATAATCATAAAATAAGTTTGCATTCTTCACTTATTTAAGTACAAATTCCTGTGTTAATTTTGCTTTCCCCATTTCTTCCTGTGATTAAAATGGACTTGTTCATTGAGGAGTTAGAACCAAGGTTCCTCTTGGTACGAAGAGTGTAGTTTTAAAATTGTACTTCACTTTAATTATCCGTATCATTTAACGTTCCAAGCCCTTTCAATTTTACATTAATTATTTAATGGAATTAAGATTCAACCTACAACACACGCGTACGGAGACCACTAAGAATCCCATAGTAATACAGGGTCGCAAATGCCGTAGTTGCGAAGTATGATGCAAAGAAGCAAAAAAAAAAAAACAGAAATAGGGACACATTAAAGGCACATAAAGCATTTTATTGAAACGTTGCACTACAACAAGTGCTCGAAATTCTAAGCAAAAGTCGTCTGGCAGGCCTAACAGCGCGGCTGTATGGAATTTCTGACGTTCTGAAAGATTGCCGGCATGTCACATATCCTCCCAGCAGCTAGAGTTATTCGAGCGATGAGATCATCTACTGAAGGAACTACACCAAACTTTTCATGTGACTGAAGACGTCCATGTATGTGTCCGGTGATCTGGCAAACCGAGTGACGTGCCCGTTACAATCCTCAGCTCCTTATACGATCAGCATGTTGTCCAATTCCTCTTTTGTATACGGATTCACCCTTCTTCCTCGAGAAATGGATCACAAAGGATGACTTCCAGAAGGATTGGTGTTCACGAAACCTTCCACTCAGACCCACTTACCTCAGTCCTGCCAAGAGTAATCTTCCTGGACGTCAGGAATTCAATGCAGTGCCGCTGTCAGGCCTGACCCTAATTTCGAACCTTTTTCTGCTTCTTTGCACTATAGCTCGCAACTACGACATGTGCTACCCTGCATTTCTGTGTAATACCAAGTCCCGCGTCTAAGTATCCCCTACACTCCCAGCAAGCTTGTTAGTTTGGTAGAGAATCTTCTTTTTCATAAGCTCAACAGCCCTTTCCAGGCCAAGGCTGACCCGTTGATCCTTCTTCAGTTGACCCTATCCTTCACGATGACCTTCTATCGGTTGATTCCATCGTGTGGGTGCTTGTCCTCTAAGTTTGGTCCCTTCAATTTTCGAAAAAGTTACTTTTTTGGTAGGAAAACCATTGGTATAACTGTACAAATGGCCCAGACATTTAATAAATTATGCTTTAATAGTCACAATAATCACAATGTCAGTCCTGCCATATTTGCTATATTTCCTGTAAATTTCATGATTGTTAAATAATTTTCCACTCATTTTTCTCTTGAAGAGGTCCAAAGATTTTCCTTGAAATTTTTCTTTCAAAAAAGACAACTTTATTTCCTCTGATCTATTGAGGGCCACAGTATTTGATTAAATTCAAAGAAATAGGCATGATTAAAGTTTTATATAAGCTCAAGGTGTTTATAGAAAAAACTTAGACTTGCATTGTGTGGTTTCTGACAACATGAAAACTTTTAAAGGGTGTTTTTTTAGAGGTATAGAACTTTAAATTGCAATAAAACAACGATGTATTATTCGATTGACATGAATTTTTTTTATTCGAACGGTAATCTTGTGGCATTACATTTTAAATATGATTTCTGGCATAGGACTGCCACGGCTGGCTCGGATGTAGTCCAATCTGAACAGCCAATTTTCGATGACTTTTTCCAACATTTGTGGCCGTATATTGGCAATAACACGGCGAATGTTGTCTTCCAAATGGTCAAGCGTTTGTGGCTTATCCGCATAGACCAATGACTTTACATAGCCCCACAAAAAATAGTCTAGCGGTGTTAAATCACAAGATCTTGGAGGCCAATTCACAGGTCCAAAACGTGAAATTAGGCGGTCACAAAACGTGTCTTTCAATAAATCGATTGTGGCACGAGCTGTGTGACATGATGCGCCGTCTTGTTGGAACCACAGCTCCTGGATATCATGATTGTTCAATTTAGGAAGGAAAAAGTTAGTAATCATGGCTCTATACCGATCACCATTGACTGTAACGTTGTGGCCTTCATCGTTTTTGAAGAAGGATTCCACCAGCCCATAAAGCGCACCAAACAGTCAATTTTTTGGATGTAACGGTGTTTTGACATACACTTGTGGATTAGCTTCACTCCAAATGCGGCAGTTTTGTTTGTTGACGTAGCCATGAAACCAGAAGTGCGCTTCATCGCTAAACAAAATTCGCTTATGAAAATCGACCATTATTTTCGGAATAAAATTGCACAATTTGAAAGCGTTGTTCAGGCGTGAGTCTATTCATGATGAATTGCCAAACCAAACTGAGAATAAATTACTTGACAGCTGTTAAATCGGTCGCCATCTTGGAAAGTAATGCCAACTTAAACTTCTATACCTGGAAGAAAACACTCTGTGTTAGCCATACAAATTCCATTGTTTATTTCAATTTTCTGGTAGTGAATTACACTGTATAAAAAGAGTTATTGTTGAATGGAATTCAATCTATTCTTTGATAAACATTTGTTAAGAAACATGTAAATATTATTATTAAGTTATCAAGAACTACGTAGAGAGAGAACACATATTTTAAATTTCTATGTAATCATAAACCTATTTCAGCTTTAATAATTAATGAAACTTCTTTAAGGTAATATTCTTACATGTTTATAACCTATTAATTTTTATAAGAAATATTGTGCATAAATTTTCATTGATTAAATATGCAAAACAACGATATGGAGAAGCAAATTATTATTCTAATTTAGTTAACATTACTCTGTATCTCTATATTAACATTAACTATATCAAAAAGATTAATAAATTTGTAAATTTAGGTTTTCTGTTTTAAATTAAGCTAAATAAATAAAAATCTATAATTTTTTTTGAAGAAGTATATGTACTTAATACATACTTTATGCATCATTTCAACTAATAAGGACGATCAAGAAAACGATCCTTAATTAACACTTTAAATAACTCATCAGATTCAAAAATATCAAAGATTAAAGTTCGTTTTTATTTTTATATCATATCCTAAAAATTGTTTAATAACCTGAAAAATAAAGAGAGCATGCCTTTCTCGAATAATAATCCAACACACTTTACTCTTCTTTTAATGTCTTCTAAATAAAGACTTTAATTAAACGAACTAAGGAACAATTTCTGGAACTTAACCCCGAAACATTAAACAGCATATATAATGGAACACACAACGCAATCTTGTTTCTAATTTAGGTATTTAAAACTGACATGACAGCACTAAAAAAAAATAGCGTTGTGATCCAATGAATAATTTTACTTTACGCTTCTTCTATATTCTGCAGTATTAAAAGTTCGAAAAGAATATTTTTATCGAATTTTCCAGCGTTGTTCACCTTTACGAAGTGTCGTATTTTAAGGTAATTTAGATGCCCGTAAGTGCTTCATTGGCGTGGGCACACATTTCCGATTATTTAATCAATGTTAATGAGACACGTGATGAGTCACTAAAGCTTTTTAATGAGACTTTCATTTAATTAATACTCACATGCATGTTATTTACCTGATTTGAATATCATCAGAATAATTCTTACAGCTGAAGTTTCCATATAACACTGTAATTAAAAAGTTGAACAGTATTTTAAAAGAATTGCCTTAAATTTTACGTAAAGATTTCTAAACTGGGAGTACTTATTTATGTGAAGGATATGCTAATAATACCATTTATTTATCTATTAACATATCTAGAATAGATTATTTTAATATAGACAGTTAAAATGTTTGCTTTAATCAGTTTGTATTACTTTGCATATGCAATGGATTTATATTTGTCTCCTATTCATTAAAGTTAAGATTTTGTGTGTACGAATGACGTTTCTTTTTAAAGTTTTATTTAGAATGGATATATTCTTTTTTTCTTTTCTTTTCACCTCCATTAGACTACACGGACGTTTTTCGCAGTTTAATTATATGTATAAAGGATAAACACGATTCACTCATTCATTCACTCACTTACTCATCACGATATCCCCTGAACTATTAGACCTACAGACTTGTTCCTGTCATGGAGAAGATATCTGCTACATAAGGGCTTTGCAAGAATGAACCCTCAAAGGGTGTTTTATGCTAAAAGAAATTCCCTTATATGAGCTACTTAAACTACAAACTGAAAATTTGAAAAACATGCTACTTTCTATATACTGACAATGTTAAATTAGCTGTTTTCGATGCACTTTTTCTCAAAATCTGTTATATGTATATGCTTAAAATTTTCATGTAATTAAAGTATACCTTTCTCATTATACTAAAATGAGTTTTTAGCAAATTTTGAATTTTTTAATAAATTAGGAAATATTTTATCAAACATTGCGAAATTTGACCCATTTTTCACATAAAAATTTGTAAAAAATAATTTTTTTGAGTTTTTTACAGAAAGCTTCAGTATGTATTAGACATCATTATAAATATATCATAACAAATTTGCATGCCTCTGAACAGTAGTTTCTAATAAAGGTACATCGAACATCAAAATTTACATTTTGAGATAAATTGGTTTTGATGCATACAATGAGAATTGTAATCGGCTAGGAAATAAAAAAAAATAAAAAAGGCTCAATGTACATTAAAAGATACATGTTTTGCTTTATATCAGACGCTAAACTTTTAAGGAAAAACGAAGTACTTCGTTTACATTTTTCGCCATTCAAATGGGCGTGTCCCAGTTTCAATGATTATTTATAAAAAGGTTTTAAGGGCTTCTAAATACCCTAGAGGTTAAAGTATAGTATTATTAGAGAAATTAAAATCTGTACAATTTGAAAATGTAAAAATCTGAAATTGTGAAAAAAATAAGGTTTCTCAGCTTTCCAACAGCCATTAAAATTAACTCATTAAAAACTACTTTTTTCTTCGATGTCTAATATTTTATTTTTCAATTCAACCGTTTCATGAATAGTCACACCAGCTTCTCTATATATGTGAAAGAAAAGCAACTTAATCATCACGATATCTCTGGAGCTATAAGTCCTATAGATTTGCAATTTTGTAGGCGTATTCCTTTGGTTGAGAAGAGAATTGGTTCTGAAGAAATCGACATCCAAAGGGCTTACGGAAGCGCTATTTTAAAACAAAATTTTAGTGTTTGTTCCCGTGTAAAGAATCGAAATTTCGGAAATGTATATTTTCTTTTTAGTTGTTGTTTTTTCTTATGCCACCTTTCCGACAAAACCAGACCGAGTCGTACAAAATTCATCGTGGCAAGGACGCCTGTCGTTGACCTTATCCTTGAGCACCATACAGGTGGTAGTACGATTTAGCTCGGTGAAATTCCCGAAGCGAAGGAATGAATGTTGCTAGAGCTTGTGGGACAGTTTGGACTTCTTTATGATAGATGGTGTCACCACCAATCTCCACCTCCCTAACTTAGGCATTGAACAGGAGGGGAGGGAAATATTCTATAGCCTCCAGGTTTCCGCTGAGACCGCCCACAAGACTTTCGGCCCCATTGATTTAACAAGCACGTACTCCGTATGTACTCGGATGGTATTTGGTGGCATCGGGCATCGAACCCAGGTCTTTCGGTCTAGAGTCCGATGGTATAACCACTAAGCTAACCATAGTCCTTCTTTTTAGTAGAGATCCGATATGAACAGGTTTCGAGCAAATCGGCAATTAATACAATTACCCCGAGGCCATTATAAATAAAAGAAATTCCCGTTTTGGAAATGTGAGATCAACACGTTTGAAATTTGTTAAACTATTTTTTCTGCAGAGTGAACATCCACTAAGAGTGGATTTTACAGCTGTCTGGATGCTTGTTCAGAATTACGGGGCAGTTACGGAAAGAGCAAATTCAATTTTTTGTAAAAAGTTGGAATTTCACTACCCTGTTTCTTTTGTTAACTGCACATTCTCTAATGGGGCTTAAGGAAATGGACTTCGAAGGGTGAGCTGTCTATCTTTCTCTCTTAGATATTCAAGACTCATCCTTTTAAATCAAGACGCGATGGTGATGAGAATATTTTTCAATACAATAGAAAGTTTAATATAATAAGGCTTCAATATTAATACTTTAAAAATAATACATAAGGGGCATTCAAATGAAACCCGGTCACCAGTGGAAAGTAACGGTAACGATTTTATTAACTAAAAATGTAGTTATACACAGTACACATGCTCAAAAATAGTCCCCAAAACTATTGGCAAATATATCCCATTGCGACACTAGCCAGTCGATTCCATCTTTGAAAAGCTAGTAGGCTGCTGTCGGACACACTTCGTCGTTCATTACGAATCGATGAGAGGTTTAAAAACCATGAAAATCACATGGTGAAAGGTCTGGACTGTACGGTGGATGCTCCAAAAATACCCGCCGAAACTGCTGCAATGTCTTCTTCACCGCTTTGGCCCTTAAAGTATCTTTTGTGCCATTCCACTACATTTGAATGACACTGACTGTATTCACCGTAAACAGCCTTCATCCGTCAATTCATTTTATAGCCTCCAACTATATTCATCACTCAAAATCGAACCACTCTTTGCTGTTCCTTTTAACTCGCCTGCAAGTTCAGTAGAGGATGATAACTTGTGTGGTCACCTTCTTTTTCGGCGTGAAACCACACTGTCGCTAATCACAAGTCAAACGTTGCGCACACGTCACTACCTCTACCGATAGATGGTGCCACCATACACGCAGTTACGTGGTGCCATCTTACGTGTAATGCAAAGTTAGGCACACTGACCGGGTTTCATTTGAATGAACCTTATATAATGATTCAACATCATGAAGTACACAGTGAAAGAGTAAGCAAAGATTTTTGTTCTTACTTATATAAATTTTAAACCCGGTTGCTAGTGGTAGCGTATCGCGCCTCCTCACCAAAGGTTCAAATTCCGGGGATGTGTAAGGTCGACTCAGACTTTCGTCCCTTCAATGGGTCCGTAAAGGAGTACCACGCTCGCTTGAGAACTAAACGTTAGGGGTTTTCGAGTTAGATTGACCACCTGACCAGAGCATCTGCTCCTGCATCTAATTGCTCAAGATCACGAAATCTGAGATGGGCACAGAAGGCATTGACCCTCATAAGCTGTTGCATCATTAACTTGAGTTTTTTTTTTAAATAATTGCATCTTCTAGGACACGGTGGTCGAGTGGTAACGTATCGCGTTTCCACGCCACAGGTATTGGTTCTATTCCCGGGCTGTCGAAGGTTGACTCAACCTTTCATCCCTAATGCAGTGGGTCGATAAATGAGTACCAAGTTTGCTTGAGGACTTAAACACCGGAGGTCTTGCTTCAGACTGACCACCTGATCGGGACATCTGCTCATGCACCTCAGCACTCAACGGTCACGTATACTGGGATGGCACAGTAGGCCCTGGCCTTAATGGGCTTTTGCACCACTCAGTTTGCGTTTAATTGCATCTTCTGATTTTTAAATTTTTAAAAGTTATTTATGGTAAAAATTTAGAACAAGATAATAATTTAGTGTTTTTTCTTCAGAATCCAATTTTCTTAAATTTCGATTTTTAAATATATATACTTATATTTTGAAAGACGGTCAACAATTTTTTCTTACATCATTGAACAAATATTTAATGAAATTAAAACAATGCATGAAAAACGCAAAATTAGTACAATTTATGTATCAATCCTTTTGTAAACTCCATGTATTTGTTTTAAGTAATATTCTCTTAAACATACGCAAAGAAGGATTTAACGCTTAATAAAATTATTTAAAAAATATAATAGATATTTTTTTTATTCAGGAAGAATATCCACATGAAATTTTATAGTTATATTAATCCATAAGGAAAAAAACTCGATTTCAGTTCCATGCTGCTTACGACCACAAAATAAATTAAAATAGCTCCAATAAATACATTTATTCGTTAATAATAAGAAAAATAATTTTTTAAAATATGTTTGCTATTGAAAAAATTATTTTAATTAAAAAGACGTAGGCACATATGTGTGATAAAAGAAATTTAAATTAGAATTAAAAAAGAAATTCAAAATTAAGTTCAGTCAAATTTGGTTTCGAAGTATGTTGCTTAGTTTGAAAAATTAAAATAAATCCAATTACACTTATATCTAGTTTTTTCAAAAATAATTCAAGCAGGGTTCATTATTGTAACAAAAGAATGTAAAAAAATACATGGATGTAAAAAAAATTTCATTCAATTTGCCTAATTATTCGCCAAAAGAAAAAAAAATTCTACTAATAAAAGAAAAAAGTGTAGTCTGCATTTCAGTTTCTCTGGAAATATATTAAAAACTGTATACTTATAATCCTGTAGTAGTTCCACATAAATAAATTTTCAAAATCTTATTCACAAAAGATTGTGTCAGTTTCTATCGCCAATAATTATAAAAAGAATCAATGACATTTTTGGTGTAAATGCTTGAAAGTGAAAACCATATATAGTAAAATCCGACGTATATATAACGAGCACCTATACTTTCAAGTGGCATTTTTTAATGTTTGTTATATTCACCGTATAACACACACACACCCCTCCCTTAAGATCATTTTTCGAGGTATTATCCCAGGATTTTGAAGAAATACTATATTTCTTGAAAAATAACCCTTTAAGTTTTTCTTTTAAATAAACAGTATTCTGATTTTTGTAGCTATCAAAATTTCTTTTATGCACACCTCTTTTTTTATTTTTGAAGCTATCATTCTTATACCCGGCGTATAACGTGCACCCCTAAAATTAGAACTTATTTTTTGTATTAAAAGTGCTCGTTATGCGCCTGATTTTACAGAAACTAGTACGTTTCCCCTGGAATTAATTTGTCCTGATTTTTTTTTGGTAACGTAGTTATATAGTGACTAGAATTTTTCTGTATCCAAGCAACATCAGAAAGCTTTAAAAATGGGACTATTTCAATGGTTTCCTTAAAGAAGAGTTAAAAGAAAAGATTAAAAGAGTTCTATTAAAGAAAAATACAAAGATATTGAATTGTTTCATAATGTATTTCAGTTAAATAAGCAGAATTTACAACAATATTTTTTTTTCTATTTAATAGGTAATTTACGGAGATAGGTGAAAACATGGATATTTTTGTTTTTCTTGGAAATAAATAATTTTATTGGTAGTAAACATATATCAGGTTGAACTTAGCTGACTACTAATTTTCAATGATATTTTTTAAGTAAAAATTATACATAATTAAAATTTTAGTTTTAATTTCTCAACACTTTTATGTTTTTATTTAAATTTTTACTTTTATGTTAAATTGTTACTTTTTATGTGTTCTTTTATATGTTATGTTCTGTTTTCTGTTTTTATGTGTTAATTTTTATTGGCGGTAAATATATGTAATGTTGAACTCAGCTGACTGCTAATTTTCAATGATATTTTTTTAAGTAAAAATTATGCATAACTTAAAAATTTTAGTTTTAATTCCGCTACATTTTTATGTTTTATTTAAATTGTTACGTTTATGTATAATCCTACTTTTTTATGTGTTCACATAAATTAATTTAAAATGTACGCACACTATCGCAGATTATTTATTTAATGCTTATGTAAAGAATAGAAATTTTACACATAAATTCTATATTTTATACGCGAATAAAGAAAAAATCAATCTAAATACTCTAATATGATTACGTGTATATAAAAGTATATGAAGCAAAACTTTTATCTTGGAAAGAAGGAAAAGTATAATCCCCTGCAAATATTCTTGCAATAGAGAATTACTACAAATAAAAACACTGCATATATTCTTCGTAAATTCTAACAAGAGTACTTTAAAATATTTTACTTAAATTTCTGAAATAAAAACTAAACCAGCAGAATTTAAGAGGAAAGTAAATACACCTACGATGGAAAGTAAAACACAGTTTTTGTTTCAGATAATATTTTTCCGCCATTTATTGATACCCCATAAATATGCCTTTAATAAATAATCACAAGAACCAAGAAAGTTGACTTAGAAAAATAATCTTCCTTCTGTATGGAATGAAAAAAACAAGCTAGAGAAAAACACATATACTCACCCAACCAATAACAACAACAAAAAATACATGAGCAATATGCACGAAGGAATTCAAAAGGTAGAATCAAGTTAAAAACCTTTAGGTTTCGTGGGTTGTGTTATGCTTTACAAGTATGTCGATAGATATGGGGAAGAAAACCTATTTCTTCAAAATAAAAGACGGTTGAATGCTTGGAGGAGATAAAAATTCGATATATCGAATAGTTAAAGTATCAGAAAAATCTTCAGGATTATCGTATTGGCTGCAAAACTAGGTTCTTTTGTTTGCAATTTTGGTTTTGATTTCTTTACGGATGTAAAGAACTCTTTGCAAATATTTTTCCTCTTCAGAAATGGCTAGTTAATTTAAATGTGGAACTTAGAAAAAATATATAAGGTATACTTCAATGAATTTAAAATATGGATAAATCGATGTAATATTTTGTCAAGTTTCACATGTTCTAAATTTCATATAAATATTTAAGAACTAATAATTAAGAAAATGTTTGACAATCGTTTACTAAAAACATTAAAATTGTCAACAAAGTAGGAAAATTAAATACGGAGTGTATTTAAAATTATAAGATAATCGAAAAATAACAGAATACCTGTCATATTTTATATCATCTAATTATTAGATGGAATATAAGTCAATGTTAATAGACTAATTCAAATAAAAAAGATGAAAACATTATTTAGAACCGATTTTTTATTCCAATTATTTCTAACGTTGGCTCGGTGGGTAAGAGGTAAGCCGCATCGTTTGCCAGCTGGAGTTGATAGATTTTCTGGATGCGAAAATTGTAGGCATGCATATCATGCAATTATGAGGTATTTAAGAAACACGTTTTGTAACAATTTAGCTCTAGTACTCTCGGCAATATTTAGCTTCCAACGAGAGCTTGAATTATAATTAATTCAAGCGTCACAAGTTTCGTATTCCCTACCGATATGCCTCTCACACTTAGGGAACTTGCCGTGTCTGTTAAGGTCTGTGTGCTAAAATGCAGCTCATTAGAAAAACCAAATATTTGACAAATGAATTCATACTTTTTCACTATAAGTAACAAAATAAGTATTTAACCCTCATATGTGAATTCTAATTCATGTTTGGATAAATAGATGAGGGAGCATTGCACCTGAGTAGCCATTCTCTCTAAATTACATCACCACGCCAGCAGAAGGATTTTGTCAGCATTATTTGCTCTATACTGCGAGTCTTCATTAGAACAAGGGTTCGAATTACTGACACGCCAGCCATTGGCTCGTGTCCATGGCCACAAAGCTATATTGGCCACTTAGAAGATTATTTGCTCTAGTATAGGTTACGAAAGTTACTATAGTTATACAAAAAAGTTTGAATGTATTTTTAAAAAGGTACATTTTTATTTATATAAATTAAATTGCAGTTAAAATTAAAAAATAGTACTTGTAACAACATTTTAACCCAATATATTCTTAAATAAATAATGAAATTGAAGGTATAAAAAATATCACATTGTTCCCAAATTCTATACAAACGAATCAACTGCAGGCTTATAAGTAGTACATTTGACTGGATTATAAATTTATTCTTTGCAACTTCATTTCATTAAATCAAACAAAAACATTGGTAAAACCGAATTCTTCCATATTATAAATTTAAAGGAGTAATAATTGTTAACCTAGAAACCATTTCAAAATCGTTCTGAAATAGAATGAATTAGTTTAAAAGTTTAGAATATTATATTACTTTACAGATTTGCCCCGAAATGCATTATGAAAAAATAACATTCATAAAATACATTCCTTCATATAAAATTAAAATATTTGTGTACAAGCTTCTGAATATTTCCAACGATTGTTAAAATAAGGTCAAATAATAGTATGAAATATCTTAAGTACTAAGCACTGCTATTTCGTAAACATGCATTTCATTAAAACTTCCCCATTGAACTGCAAATAGATTTCGAAGTTCTGTTAAATATTTAAATCAAGCTGCTCGTAGAACTAATTTAATTGATAGAAACTATTATTTATAAGCTTCATAATTTTTGTTTTCTTGAGGAAGTGGCATTTTGGAGGATATTCATTATTCATATGAAAAATTGAACTCTGTTATACTCAAAAATGGATATTGATTAGTTATCATCCTGTTATAAATTGTTTGAATGTGGTAACTTTGAAAATATGCGCATAGAAGAATATGGTTTAATAAATATCTTTATGGGAAGTCTTTTATGAAATGATAATTGTAAATATATGTCTCAATGTATGATATTTGATGCAAAAGATGGAATTTAAAATGAGCGCAGATATGCCTTTGTGCATCATATTCTTGAATTAGCCAAATTGTCTAGACAATCAAATATTATAAGAATATCCATTTTATGCATGTTACTTATTGTGGTATTTATTGAAAATAATGTTACAAATTCAGTTGCAAACTTGGAACCATTTTTTTTTTTTTCTCTATTGACTTTATTAAAAATTAAATAATTTTCTCTCTCTCTAAGTCTATGGATTTGACAATGAGTAAACTGTGTTATGGAATATTTAAAAGGATTTTCTGATCTCTCCGTATGTTTACTTTTGAAATGCATGTTGTTTAAATGCGATTCAAAATAATTAAAATTTTATTTTGACTATCAACACATATCTGTTAGAAACATTATTTCTACATTAGAATATTTTCAACAAATCGCAAAACAAAAGATATTTACATAGAATTAGATATTTCTTGTATTACATATGAATTTTTTTTAATTTAATAAAGTGCTTTTGATTAATTATTTACTAAAGAACTTTAAAGCAGTATTATTCCTTACCAAACTTCATGCTCTCTATTTCCTATCAATTACTATCCTCAAGTGGAAATATGCAAGGGTTCCGAGGTCGTCTAGAACAGGGGTGTCCAACACGTGGTGTGCGGGCTGTACGTGGCCCGCTAGTACGTAACTTGCGGCCTGCCGGCTATTTTTAATTTTTTTAAATATATATATATATATATATATATATATGTTTTTAAAGATTTTTTCATTTTGAAATTTATTTGAGGGGGAATTTATGTATATATAGCAATGTATTTGCCTGCTGTCTGTTCTTGTTTTAAAATAAATCATTTTTGATAATAGAAATGTCCTTTAGATTAAAATAGATTTATATTTTATCAAACAGTTACATTTGATTCTACTATAATAAATTACTTTTTTAATAAATTCCTAATTGCATTATGCATATCCTTTACTGTGGATGGTACATGATTCTCTGTCTGTGCCACTTTCATTTATCCTCCTTATATTCTGTTTGGAGTGCCCATAAAGCAAGAAGAAGTCTCAGAGATGTTTTTTAAAGTTTAAAAAATATTAAGGACGGTTAAGATAAAGGGCAATGTATACATAATCGTTTGCGAATGACATCACAATCAAATTTCAAAAATGAGTAACGAAAGATCAATTCAAAAGAAACACCGTAATTTTCAAGAAAATGGCTAATGTAAAACTTGAAACATTGCTTGATGATTGCATCATTATATTATATAAACATTATTATTATCTATGTCTGTATACATGAAAAATAATGAAAACAATAATAATAATTCCTTATGTTTTAACTTTTCTCTCCAATACATGTTTTTTTGGTTTCCAAATCTGAAATAAGGGTACATATTTTTATGTGCGGCCCGCGAGATTATAATATTTTTCCGAAGTGGCCCACAAGCTCCTTTGGGTTGGTCACCCCTCTTTTAGATCATAGATTCGAGATTTAGACCCGAATCAAGAACAAGAGCTGTTGCTCATCCAACGTGAATTATCAGAACGTTTGAAGAGCGTTAAACGAAAATCGCTTAAGGTATCCGACTACGTTCGGAACCATGATTTTAAAAAATCGCATAAATGGATACTTTTCATGATATTTAGTGTCACTCAGATTAGAATACATGCATAAAATTTTTTAATGACATTCTAACAAAAAAAAGTATTTAAATATAATATATTTTGGCAAAAAAATTAACTTAGAATAATCTTTTTTCCAAATGTTCTCCTTTTGTGAAAAATGGTTCTATTATATAAATATTTTACCTGTATGTAGTTCAGACATCTTTAAAGAGGCCCAACTATAATGTTTGAAAATTTCACATAATTTTCAGAGTTACCACCAATTGAAATAATTATTCGCGTTTTTTTTTCTCTTAAAATTGCTCCCCTCTGTTGTCGTAATATATGAATAAACCCACTTCTAAGTTATATATTTCAAAAATTCTAGTTGATCCTCTGAACAGAGGTCTGAGGTATATAAAGGCAAAATATTATTCTAATAGAAGCATTTTTCACGAAAGGAGAACATTTGGAAAAAAGATTATTCTAAGCTAATTTTTTGCCAAAATATTGTATTTAAATATTTTTTTTTGTAAAAATATCTTTAAAACAATTTTATGCATATATTCTAATCTAAGTGACACTAAATATCATGAAAATTATCTATTTATGCGGTTTTGAAAATCTTGGTTCCGAACGTAGTCGGATACCTTAAGCCTGTTCTATTTTTAGTGAGTACAAGCCTTGAATCCGGCAAACTATCTTCTCCCACTGCCAGTTGGTGATACAACAATGTGCGCAGCAGTTGAACTTCATAGCTCATGTACTAAACAGTTATTGCAAACATTACACTTGTCAACGAAGCTTTCAATAATCACTTTCTTTCCTTTCGTCTCTTATTTTTTGTGTTTGTGCCTCAACGCGTCACTTGAGCCCATGCATCCCTATACGCTAAATGATTATTACAATGTCCTATATCTACCCTTAAAGTTTGTACCATGAATTCGGGACCACCCTGTATAATGTGAGACCTCATATCACCTCGTAAGTTTTGGAAAGATATTTTCAAATATTTAGCATAAATTATTAAAGGGTAAGAAGGACTCCTTTTTTGTTATAAGTCTTTTAAAATATGAAGCAAAATATTTAAAGTTATTCTGGATGCATTATGATATAAAGAAAAAAGTACTTAAATATATGCAGTTTGCATAATAAAAGGTCAAGCACAGTATTTGCTTTGTTTTTTCTCCACTTTGACTTAATGTTGTTTAAAAGTACTCAGATACTCTAAAAAAATAGAACATTAAAGGAATCCATATTTTAAAAATAGTATTTTATTTGCATATTGATGTTGTTAAAACGGAGAAATTTAATTAAAAGCAAACTTACATCAAGGAAAAGGAATTAAACCTTCTAAAATCCATTAATTTGAAGAATTCAAATGAAATAATTAAAAAATAAAATAGAAACAAAGACTTTTCTTTTAACTATAACAAATAAAAGCATATTTCTAATGCGTTTTTTGTGAAAGATTGTGCATCAGATCAATAAAAGGTTCCAGAATATTCATTTTAAAATGTGCACAACAAAATTAGTAAAATTATTCGGATATCATTGCTTATTCATTTACTTTAATATGTGTTTCATTTAAGAATTTTTCTAATAGACAATCGCTCTTTTGAACCAGCTTAAAAAGAAACAAAACGTAAAATATCTATAAATAAAGAATTAATTTTAAAATAGTCGATTAAAAGCAATTTTTCAAGATTAAAAAAAAGGAGAAATTTGAATATTTGATCAATTTATTAAACCTCGACAAATATAATAATGAAAGTTATTCTTGAAAAAAATATTTCAATTTTAAAAAAAAACATAAAAGAAAAAATCCAAATCATCAAGGGAAAAAAGCACGTTTCTTGTCAAATAATGTATAATTCAACAGGCAGTAAGTTTTTAAATAACTAATGCTAACAATTTTTCAACAAATAATTTCAATTAAATGATTGCAAATAAATACATAATTTTTAAATTTTTAGTCATTATATAGCTTTCAAAATTCTGTAAAAGCCTGCTTAGTTAAAAAATAATGAGCTTAGCAAACAGATACATTAAAAAGCATAGCAAAGAAAAAATATTTTCATCCAGCTTTTAAGTATGCACAAAATTAATTTTAAAAAATTCCACGTGCAGGTTATATTTTGAACATCCAATTTAATAAAATTCACTGAGAGAAGATTATTTTTTGTGTGTGTATACAAATTTTAAGATAAAATACGAATATAATTCCTTGTGTAATTTTTTCTCTCGATATTATCAGATTTAAAAGGAATTTTTTTCTTCCTTTTCAGATTCTTTAATAAAAATATCCTGGTTTTAACGAGTATATTTTGAGTAATTTTGTATCATTGATATACGTTTATATTTATTCCAAAATTCGTTTTTAGATCTACTTTTTACCTACGCTTAAAAAGAACTTTTTAATGAGAAGTAAATAAATGAAATTTATGTTTTAAGCTGAGTTTAGCAAAAAAACACAACAACCACAACCAGTGGCGTAACGGTGAATATTAGGGACCCCTACAAAATCAAGTTTTGGGCCCCAAGCCGGATCTTATGTACTTGGCATTGCTCAGGCTTTGCCCCCTCGGAGTGGGAGTTACAGGATGTACGCTACGCCACTGACCACAACCCTTTTAACTTCTTGAAATTGAAAAAGTGTTTGATGAATGAGATTTTCTTAGCTTATATAACAAGATTTAAATACTTTATCATGATTTAACATGAAATTTATGCTTATATTATATATAATTTTGTGAAATTTTTCACAACCACTTTCACTGACAGAATCTTTATATAGGGTGTTGCCGAATCCGACCAACAAATTCAGAGGGGAGATAGTAAGCAGTACGGTGATGAACAATCAAGAGGAACATAGGGTCTCAAACCACGTTCAGTCTGTGAAAATCGTGATAATAGCAGCCAAGGGAGGACGGTGAGCCAGACGAGGAGTGTGACCAGACAAATGAGGGAGTTTGAAGTGCTATGGTAAGGTTGTAGAAACCTAAGCGTATGCAAATTCCCACTTCTCCCACGTCTACTGTAGAGAGTAGCGATCACTAAGTGACAGAACGTGTGGTTTGTGCATGATGGTGCAGCAGCATATTTTTCGATTGTGGTGCGTAACGGCTTCCATCTTACATATCCTAGGAGGTTGATTGGACGCATCGGACCTGTTGCTTGGCCTCCAAGCATCCCGGACCTCAATTCTTTGAATTTCTTCTTCTGGGTCCCCCTAGGAGGCGCTAGTGGCTACAGGGAAGGATCTCATGACACGGATCGTCGTCGCTTTTACTGGAATCGCCAGCATATTAGATTTGTTGGTACGTGTCCAACAATCCTTCGTCCATAGGTGACGGATTTACTATGACCTACGCGGCCACAACTTCGAACAATCTCTGTGACGATGAGCTGGGATGCGTATTGTAAACACGCTTTACGTCTAATAAAGGTATTGCCCTTATTCATTTCTCTCAAAATCACATCTTTCTTAACTATTTTTTAATTAATCTGACTAAACGTAGTTTGTGACGCCATGTTCAATGCTGACTTGTCGTCTTCATGCTACCTATTATCACCCCTGAAACCTTGTCAGTCAAATTCGAAAACACCCTGTATTTGGTTTTATCTAGGAGCGTGAGGAAACTAAGGTTAAATTATCCCCTTAAATGAAAATGAGTATCTATGGAAAGAGTTAGTGTTGATTAACGTCGCATTGAAAAGGATCATAAAGGCTTTTGGTGATGATCCTTGCAAATTAGAACTATGAATTAGTGGATAAGGAGAGGCTTCAGCTAGCACTTCTCATCGAACTTTCACGCCATACCAGTAGGAAGACTTGGAACCTTGACAGGTTTAACTTTCATCAGCCACTCTACACGGTAAGTCTTCCATTCGTACTAGATTCTAACTCAAGACACGCCGATTGTCTCGCTCAACCAGTGCTTTAAGGGTCTCGGACGCATTTATACATCTTTCCAACATACGATTATTTTCTATGCTCTTGCATCAGCAAAACTGTTTGAATGTTTTGTAATATAATAAAATGACTGACAGTGTTTGCGAAGGTTTTGATTATTTAAGAGAAAAATTTGCTTATCTGTGCCTCCCCCCCTCCACACATATATCTTTTGTACTCGCTTCCTTGCTAAAAATGGTGGAGCTTTTGAGTGAATCGTATAAGTTTTAATTCGGAGTTAAGGGGTTAATATGCTATTTTATTTATAATACAAAATCAATTTTCAAAATACATCGAAAATATTACTTTTTCTTGTGAATTCATTCTTTATATTAGACTCCCGTTAAATAATGGTTATCCTTTTCCGTAAATTTAATGAGTTTGATTTTACAAGGTATGTAACACAACCTGTCACAATATTTTAACATGAGCGCAAGAATTTACAATTTCTATAATAATAACTATTTTTAGAGCAAAATTTTTATAAGAAACTCTATAAATCTTTATATTAGTTTTCTACAATTTTTGAAGCGATAAGATAATAAATATGAGAGAGATGGAGATATCCACATTTCACCATTTTTCTACATTTTCTAAAAAAAAAAAAAAAAAAGAATATTTAGTAGACAGAAACACATCAAAAAGTACAAAATACATGAAGACATCAACTATATTATACGTGCAAAAAAAGGAGAAAACTGAACGGAAAATCTGTAAAGTCTTTCAAATTATTTTGTTTCTATCATATAGAAAAGGATTAAATTCTCCAATTTCGTAAAAAGAATTAGTTTATTTTCTTTTCAAAGTTCATTAAAAATGCGAATGTAAATAAGAGGGTTTTTTTTTTTTTACAAAAAAAACTTTTATGATTTTGAATATTCTATGATATAAAAACCGTATGTACCGTACAACATGTATTATTATAAAAATGCAATTTATATCAGAACAGGAAAAATACTTTCATTTTTTTATTTCTATCACTTGCTTAGGTATAATAATCATTATTATCATATTTACTACAATTATTTTAAGAAAAAAATGTATATTTGTTTCAATTTTTAATTAATTTTGTTTAGACAACGCATATGTCTTTTTCGAACATTGAGTCTTTTGCACTTTTTGGCTTGTTTTTATCTTATCCTAGTAAAAAAATTGAATAAAAATGTTTTAAGTACAAATAAAAGACTTTACCCCTTGTTTCAAAACTTGATAATGGATAAAAACATTGATGTTCAAATAAAATGGCTAAAACAATCATTCAAAAAATATAGTGTTCACAATATACTAATTACGAATAATATAGCTTCCATTATAGGTGAAAATGCAATATGGTTTCTTTGAATTTTTTCTTGGATTAAATCAACTAAAATATTATTGTAACTTTTAAATAAATGAATAATATAAAAATTTATTTTAAGCCAATCCTTACTTTGGTGGCACCATCTGTTGCAGCTAGTTGTAACTTCGACAGAAATTACGCAGAATAAATTGAAAATTAAAAAAATAAAATTTAATTAATGAATTAATATTTAAAAAAACTGTATCAACATCAAGCGCGATCCACTACATGTTTTTTTAAAAATGTATTTGAACTTGAGTCAATGAATAAAAAAGTAGTTTATTAACAATTGAAAACTTGAATAATATACATATATACATATACTGAATATATACATATATATATATATATATATATATATATATATATATATATATATATATATATAAGGTGAGTATGAACTAATAGTAGGAATAGAAAAATGACATTACATCTTATGATTATTTCTCAGTGTCACTAAATTCCTAAGTTATCAATATTTTTTTAAACACAAATGTTCATTACAAAACTCAATTGTCTTCTAAATGCATATGAATTAAAAATATTTTTTACTAAGTCTTTAAAAAACACACACAAAATTGCAATAAACTTTAAGAATAAGATGGTAATTTATTCTTAATTTCCAAAACTTTTTAATCTTTTTTAATCGAATTCATCCGTCTTATTACGTCGTTTCAAACTTTCAAAATCAAAGTAGAACACCCCAGGCACTCAATCTGAAGTACTATTTGTAATTTTAAAAAAAATCAAAACAATCTATTATAAAAAAATACAAAAATACTTGAAAGTATCCTTGGATCTTCAAGGAAATTCCTACATTGTTTTGACCTTGGGAAATACAAATCTTCAACCTAATTTAGTCATCTTAAAGTGCCCCATTAGCTTTCGACAAGCTTAGAAATCGTCATTCAACACTAATTAGACAGGAGATGGTTCAGCAGAACATGCTAATGATGCTTTCTCTGAATTATCGAGAAAGCACGTTCCATTCTGATGTTACGTCATTCACAACGTCACAAGGTTTGCTTTAGTACTTCATTAAAATAGACGGTACAGAATGGGTGTAATACATATAAATGTTACCGCATAAATAATTAAACTAGTTAAGGGAAACTGAGTTCAAATGGAATTATCATTGAGGCATAAGTCTATGTACGGAAAAGTGATTTTGAAAAAGCGTAAAACAATATTTTGTGTGACTTAAATTAGAATATTAGTGAAAAATTCTATTACTGTAAAAAATGCAATATTTAGGCTTAAAAAGAATGTAGAAGTACATATTTTCGAAACTTTCTTTTATAAAAAATGCTTCTTTAGTAATAATGTTTCGCTTAAGGTTTCCGACTAGGTTGAAAAAGTGCTTTTTAGGTGTTTGATGTTTGGTGTTGTTTGGTTCATTAGGGAGAAAAGAAACTAATTCTTCAGGAAGGAGGACTAATACATAAAACTAGAGAGATTTTTAAGTTCTTTTCATAGCATTTACTTTACCTAACTAATAAAAATATATTTTTAATTCGTTTTTTAAAGAATGAACTTATTATGATAATTTGTGCCCGTAAAACGGGATATCTTCTTAATAATCCAAACAAATGCAATGAAATTTATAACATATATGCTATGGGCCCTTCAGAGTGTAACAAACAAAAGGTTTTAAGACAGCTACATTTAATCACATTTTACAGCTATTTTTACCTTTAAACATGCAGTAATTTTGACGAAAAATTACGACCATCAAATTTAAATGCTAATAAAATATTTATTTCTTAAACTATTTTTTATCCTGCGGTTTGTGACACTTCAGAGGGATCAAGAAGTATATCAGTTGCGTTAAAATTGCATAATGTGCAATTTATTCTTATTTATCACGTTTTCCTTAACTTAAAACATTTTGCTAATTTTCCTAAACATATTTTTTTAAAAAAAAGGTGATACATGTTAGTAATTTAATATGTATGACTTTTTCAGCATATTTATAAAAAAATAAAATTATTCAGAAAATCAATTTTTGAAAAATTTATCTCCGTACGTAGTCGGATACCTTAGGCTAATACTTCTCCAGAGAGCCTGAACTAGGATTTTTGAAAAATTCACATTCTTCTTAGGGATACTGCCAATTGAAAAAATAATATTTTCTTTTTTTTTCTGTTAAAACTTTTCTACCCTGATGAATAAAAATAGGGATAAATAACCACTTAGAAAAGTTATGTATTTCAAAAATCTTAGCTCAGTCCCTTACAAAAACTTCTGTGCTATTTACAGGCAAAATATTATTAAAGGACATTTTTCGTAAAAGCAGAATGCTATGAAAACTGAAACTTCTATGTTAATTTTTTGCTAAAACAAATTACATTTAAATACATTTTATTTTAAAAATATTCTTACATAATTTTATATTTGTATTCTATTCTAAGTGACATTAAATATTTAAAAAAATGTATTTGTTTGCTTTTGGATAATCATGGTTCCAAATTTAGTCGGATATTTTAATTGTTTATCGTTGTTATTATAATTATGAAAATATTTCAAAAAGTAACACTTAATACTTGAATTGAGGCACGAATTTTATATTAAATTACGTTGCTAATGTCAATTCACTTGTTTTGTCATAGAACAACGAGCCAGTTTATACGTTTTTTTATGATTTTCAGTTTAAAATTCTAATGTGCATTTACTAAGTAGTTACTATGTACAATAATTAACAGTCTATCTGAAAAACATGCATTACAGAACCAACTATTTGGAATTTATTTATTGTAATTGAAATAGTTCACATCCAAACATGCTCTCTCAATTCTTCTCGTTGTTTTAAACTAAATATTCAGAAAAATGTTCCATTTTTTACCCAGTTGTTTATTTATATGATATTACATTACAAAAATAAGAGATAAGTTAAATATCTTATAGTTTTAAAGCTGTATTCCATATTTTTTAGCTTATGAATATTTATAATTTTTAATTATTTCCATACACTTTTATGTTACTTTAAATACATTACTTGTGATATTAATAATATCACAAGTAATGTATTTAAAGTAACATAAAAGTGCATGGAAATAATTAATAATAATTTTCCTTTACCAATATTACTTCAATTATGTATAAATTCGAGGACTTTTTTTGTGTGTGTGTGTGTGTCATCTTTAGCGTCATGGAAAGGAATATTTTTCTTACTATCGAAATGGTATTATCTTTCAATTAAAACATTTGAATAATAAATTTTCAATAGGATTAGAACATACAAAAAATGTTTGACTACTCGATGCTCAGTATAAATTGATTTTTATTGCTTTTCTTTATTCTTTCTACGAATTCTTTATTTTAATAAAGCTTTATACTTCAAACGCTCGAATGAATTTGAAAAAAAAATAAGTTAGTGTTTTAAAATAAATGATATTTTAGTTAAAAATGTGTGAGAGATGTTCATTTTTTCTTAAAGGCATATAATTATGTACCAAATTTTACTGAAATGTTCATATAAAAAACCTCTACTTTATAATGATTAATTTTTTTTTAAATTCTAAGATAGCTGAATTTAATTTAATTATATTTTCTCAGAAATTAAGTTGCGTCTCTATATTTGGGATAGTCAACCTGTTTTTTTCACCTGGCCTCATACATAAGACAAGTATTTCACGCGGGCCATAGCATGAGCATTATGTGAAAAAAAAACACTACAGGTTTGAAGAAACATTGGGCAAAAAAAAATTGATCCAAATATTAAATCTCTCATTTTCGGCTTTTTTTAAATACTTTATTAACCTTCTGTCATACACACACACACAAAGAATTACTTTTATGAATTTTTACTGAGTTATGGGGTTATTTCATATCCTCTCTTCAATGACTAAACCTACTTTTTACATTCTTCTATCAAAAAAGGTAAATTGATAGAAAAAATTGATAAATTTTATTGTTTCATTGATATAATTTACAAATAAATTTTTAGTACAATGGTCTTAAATAGAATTTCTTAGCGCAATAGGCCATACCCGGTTAACATAGAAAAGACCACACACACACACAAGTTGAGTATCACTGATTTAAATCATCCCCCAAAAGTTTACGTCCTTTTAATTTCATTGAGTATTTTTTCCAAGTTTTGAATATCGTTATTCGTAAATTATTTTAATTGATAATATCTTAGAAAAGTTCAATAGATTTAATTGCACAATATTTAAACTTAATGTGTGTATCCATCAAACCATATTAATAAATAAATTAATTAATAATTTTTAAAAAAAATTACTTAGAATTTGTTTGTATCGACTCCCGTTTCATTATAGGAAACAATAAGAAAAAATAAATTGTTTTGAAATATTGAAATAAAATCGATATAATTTTTTTAAATTAAAATATAAGCTTAATAATTAAAGTTCTTAATAATTAAAAGAAAATGGGCTTTATACACAGGTTAAAAAAACTTCTCTTTTCACATACTTATGATTATTTTAAAAAAAACTTGACATTAGCAACCAATACAAAGTATGAAAATTAAAATCTGCGGTAAGATGACGAAGTTGACTACAAAGTTGCAAATACACTTTACGAATCGCAGCAAATTTAAATTTCCTGCTTAAAGTTTGTTGCAGATATTTTTTATCCGTTAAAGAGAAACATTATAACAATAATACATTAGTCGAATAAAACATTAAATATAAATTTCCATTGTTATAATGGACTTTCAAAATGAAGATCATTATTAAAGAATATTAGAGTGAATTGCAATAAACAAATAATATAAAAAAAATTCAGTCGCTTCCTACTTAGATCATTATAGAAAAAATTTTTTTAGCTTCTTTTTATTGAATAGTTACAATTAATATAAATATGTATATACATATGACAGAATCACAACATTAAGTGGTAATTAATTTTTATGAATTATCATTAAAGTATCGTATTGCCATCCAAAACAATATTGTATATAAAACTTCAGTTCAGTTGAAGACTTTAAAACGTGAGAAAAAAAACCTTTTTCAAATTTTGACACACAAGTCGCCAAAAATAATGCCAACGTGCCTATATTTGTAATTCTCTAAATAATTAGTTTTAACCAAATAATTTTATTAATTTTAATTAAATTATTGTATTGTCAACCAAAATAATCATGTATATAAAATTTCAGCTCAATTGAACTCTTTAAAATGTATTTTATTAACGATTGAAAATTAGAGAGTGTGAGCTAGTAGTAGGAATTGAAAAAGAATAAAAAAAATGAAGAACTTGTGAAATTCACAAGAAACGTCGACAAATACTGTGATTTGTAGACAATAGTGGAAACCTTTCGCAACGTCATAAAGGAAATAACAACCTTTGAGAACTTTTTTTCAATTTGATAAGTCTTTCCGTTTGGAAGAAATTTGTCAACGGTATAATACGTAAGTAGCAAAAAAATATTATTTCAGTAAATAATTGGTACATTACCTTAAAATTAACCTAAAAATGATTAAAATTTCCTTAAAAATAGTAACAAGAAGAAATCTGTTATAGAATCATAAGTAATTTGAGTTCTTAGCATAATACTAGATTTACTTTTATCTTGAATCCGTTTTAAGTAATAAAATTGTAAATCTAAGTTTTTATGCGGAAACTTCTTTCCATCTGAAGGGAAAACAAAATAAAAATGTTTATTAGAAAAATCAAAATACGTACAAGTGAACAGTATTCATCGAAAAAATAGTCCCTGTTTAAAATGCTTTAGCATTATCCATTGGATCAATAGATATGAGGAAAAACATGCTTTATCAAAATAGAGGATGCTTCGCTGCTTCGAGTGAGAAGGAAATTCTATATATTGAACAGTTATAGTATCAGAAAAGTCTTCCGGTTGATCGTACTGCTTGGAAAAGTTTTGATTTTTTTGCATTTTGATTCATTCTTTTTCCGAAACATCGTATTTCCTTCACAGGATCTGTTTTATTCTATTATTTTTGTTTCTCAAAAAGGAAATGTACCGATTAAAACCAAGTTTTCCCCAGTGAAGGAAATGAGAGTAGAATAAGTTGACAGAAACATCATTTTTAATACATAGATAGCTGATTAAGTTTCCAACATAAAATGAACTACAGTTTTATACATGCGATTCTCTTAAATATAATTTACTTGAATTTCCTTTCGAGAGATTTTAGCTCATAACTATCTTGAGCTCTTCTAGCCTTCAAGTGATATGGCATGATTAGCAGGAAACAATCACAAATTCATTTCTATAAGCTAAAACTTCAGTGTTTTTAAACCGGGATGATGCAATCATGCATCCCCCGCATATTCGAATCAATCAGAAAGGCTTTTAAGGGAAATCATGTGATTCTCTCAGCTTCCAGTTTTTTTTAGCTATAAAAAGTACAATCCCTGAAGCGAACAATAAATACTTTTGTGGCTGTATCAATGTGCGCGTGTATGCATATTTCTGTTTTGCGATGCATTTTACATGCCGCCCTTTTAAATGTCTGATTGTCAAAATATATGGATTTTTTAATGTCTAAAAAAGCATCTGCGTCTTTTTGACGATTCCAACCACCAGTAAAAAAAGGGCCCTTCTATACCAAAAGAATTTAAATAGTCATCAATATATACGTCAAATCCTAATAAACACACATATACATATAGATATGTGTGTGTGTGTGTGTGTGTGTGTGTGCGTGCGTGCGTGCGTGCGTGTGCGCGGGTGTGTGTGTGTGTGTGTGTAATATTTTAAGGTTTTAAAAAATAATTTTTCATATTTTTCCTGTTTTAAAGTAGAAATTTAATAATAAGATTTTTAAACTACGGGGTGTAATGTTAATGAGCATACGTTACTACAACCTATAAAAAAAGATTATTTAAAAGTAAACGAATTAACGCTGCACAGTAGCCTACACATCTCCAAAATTCGGAGGTAGTGCATTTTTTATGGTGTATA
Source organism: Trichonephila clavipes (assembly GCA_019973935.1). Taxonomy (NCBI): domain Eukaryota; kingdom Metazoa; phylum Arthropoda; class Arachnida; order Araneae; family Nephilidae; genus Trichonephila; species Trichonephila clavipes. Next base: position 304,139 of record BMAU01008860.1, read on the forward strand.
TCATGAGAAAGATTGCCACCGAATTTCAGATTTGTTTTCAAGATATTTGTAGCTTTATGAGATTTGTTTTTAGTTTCAATTTTATTTTAAAGGACCTACACATTTTTCCTCATTTAAATTGAATGAGTTAAAAATATTTTTGAGTACAATTAACTCTTTCAGTGTGAAACGGTTATTAATTTCAATTTTCATTTCTAAAATTATTTCCTCTTGATTTTGTTTAGAGTTTTTTGAGTTCTTATATTTATGTAATTAAAATTGATTACAGAATTAATTTTGTTTTAAAAAGTACTTTATATAACTTAGAAGTTTTGTCATTTTTTTATTGTTGAGAAAATGAGAAGGCCAAAACGTTTTTAGAATGCTATGAGAAACAATACTTCGAAGAGATGGAATACTACTGAAAATGATGTATCTAAAAATCAGCCCTCACCTGATATTGCAATTAAGATTTTTGAATACAAGTATTCTGAATTCAAGTATTGCAGATAAACCTGAATAGTTCCATGATGTACCAAACTGCATTATAGTAAACATATCACAATACTATATTTTATTATTCTTAAGTTGTGCTACAGAAACTCAAACACTCTAAGCTGCGTGAATTTAAAACTGAAAAAATTAAATTTTAGGTACAAACCTGGTGATTCTAAACTTAAATTTGTATCCTTATTATTTTGTAAAAAAATGCTTTGTGCTACAAAACGTTTTTGAAAATATTGTGTTAAGATTAAGCCTAATAACTTGTTATTGCAACAAATGCTTTCAACATCATGCAAAAAAATTTTGAATTTAAAAAAAAGTTATGTTTAATCAAAGTAGTGTTTTAATATAGAGAGAACTAAACTTGAAAAGTAACATTTAAAAATTAGAGCTTTACAGGCATTATTAGAATTTCTTCTTTGACTTTTTGACAAACTTTAAATATATGGTAAAATCCTAGGAGAGTCCGCATCCTTGGCGACAAACTGAAAAAAGCGCCAAGCCAGAACATGATGGCGGCGAGGGAATGTAGTGGGGTAAGGTGGATGCGTAATGTAAATATCTGTAAACAATACAGAAATTAAACTTTTAAGATAAAAAATATAAAAACAGCACTTACTTTCTTACTGCTGGTCTTTTCCGAGTGGAGGGAACAGCGTAACAACAGATTTTAAAAAAGACTTAAAGGTCTCATCGCTAAGCGAATGATCGTGTGAGCGCCGCCATATTTATTCTGCGAGGTAACGGTCGAACGTACATTCAGCGTGGCTGGTACGATTTCGAAGAAAGCGTTTTATTGCCGACCATGTTACATCATGCCGATCATTACATTTAGGACATTCATAACTTGAGGCAATCAATCCTTTCTTCATACACCATCCAATTAATTCTTCCTTACCTTTCGCATTCAACAAAGTAAAAAATTCTAAAGTATATTCCCTCACACACGCAGCCAGCCCGGAGCCTAACGACAAAATGAAATTCGAAATGCGCGCCCACAAAATACGAAAATACTAGAAATAGTTAGGGTTGCCATATGTAGTGTTTAAAAGTAGGGTTACCAAGATGGCGCAATTATCGCCAACCAAAGTAATTATCGCCAAGGTTGTGGGCTCTCCTAGGAGTGAACCAAATCTATTTTTATCAGACTTTAATTTTGATTATATAAGTGTTTTCTAATCCCTAAAGCTTTTTTTTTTCAAGATAGAGTCTTGAACTTTCAATATACTTCCATTTATATGTTCTATAAAAGTTCGTATGTATTTATGTCTGAGATCTCTAGTTATTTTTTTAAAATGTTAAAACTAATATTTTAAAAAATTGTGTGATTTTCTCAGGTTTAAAGCCAAAAATAATTATTAAAAATCAAAGGAATGGATTTTTCAAATCCATAATAACGTTAATTTTAAGAAACACTTAAATAATGGCTGGTCAAACTGACTTTTTACTCTTAGAATCAATTTCAAAATATAATCCGAACGTAAAATATTAACTACTCTCACTATTATTGCCCTCGCAAAGCATTTTTATTAAGTATACTATGTAGCCTTAAATAGACTGATAATTAAATTATTTGGATTGATTAAATTTATTTACATATCAAGCAAGGCAATAAAAACACATTTTATTGTTTTTATTTATAATAAAATTTTTATTTAGTTAACTAATATTAATATTAATAAATATGAGCATTGTATTCAATATTAACAAAACTAATGTCTAACAGTTTACAATAATCATGCATCATCATATATCAGCATTCAAATAAGTTTATTCAAAACAAGTTTGTCATGTTTTTCAAAAGAGAATAATCTTTTTTTCTTCATTTCTTTTACATAAAGTGAATATCAAAACTGAGTGAAAATGCTACTTTATATGTATCTGTTGGTTCCAAGAAATAGTAAAAACTTCAAATGGTAACAAACATCGACCAATCACAATGTATGTATAAATGGAGTCTTCGACTTATACTAAGGCCTCTTGAGAGACATTCAACGATGAAATATTCTGATATATTGCTGAAATGTTCTGAACGATAAAGAAATTTAAAGCGCCATGTAGCACATAATTTTAAAATTTCAAAAGATATATTTTTATCTCTTCCTTTTCAAAGAGAAATACGTTTGCTACTAATCGAAAGGAGAGCTCTTTTATAAATTTTACATTGAATAGAGATCACGAATTCAAATTTCATTTTTTGGCAAAAAGACATAGCAAAATATATTTTGCTATCCGAAAAAAATTATATGAATTATGCTTTAAGGGGTTTTGAACCTCTATTTCTTTAGGGAACACAATTTATTTTAACTCTCATAAAAATCCCAGACACGTTACATGTATATACTTTAAGATAAACAAATAAAGTAATATACATTATAATCTATCTACTAGAGATAATCAACTCGCTCACTCAGCAAGAGATTTCTAGATGTACTAGACGTTCAAACATAAAATTTGGTAAACATGCTTTTGTTGTTGTTGTGGAATAGATATCTGCTATGGATAGTTTTTGCGTTAATCGACTGTTAAAGCGAAAGCGAAGGGTTAGAAAGCGCTAAATAAATCCGCGTTTGAACTAACAGATCCACATACATGAAATTTGGTAAGCATGATGAGTAGAAATTAGCCAAGGATAGGTTTCGTCAATACCAGCTCCTAAAAAAGGGGGGGGGGGATTTTATATTTAAAAAAAAGCGTGTTTTTACTTATGTACGCACGTAAGAAGTTATACCTCTTTGACGTAACAAGATTAAAATATTTCTAAAAATCTTTATCGGGGTAAGCCGGGCCAAGGGCGAAAAGCGGACACGAGCAGAGTTGAACGAAACTAACCTTCAGTCAACTGGACCAGCCAAAATAATCACGATTTAAATAAATTTAACTATCCCCGCACAGGGACAATTTGCCCAATAACAGGGGGGTATCGGACTGTATTTGGAGATGAAGCCGAATGAGACATCTGAGACCTCATATTGAATGTCTCGGCGGGAAGAATCGTTCCTGAGAAAATTAAGACATCCGCCTGAAGAGCCCCCGAATTATGGTCATTTTAAAATAAATAAATCATTTAAAACAAATAAAATAGAAGCAGAGCACCCAGCAACTTGAACCTAGGTCTGGTTATGAGCAAACACAAGAGGAATCCATTAGAACCAGTCTGGAGTCTGTAGTTGCAAATGGTGCGGCGCTAGCTCGGGAAAGGAAAACGAAATTTCCTCCCCGGAGTGGAACAACTGTGACGTAAATGGTCACGTACATCCCAACCATACACAGAGTAGCAGAGTAGTAAGGGATCCCAAAGTTTCATCCTTCTATCTCTGTAATATTGTTACGTCATCAATAGATCGAACCTCATATGAAAAACATGGGGATTCTAATTTTAGTGATAACGCCTCCCTAAGCCCACTATCTACACACGAATCATAACACATGAAACAGCTCGACGAGGAGAACCTCTGGACCGAGTTTCATTAACGAATCTCGAAACTCCTCGGAGCTATGCGGGATTTAAAAAAATATGACATTAAAATAATTTAAAATGTTAAATATAGGTAAAGAAATGGGGTTCTGGTCCTGAAAAATATATCTAGGATGCTCATAGGAAGAGAAATAGAATCCAGCCGGTGCAGTGGACCAAGGTGGCATAGGGTCTGGTTGAATGGCTACGTCAACAAACAAAACTGCCGCATTTGTAGTGAAGCTAATCCACAAGTGTATGTCGAAACACCGTTACATCCAGAAAAACTGACTGTTTGGTGCGCTTTATGGGCTGGTGGAATCGTTGGTCCGTACTTCTTCAAAAACGATGAAGGCCACAACGTTACAGTCAATGGTGATCGGTATAGAGCCATGATTACTAACTTTTTCATTCCTGAATTGAACAAGCATGATGTCCAGGAGCTGTGGTTCCAACAAGACGGCGCAACATGTCACACAGCTCGTGCCACAATTCATTTATTGAAAGGCATGTTTGGTGACCGCTTAATTTCACGTTTTGGACCTGTGAATTGGCCTCCAAGATCTTGTGATTTAACACCGCTAGACTATTTTTTGTGGGACTATGTAAAGTCATTGGTCTATGCGGATAAACCACAAACGCTTGACCATTTGGAAGACAACATTCGCCGTGTTATTGCCGATATACAGCCTTAAATGTTGGAAAAAGTCATCGAAAATTGGACGTCCAGATTGGACTACATCCGAGCCAGCCGTGGCAGTCCTATGCCAGAAATCATATTTCAAATGTAATGCCACAAGATTATCTTTCGAATAAAAAAAATTCATGTCAATCGAATAATACATCGTTGTTTTATTGCAATTTAAAGTTCTATACCTCTCAAAAAACACCATTTATATGTATATATATATATATATATATATATATATATATATATATATATATATATATACATATACAGTCCCTGCCCAAATTATTAGACGCACTCCTGTTTTTTAATAATTAGTTGTTTTATAAAAGTTTATGTGCAATTTAAAGTTCTATACCTCTAAAAAAACCCTTTATTTCTAGACAAAGCATTTTCGTATCCGTTCCTATGGAACGCAAAGAAAAGGTTCACTGAAGCGGGTGTATAGCTCAGCGGTAAAGTATTCGACTGCCGATTGAGAGGTCTCCTGTTCAAACACGGGTGTCCCCTTCTTCAGGGAAGTGAAGAGAAATATATTTTCCTGAGATATTCGAAGGTGGCAATGATCTATAACGTTCTGTATATTTCTAGACAAAGCATTTTCGCATCCGTGACGTCGTGCGCGCGCATCGTAAAAATTCACCCTCATTTTATTTCTCTAACGCCCCAAAAGATGTATAACTTCAAAAATTAGCCGTTTTCAGCTATTAGACCCACATGCTTAAAATTTGGTAAGCATTTTTCTTTGCCATAAAGAGATATATTAAAAAACAAAGTTTGCAGAAATCAATTTTCAAAACGGTAACGGGGTCGTTGAAAATAAATTAAATTTCTCACAAGATCTATGAAAAAATTTTTTTTTATGAAGGTATGTTATATATAGACATTAGAAAGGTTAGGAAATTTCCAATTCTAAGCATAAAATATCCATATATTGTGGAAATTTTTAGAAATATTTTTTTGAATACGTAAACCTATGATATTATAAAAATTTGTACTTTTTATGAATTCAGAATTTTTTATTATAAGCTTAAATAAAATCTATTATACATGCTACATTTTGATAGATCTGTAATTTGAATAGTATCTTAAACTCAATTTGAAAAAATTAAAAACTTATCTTCAAATAACTTAATAATTATTTTAGTTGTAATTATAAATATTTTTTACATTAGTTTCAATAATTATTCTAAACTAGTCAAATGGATCAATAAAGACGTAAGAGATGATTATTCATATCAGGCTATATAAATCAAAATTCCTATCTCAAAAATTGGGGAATATATCGAAGTAAATTCGGAAAAGATAGAAGTATTAGTAATGTAATTCTCGGTCTCCTTCTTAGATTTCAAAATATATTTGAATCATCTAAGTTAAGTTGACATAGTAAAAATGCTTCATCATTTTTTATATGTATAAAATCAATTCAATGAGGGAAGTATGAAATAGAAATGTCAATATGAGTCAGAATCCATTTCGAAGACGTAGTTCTAGTTTATTTTTAACAAAGCATGAAACAGAATTCTTTCGGAAAATTTTATTCGCATTGTGATCAGAATGCCATTAAATTTGGCGATAATATCGTATATATTAATATTCTTTGTGCACTAAGAATTCACTAAGATTAAAATTACTTTAAAAACAATAAAAATTAACAAGCTATCGTTAGACGCCTGCATAGGTACAACTTTAATAATTCTTATTAGTTAATTCTATGTTTTTCAAATAGAATGTGTATTGAAATTCGAAAGAATTTTCATCATGTTTATAGATCACTGATAATTTTCTTGAAAGCTTCATGTTTTATGGTTATAAAAAAAAACTTTCATCTAGATTAATTTGTTCATGCCCCTAGTTATATTAAATTTTTATCCATCACTCTTTTCTAAAAAAAACAAATAAAATCAAAATCACCTGTATCCAAAGTTTGAATAGATCGATATAAATTTATTTTTAATAAATTAAAATTTTAATTACTTTAAATATTTGAATCTAATCAGTAACTAAAATTTATTTCCATATTTTGTTTATTTGACCCAAACGAAGCATGATTAGTAGTTCTACTGTTGGTCTTTCAATATTATGTTAGTAACATATTTGACTGGAAGTAATAATCAAAGAAATAAAACTAATGCGAGGTAAAATGGCATTCTAATCATACGTCAAAATCGTTCGGTCTGAAAGCATTAGAAAGAAGAAAACAACATAAGAACATAACTAAGAATATAAAAAGGGAAAATTAGAAAAAAAATATTCAAATGAATCCATGCAAAAACTAGTATCATATTTATTTTATGTTTTTAAATAATATTTTAATCTTATCATGTTTAAAGTTATTTTCTGGACTTTTTATAAAATGGAAGTAATACATCAAATGGTAAATAAAAAAAATTTTTCACATATGTGCTTTTTTCAATTCAATACGACCTTTAAGGAACATTTTTATAGTCTTCATGTTTTCCTAAATTGACTCCACTACCTGGAAAAGCAAGCATGAATGTTGACATAGACAAAAAAATAAATCTTTTATTTTGTACATTAAACAAGTATTTAATTGAACTTCTGTAAAAATAAAAAAAAACTGAATGCATATTTCACTTTTTTTAAATGTGAAAGGTCACACATTTACAAAATAATTTAGAACTCTTCATTGACTTCAATCTTGAAAGTAATTTTTTACTACTAGAATGTCAGTTTTTTATATCTCATCCTAAAATCTCAACCATAGAATGGATAAATTGTAAGTTTATATTGCATGGAGAAAAAGTTAAATTTCAAAGTAATTTTTAAGTAAAATGTTAGATTTATTAAACTCAAAACAATGTCAAAAGCTAAAGTTTTTTATAATATTTGAATGAGAGAGATATTTTTCTATGTCGTTCTTGCGATTTTGATAAAGTGAGACAAAAACTAATCGATTATGAGTATAAAAATTATTTGAAAAATTTGATGTATTTTGAATGAGAATTATATTTGGTAAAATATTCATAATTCCATTTCAAATGTCAATTTAGTATTTATTTTGTTCAATAGAAATGGAAAATAAAACGAGTTCATTAAATAAAAAAATGTTACGACAGAGCAAAATCCAATGTTGGTCATAAAAGTTCCACCGATGAGTTTTCACAATATATGTTTTAGAAAGTGTTTCCTTCATTTTAGCTTAAGATGGTTACAGATGGTTACATTTTATAAGGAACTGGGATACGTCAATCCCTCAGTCCTCTATCTTGTTTTAGAATCCGCTTGGTTTTGCTCCTTGGCTGGTGATGGTGGGCGTGGAAATCGGTGGCAGGAACCAATGGGATAGCAGGCGCATGACTTCTCATGAGTGGCTTTGATTGGATGATGGGAGTGAGCTTCGAAAATTGTACTTGAGAAAATTTTTAAAGAGTAGCTATTGATGTTAAAGTTTAGCAATTGATGGTAAAATATTCAGGGAAATAAAATGAAAATATAATAAATATTTTAGAAAGAGAAATTACGGAAAAAAGGAGTTTAAAATTTATCTAACATAGCTTCGAAAAGAAGTAAAGCCTTAGCTTTATCATCTTCGGAGTTTTTTAATTTGGGAAGTAATTGTAAAATTTCAGGTGATCTTTTTATGATGTTAGAAATCATGCTGATCAGTTCAATCACTTGAGCTAGGTCTGAATGTTCATTTTCTATGGCTTGGATTCCGTGGAAAACTTTGTTATTTGAATTTTGATTAGTTTTTTCAGTTAACTTGTGGACTGGGGTGGGGGTGGAGGATGCTAACAATGTTAGCGAACATTGCTCTTCCGCTAACAATGTTAGCGAAAGAGACACCTTCTCTACGAACATTGTTTTCGAAAGTTTTGTTCGCGGTAAGGGGCGTGCCCTTTTTTGGCTTAGGGAACTTGGGGCATTTGGTGTAGCAGGCCGAATGACCATATTCTTGGCAATTTATGCAGAAGGGGTTTTCCTGTCACTCCTTTATCGGGCATTGACGGGTGGGGTGTTCTTTTCCACACTTTAGACATCTTGGCTTGAGGTGGCAGTTTTCTGCCGCGTGAAAGAAATTGTTGCAGTTAAAACAAAAAGTAATTCCTCTAATGAGGTAACCTTCAGTTTTAATTTGCATGTAGCCGACAGTTTTGAGATCGAAGATTTTTTGATTATTGGCGTTGCGGGGGAGGGTGACTTGGAAAAATGGGAGAGTGGTCTTAGTTTTCTTAGAAATTAACTGGGAAACATTTTCAATTGTGAATCCTTCTTCTTCTAGGTCGGATTGTATCTCATGAGTTTTGGTAAAAATGGGCAGTCCTTTAAGGACTATTTTGATTGGTTTTATTGGCTTTGGTTTAAGCGAGAAAAATTCAAAATCTTTGTCTTCTTCAAGAAAATCTTTAAGAGCGTGATACTCTTCTATGTCATTAGTGATTAATTTAAGGAATTCTCCTGACGATTTGTTAGTGATAGCTGGGAATTTTTGATAAATGGATTTAAGTTGGTCTCTGATATTTTTCTTAATTTTAAGATAAATTGGGGGAAGGGGCTTGGGTTTTGGGGGCGCTGTTTCATTATTTTCATCCGGAGCACCTTGATCCTTATCATTTTCAGATTCAAGATCTGAGAAACTATTATTTACAGTGACTGGCTCACTAGGTAAAGGAAAGACAGGTCTAGCTGTTTTCTTGGGGAAGACAGTCTTCCACAGAATCCTTTTTATTAATTTTACGTTTTTTATTTTTATTTTTATTTTTAGCATTATTTGCATTTGTGGGTGCTTCAGAATAATTTTTTAAAATGTTATTAGAATCACTATCTTTATGCTTTTCAGTCGGTATTGGGGGGATACAGTAATTACCATTGCAATTAAAAGTCATACGTGGGGGGAGGGAACGAAGCTCACTCACCATTGCATCCTTTTTGCTTTGGGTATCATCAATAGAGCCCCGAAGAATGGCCTTCATCTCGTGGTTATCATCGGTGTCTGGAAAGTTGACAAGTTCAGTGCAGTGATTGATAACTACACTGGTGTGCAAAAATTAAGGACTAAGTCGAAAAATTAGCATATCAGCTGAACGAAGAGGCAGAGCGGACTGAAAGACCAATCAAAAGATTAAGTAAGGTGATGTACGGTAACACATGCGCAGATATGCAGGTAGACGTAATGAGGGAGTGTCTGAGTAGTATAAAGCATGTTGTCGGTGTAAGATCAGTATTTCTGGCAAAGAGATTGCACGCCGCATAGCAGTTAAAATCACACCGAGTTGCTGCCTCAGCGAGAAATGGCGAATAATCAATCTGTTAGACGACATCTGGATGCTTTTACCCGAGGTCGAATCATTGGGAAGTTGGAGGAAGGCCACAGTGTGACAAGTGTGGCTGCAGAGTTCGGAATTGCTCACAGCGTCGTTTCACGACTTTGGAGACAATTTCAAACTACAGGAACAGCTATCCGGGGTTCAGTAGTGGTCGTCAACGAGGAACCACACCCGCAGATGACCGGTGCATTGTCTTACAGGCCAGAAGAAACAGGCGGCAGACAGCGGGAAAAATCGCTAGACACACGACACAGGCGACTGGGACGACCGATATCCCGTTTTACCGTGGCCAGAAGGCTGCACGGTGGAGGCCTGTTTGCACGACGCCCTGTACGGTGTGTACCTTTAACGTCTGCCCATCGGAGAAGGCGTTCTCTGTGGTGCCAGGAACACCGGAATTTGAGAGACAATGAATGGGGACGAGTACTCTTTACAGATGAGAGCAGATTCAGTTTGAGTAGCGATTCTCATCGCATACTCATCTGGAGAGAGCGGGGAAGCCGCAATCATCCCTCGAACATCATTGAAAGGGACAGGTATGGAGGTCTCGTTTGGGGAGGCATCATGCTTGGTAGTCGTACAGACCTTCACATCTTCGACGCAGGTTCAGTCAACGGGACCCGTTATTGTAACCAGATTCTTCTTCCATATGTGCGTCTTTTTAGAGGCGCTATGGATCTGCAGTTCCTTTTCATGAACGACAATGCACCATGTCTCGCACAGTAGCTGCCGAACAGCTCTTAGAGAATGAGGATATTGAACGTATGGATTGGCCGGATCTCATCTCCGGATCTCAATCCCATCGAGCATGTATGGGATTTTCTAGGCAGACGCTTGGCAGCTCGTACCTTTCCACCAGTAATGATTCGGGAGCTTCGATTGGCGCTGCAAGACGAATGGGCAGCAATGCCTCAACAACTCATTGACACCCTCATTCTCAGCATGGGCAGACGCTGTGAAACCTGCCTAGCAGTCAGGGAGATCATATCCCCTATTAAAGACCGGATGTTTCTTGCTGGACACCCATCACAGGGATGTTTCGGCCTTCAGTCGCATTGCGCTCCATGCTACTTTTTCAATAAAGCTTCTTTTTATCCCTCTGATTTCTCTTTTAGTAAGTGTTGCTTACATTACACATGTCCTTACGTTTTTGGGGATCTTACGGTATTAAATGTGTTGATTTGGAAAGCTTTTGTACAAAGTTATATTGAAAAAACCATCTCGTCCTTAATTTTTCCACACCAGTGTATGTCAAGGGCTTCGATTTCCAGCGAAAGCCTGTTTCTCTCTTCGCAGCTGTTGGTAATATCTGGTGGATCGGTTTCCATTTGTGCCATCAGGACGGAAATAGAATGCAAGTCGGAGCTCAGAAGAACACGTCTGCTCTGGTCGAAATCATAGCGTCTTCTTTGACACTCAAACAAGCTTTTCTTCATTTTTGCTTAAATTCAAATGATTCTATTTAATCCCAAACGATTATTGAAAAAAAGTGGAATATTTTTAATAATATGTAAATTTTAATTATTTAATGAAGAACAATTTTAATACATATTGTGAAAGCGATTGAAGCATTGTTTTTCGAATTTAATGAATAATATTTTTAATAAAAGTTCTTTAATGAAGTTACGAAGAATATAAGGAAATAATTACACTTGTGAGAAATTATATTAATCACGAAATATGAAAGTAACTAAAGAAATTTCTCTCTCTTAACGGAAAAACGTGTTTTAAAATTAATGAATATTAGTAACACTTAATAAATATTCATCCTATAATTAGAAATCCTTTAGTTTCTAAAATGTATTAATAATTCTGAATTTTTTTAATAATAATTTTTACTCTATATTTAAAGTTCGAAATAAACTGAACGATTATTAAAAATATTTTAAATATTTAAGTAGTTATCAAGGCCTGTGCGCTCTACTTTGAAATGTTAAAGGTTTAATGTGAAGTGTTTTTATTTTTATTACATAGAGAAATTTTAACAATACTGAATTTATTAGAATGAAACATTTTTACATTTTTCTACATTAAAACGCATAAATAAGCTGAAAGAAGTGCGATAGCTTTTGAATCTAAGCTAATATTTTTAGATTATTAGTTTTAAGAAGTTTAGCTGATTGGGTTTTAACCATTTTTACTAATGTAACATAAAATTAAATTTCTACAAAAGCGATTTAAAAAAATTTGAATATAAATTAGTTTTCTAGAATAATTAAAAATAATATACACATAATTATAATATAAAATATTAAAATAAAAGCACAAAAAACTAATAATTTGTTATAAAAACTGACTTGAATCTGAAAAAAATACAATAAAAGCATTTAATTTCGTCTATTATTTAGGAATTAGAAAAATATGTGAGTATGTGTAATGAAGAATATAAAACTCTTATTTTGGTACATTTTATTAATAATGTTTTTATATATTTATAAATATATTTGTGTACTAATCTCACTTAATACTAATTTAAGCTTTATTCGTATGTATTCTGTATTTAAATCTTATTCACGGATACCATTTTTCCAAACACACTTGTCTCATTTCGTTCTTTACATTAATTCCCTTCATTTCAAGTATTAAATCCTATGTTTTAACAGATTTATTCAAGATTCCTAGAAAAAGGACATTTTATTAGCTTACAAGTGTGTTACTGAACGACTAGTTGGTGCAATTTTTTTTCTTTAAAGCCATTTTCCAAAAACTATTACGCGATTTCTAAAAATACTACTACATTTCCATTCATTTTATAATGGGATTATAACATTTGTCATTTCCCCTATTGCAATTCCCTAGCTGAGATGATGTTGGGATACTTTTGTATTTTTCTCCAATTGTATTTATATAAAAAGAAAGCAAGGAGGTAACTAAATTAGTTTTTTTTTTGCTCGACTATTCTCTTATCACGACTGCTTCCAGAAAGCATACACTTATATATTGTATAAGGGGAATTCAAACGAATCCCGGTCATTAGTGGAAAGTAACGGTAACGATTTTATTTAATCAAAAATGTAGTTAGTTATGCAAGTACACATACTCAAAAAATAGTCGCCAAAACTGTGCGCACATTTATCATGCAGGAAAATAACTCCATTGGTCATCATGCCTGGGTGTTTAGACTTGATATATCGTCTACGGTTCTGTAAAGTTCCTTGATAACTCTAGACATCGATGGTGGTTCCTGTTCCAGAAACTCGACAAGCAGTGGGCCCCTGGTGTAAAAAAAAAAGAAAGACATCATGACTTTACCAGAAATTTGATTTCTTTGTTGGAGGGAGAGTCCCACGCTTCCACTGCTTACTCTGACGCTTGCTTTCGGGTTCAAAATGGTGACCCCATGTTTCGTCACTAGTAGCAATTTGTGACAGAAAGCTGTATTCCTCCTCATGATAACGTTGTAAATAACTCAAAGATAGCACCATTAGAGTATCAGTCCTTGTTGTTTCTTCTTAATCGCTTGCATGTTCAGTAGTGGAGGATAGCTTGTGTGACCACCTTCTCTTTGGCGTGAAACCACAAAGTGTCTATGAAACGTCACGTCAAACGTTGCGCGCGTGTCTCTACCGATAGATAGTGCCCTCATACACGCAGTTACGTAGTGCCACCTTACGTGTAATGCAAAGCTAGACTCAATTTTAACGGTGAATAATATATATATATATATTTTGTTATAATATATATATATAATGATTTTCTATATATGTTACATAATATATATATATATATATAGTTTTTGTTTATATTTGGTTTTCCTAATATATATATATATATATAGTTCTTTTATTTCTCTATATATATATATCTGGTTCTTTATCTATTTTTTTTTTTTGGTTATGATGGAATATGATAAAATGAGACAATTACATAAGAGTGATTTGGAGGAATATAGAAGGCGTAGACAATATGAGACAGCATGCAAAAAAGTTATAAATAATATAAAAAAATAAAAAAACGTTAGCTTCTTGTTCGTTGGTTAATGAGAAATTTACGAAATTAGGAATACATGATAATGAAAACATTAAGAGATATAAAACGCGTATTATTTGGAATACTGGATTTGTAGGAAATTACTATGATGTATCGAAGTGGAGAAATTATGAATCGAAATGTAATTATTTTAAATATGACGAAACATTTGATAATAAGTATCATAGTGATTCAGATCATTTAAAATTGAGATTTAGAAAATGTGGGGATAAAAGATGCAAAAACCTGCCCCATGATGCAACATGAACAGAATAATGAAGAATCAGAATTTAAGTTCTGTAAAACATTCAACTGCATTTATATGTTGATATGTGGTGTTTGCGGCTTTAAATATATAGGTCAAACATCAGGAGCTATGAACCTTAGAATCAACCAACATAGATCCGACATTGGAAAAAATACATCAACAAAAAATATAGGAAGAATAGAAATACAACATTTTAATAAACATGGCTTTGAAGATGTTGCGTTACATATTATTAAAATTGTACCAAATAAGATAAATAGACTATGATATGAAAACGTTTACATTGATTTTTATAATGCTATGCATCCTTACGGATTGAATGTAATATGGAATAATAAGAATTTAATACAGGCAGTGAAACAAAATGATATAGAATCTATTTATAATAGTAGAAATAATAGTAATAAGAGAAAAGAGTTGGTAAGGGTGGACGCAAAAAGAGAGAAAATAGAGATATAGATACAGTTAAAAAGAAGTAAATAATTTATTACAAGACTTTGAGAATAGTTTTAGTGTTGGAAAAATAAAGTATTTTTATTTGGACTTAATAAACAGGAAATAATAATAGTTTTAAATTTATTAAAAAGTATTAGATTAAAAGATAATCATGGATCACACTTGGTAATGGATTTATGCAAATATATTACAAATAGATTAAAAATAAAAATAGACTCTAAGGAGGTTTATAATGTAGAATATTGTACTTTGCTATACATGAATAAATCATATAATGGGAATATATATTTGGGAAACACATGGATTTATTTCCGATGAAAATGTGTTAATAAAACGAGCGTTCAAGTATAATAAAAAAATTAGTAGATCAGTTTTTAACTATAATAGTATTAAGGAATTGGTGGATAAAAAAGAATGTTGTTGCAATGAATACAAGAATTACGTAGACGAATATCATGGGCACGTAATAACTGGCAACTTAGAAATTGTACAGGATCACACACACACAGAAATTAAGAGAAATTATGAGCAAAGGTACTGGTTATCGATTGACTATTTCAAACAGCAATTTAAATGTGAGAAAACAACTATCAGAAGATATTAATAAATTTATTCTAAATGTTGCAATTAAATATAATTTACCTACTCAGGCTTTTAAAGAATATGGTTTTCATGTCCTCAAGGACTTAATGAATTTTAATTTTAGAACAAAAAATGAAGATTGTTATAGAAAAATTAAGGGACCAATAGAAAACTTACAAAAACACTTTGTGATTGTTTATGTAGATAAAGTACCAGGAAATTATGCAGTTATATGTAAATATTACTATAGTAAATTAATAAATGATCATATACAAAATAATAATGCATATGATGTAAGTAAATTTAGTATGAAAGAAATTAACAACAGATTATTGGCATTTGGTAAACAATTAAATATTTCTAGCAATAAAATTATATATCCCCATATATTTCTGACTCCTAAATTTCATAAGAATCCAATCAAATTCCGCAGTGTAACAAATGGGTTCAATACTTATATATCAAAATCGGGAAGAATTTTACAGACCATATTACAAGATACAATAGACAAATTTAAGGATACTTCTATTATAAAAAACAGCCATGATGTAATAAAGAAAGTTGATCAAAACAAGAGGTATTTTCTGTGAATGGGTTCGATTTTGAAGATTTATTTAACTCCATTAAAATAGAAGATATAATTCAGGTACTTTCAGATGCATATGAGAAATATGATTTGAATAATTACATTAGTTTTGAAAAGTTCAATACACTTATTCGTTTTGTTATACAGGAGAACTTCATTATTTTTGAGAACAAACTTTATAAACAAATCAAAGGATTGCCTCAGGGTGGCCCGGCTAGTAATAATTTCGCTAACCTGTATTTACACCATTATGAAATAGTTCGAAGAAAGGAACCCTCTTACCTCTTGTTAAGATACATAGATGATTTAATTGTTATAGGTCATGATAGAGAATTTAAACCTAACATTATTTTTTCCGGAATACCTAAAATTAATACAGACGAATTTTAACTTAAACAAAGTTGAATTTCTGGATTTGGATTTAACTATTATTGACAACAAATTATATAGCAATATATATGATAAAAGGGAAGCATTTAAATTCAATGTCATAAAGACACCAAACTTCAATAGTTGTCTTCATATATCTGTATTTAGAAATATAATTTTAAATTTTTGTTGAGAAATAATAATTTAACTACGCACAATATTGATAGGTTCAAAAATATCCAGAAATTTACATTATTGTGCATACAAAATGATTATCCCATTAATTTCCTGAGAAAATATATAGATCAGAAATATTTCTTAAAAATGTTTTTAAACTCGTAAATGCACAAATCCACCACACAACATTAGGTCCACAAAGTCAGCTTGTTAGTGGTCCAGCTGTGAAGAATTTGTGCATTCACACAAACAGGTTACATTTTAAAATACATTTTAATATACACACACTTAAAACAATATTTACACGACTATATATACACTTTAAAAATTATTTATTACCAGTTAAACATTTATGTCCAAACAGACATTTATGACCAATCAATCAAGCAAGTCTTTTACATGTGATATAGTTTGCATCTAATGCCAAGTAGTCATACTCTAGTGTTGGATCAAGAATCGATTGGATTGACATGGTTAGATGTTATGAGCAAAATATGATGTGTAATTGATATATTAAAAATGAAAAGTCGTGCTATAAGAAATGGATCATATTCTTGATGGGATACTGTTTGGTGAGTATTTAATGATTTATTCTATTCATTTGTGAATATACTGTATTTTTTAATATGAACATTCGGTTTTTAGAAATTTTTAGTTTGAACTTTCGGATTTTTTAGCTTGAACTTTCGAATTTTTTAGATTGAACTTTCAGATTTTTTAACTTAATTTTTCAGATTTTTTAACTTGAACTTTCGGATTTTTTAATTTGAACTTTTTGATTTTAGATAATTTTTGATTTGAACTTTCGGATCTCAAATATTTTTTGATTTGAACTTTCAGATCAGGAATTTATTTTTCTACCTTTACAGCTATTTTAAAGATGGGTGCATCATCTTAGGAGTTTGAAGGTTCACTTATATTATGCACTAAATTGTTTTTAAATTTTAATATTGCAATATCTTTCGGAATGTGATGTCGAATAGTTTTATTTTTCAAGTATAATGATTTAATTTTAACTTTTTAATTTAAAGTATAATGGTTTAATTTTAACTTTTTAATTTTTAATTTTAAAAATTTTTTTTTCTTCTGAAATTTGAAAAAAATTTCCAATTAACTTACCAAGTTGCAATAGGGGGAAGGTTGGCGCCATCAAACTAGTTTAACCCCACTTATCGGTCCTAAGTCCGAGATTGCACTTGGATATTTTATAAATTTTTATTTTATTTTATAATTTTTTAATTTTGTTTGAAAATGATGGAACATTATCTTTTATATTCGCCATTGATATTCTGAAGTGTTTTGGTATTTTAGGATTCATATATTTCAATTTTTAAATTGATAATTGTGATTGTTTTTATATATTTAAATATATATATATATATATATATTATATATATGTATGTTATACAGGATGTGTTCGAATTCGACCAGCTAATTCAGTAGGGTGATTGTAGGCGGAATGAAGAACATGGACAAATCATCATAGCACATGAGGTCACAAACCGCGTTTATTCTCGGAAAATCATGATAGTTGTAGGTGTTGGGAGAACGATGAGCCAGACGAGGGGAATTTTAAAAACGTGTGAGGAAATATACATATAGTACCCGAGCTCCTCAATAGAGCAAAAACCTTTTTTTTCTCTACAGCACGTCCTCCCGGAGTTGCTGCAAGGTGTTCCGGCCACTGCACATCAGAAAGTGCGGTCCATGCAACCCTTTTATGACAAACTTTTTTTATTATCGAAATAGCTGTTATGCTTCAAATAGGTTACAACTATATTCCTATATACTGATAAATTTTTATTACTGTTTCAAATTGGATTTTTAATAATACTGAAATTAAGAGCTTTTCTTTTACCAGGAATATTTCTATCGCATAATTTGTATTAAGAGTTAATATACCATCAAATTTCAATTTCCATTCAAGAACCTAATCCAAAATTTATGATTGCAATATATGATCCAAAATTTATTTCCTATTCAATAATTTATAAAAAAAAATGTAAGAGAATTTGAATTAATTTATTTTTTTGAAAATACAAATATTTGCAAAATCAAGTTAAAAATAAATAATTTAACATGGTCTTTAATATTCCTTGTTTATGGCCTCATTTCATTATATTTATAAGTGAAGTATCTAAATTTGCTTTAAAATTATATTTAATTACTGTAGGGTTTTATTTTATTCTTTTGTAATTTATTTTTTTATATATATTTTTTTTTTTTATAAGATACAGTCATTGTCACTATACCGCTTATGGCATCTGAACTCTAATTTAAGGTCCCAAAGGTGTTGTCTACTTATTTTCAAAATCGACTGTTCGCTAAAAAACACATTTTTAAAAAATATTTTGTAAAGAAAACGTTTTTTCTTTTGTTCTAATATATTGAAAACTCTATTTCTTTTTCGAAACATTTTTTTTTTACTTCATTCTTCCTAATTCTCAATAGACATTTTCACGCGAACGTCGAACATTAATAGCTGTAATAAATTGTATTAAACTTGTTATAAAACAAGAGAGAGAGAGAGAGAATTTTTCTTCCTATATTTTCGAAAGTGATTCTGGGTTTTATTATTTCTTTTTTGACGTGATATTTAAAATTGCATGCCTATTTAGTTTTCAAGAAGCACAGCTTATTGGCATAAAATAATAAAACCAATGAACAAAAATTAACTTGAAATTAATATACCAATAAATTGATCAAAAACGAATATATTTTGAATATTTTTTTAAGAATTGTTATTGCGCTAAAAATGTATTAATAAATAACTTAAAGCAACTCTTAAAAAGTTTCAAATTACTTTTAAATAAAAAAAAGAATTCCTTAAAGGCTGTTTTCAAAAAACGCATGAATTAGCTGGGAAAAATTAAACATTTCCTATTGTAATTTTTTAGTTTGTATAGTACTTTTACGAACGGAAAATATAAATTTAAAATGTCTATTCTTTGAATGCTACTTTTTACTTAAATTTTTGCACGATATTTGTCTCAATATCATTAAATACATTGTTCATCAAAACTAAAGCAAAATGAGAAGAAATATGCTCACTAAGGCATCGTTTATCAAACTATGGAGTGCGCCCCTAGGGGGCGTGATAATCGTACCTAAAAGGCGTGAGCATATCGAAAAGTCAAAAATAGAACAGTATTAATTTTCTGAAAGGGAGGAAAACAAAATACATTCCCTGACATAATAACATCTTAAATTCTTGTTTATACAGATATTATATACTTATAAATGCATCTGTATATCACATTGTATTTGATAATTAATTCATCAAAACTAAGTTAAGAACACGTTTAATAGTTAATAGTGAACCCATGGGCCTTTTTGTTGTTGTTGTTTTGTTAAATACAAATTTTAACACTAATCTCGATCATTTGTACGGTTTAAAAATAAAATCGTATTTTTTTACGTCAAAATACATTATTATGGCTTTGAATACGTGATTATTGTATGGAAGTGGGCGAAGAAAATTATGATTGTGTAAATTAGGTCACCAATATTGAAAGTTTGAGAAGCACTGCATTAAGAGGATATTGTGAATAATGCACACTGCTCCAAATATTTATGTTAATCAAATATAATTGAAAACAAAATAGCACTACCGACCACACGTTGGCGCCAGAAGTATGCAATGAGGTGCAATGGGCACGTGTTTGAATTCTGTTTTGTATTGCTCTTTTGAAGTGTATGCTCTTTCTGAGAGGGTTCAGTGTTCATTAGTTATAGCCCAAATGCATCATCAGGCGGAGAACCTAGTCTAGATTGACCAAGAAAATGATGAAGCAAGAAGTTTGAAGTATCATGTGGTAAGGCTGGTGGACCTTACAGTGACTCGTTCCACGAGAAAATTAAAAGTAGGGTAGCTTGTTGCTCCACAAACCAATTCCAGACGTCTAAAGGCCGTATCACACGTATACATTTCAAGCAATTTTTCGTCCAATTCGAGCAATTTTTACTCAGTTGCCATAGCAACCGCTTTAGAGCAATTTCTTGCTAGTGAGCTCAAGAAATTGCCCGGAATAAAAAATTGCTTGGAATTCCAGCCAATAGGAATCCTGTAAGCTCGAGCGGTATAAAAAAATAATGTATGGTTGTTTCCGAAGGAGAAAAATCAGCGAGTAACATTTCAATGTGGTGAAAGTGCGCGGTTGACGTCAGAGCATGTCGTTTTGTTTACGGCAACCCTTCACCCTCAGTAGGAGGAAAAATTGCTTGAAATAAGTCTGCGTGTGATACGGCCTTAACGGATGCAAATCTATATTCTAAGCGCTCTTTTCATGTGCTGCCTTTAACACCGAAACAACGGTGACTCAGTCTACAGTGTATCCAAGCCAAGGCGGCATTTTATGCCACTTATTAGTGAAGCGTAGTTTTTAATGATGAATCCTGGTTCGCTTTGGATACAAATGCAAGCTGTGTACGGGTTTAAAGGTAAGGGTGTGTACATTGTCATGTGACACACTGACATGTTGTTGTGTAATGATCTGAGGAGCCATAGACTATGACAACAGGTTCACTCTGTAAGGGAAACTGTTTGGATTCTTCTACTAACCATCTTGAGAAAAAATTCTTTAACTGGAATTTTAGTTTAAAAACAGTTTTTTTCCGTAGAGATGACTTTATTTATGCGATTGTAACTACTATATAAGTGCCTGTCGCTTAATGTGGGAGATTTATGGTTAATCATTGATCCTTAAGCGTGAGATCTAAGAATTAGAAAAGGTGAACATTGACTGGATGGTCACGCTTCTTGATATTAATAGTCGAGGTAGAATCCACCAGAAATTGTGCTAGTAAACAGTCTTGAAGCTGAAAGAAATATCGGGTTTCTAACAAGGAGCCCCTATTCCAGATAAGGGAATTTCAAGTGGTTAAGATTTCCGTTATCTCCCAGAATAAGCTGTAAAATTGTATATTTCCTACAGGTACGATAAAAGATCATATCTGCTTCTTATCCTAAACCCGATCTCACATAATTGCGGTACGTGGAATTTTAAGCGGAAAGAGGCAATTTTTAAGCAAGTTAATGATCTTCCATATACAGCTCCAGTAGATAAAGACTTTCAGCGTCATGTTCTGACTTCCATGGCTTTCCCGGTAGCCGGTCACTACTTATAAGGAATATGCTGGACTAAATAAAACTCCAAATGTCGATGTCATTCTGTAGATGAATTGTGGGGGGAGGCTCTGTTCAAGATTTATGTTCCTTTCTGACTCAGGACTACATAGAACGTCTAATCAAATTAATACCAAACTGTGAAGTTGCATGTTTTGTAGCAGGAAACTGTTTGAAGAGCAACTGAAGTTGTATTTTATTTGTCTAATTGTGCACACGAGTAACTGCCTCTATTTTGGGATCAAGTATTTTGTATTTGATATGTATAAAATTTTAATTCTGTTCCTTTTTTGATGCGCTGATTTCAGTATTAATATATATATATATATATATATATATATATATATATATATATATATATATATATATATATATATATATATATGTGTGTGTGTGTGTGTGTGTGTGTGTGCGTGTGTGCGTGAGTGTGTGTGTATGTGTGGGTGTGTGTAACATTATTCATCCGTTTTAGAGACCATTGCTTCTCAAAATTTCAATACTTGCGACCCAAGTGCCAATTACAATTGAATTTTCATCACCCCACCACTTCCCCATACAATAATAATATATTTAATGCAATAATAATGTAAAGCTACAATACGATCTAAATTATAAACCGTACTAACTATCAAAATAAGTATTACATTTTGAATATGTTTCTTTTATTTTATAGATATTTTAAGAAAGTTAATTTAAGTAATAGATTAAGTGTTATGCTGATATAGTAGTTAATATTATAAGCTAATATTGTTGATATTATGTTGTTAGTAGTGATAAATTATCACAAATACATTGTGCACTACTGATACATTTATAAGTGATGATGACGATATCGTATCCGTGACGGGACCAAATCAAATAGTACCATGGGCCTAGATGACTGTTCTGGCACAATCTGTAACATTTATAAGTATTATATTTTATATCAGGATAAACGTGTATTTCCTCTTCTAGGGTGACAGTCCCCACAGTTTGAGAAATACATTCTTGGACAATATTATATTAATTTAATAATAAACGTATACATGTTTCCTATGCGTCTTAAATTTAATATATTGCATCGAATATTCCATAGCATTCCTTAAAGCATCCAGAGAAATGAAATTGTTAAGAAACATTTGATAAGAAACAATGTAGGTATTTTTCCTCTTCTAAGGCATAGTTAGTTTTCATTATTTTTCTATGTAGAAACATTTGAGTCACGACACGAACAAAAACTAAGTTTCCAACTTTTCTGTTTTTAGATAGCAAATGATAAAAGTCTGGAGTGAGAGTAAATCTCTAGAGATAAAGCGACAAGTCTGACCGTTCATCTCAAATGGATTGTTTTACAAAGTAACATCCCTTGAGAGACATTACAAAAAGAAATATTCCAAAGGGGGGCATTCCTGAACTTCTGAGACGATAAAAGAATTTGAAACTGAAATGTAACAGATAATTTCAAATTCTTTTGAATAGATGTCATTAAAAGAAAAAAAATATGTCTCTTTCATAAATAATGCATTTTTTTCAACAACTAATAAAATAAGCTATACATATATATCTCTCTTTCTTTCTTCTGTTTCTGTAAACTGTGTACAATAAAATTCAATTTAAATTTCGCTTTTTTCAAAAACATGCAATAAATTCTTATTCTGCATTTTTTAAAGTGCCAAACCATTTTTGTTACTCTTAATATTCGAGAAAATATTTTAATTTGTTTTCGTTAATACAATGACTAAACATATCATAAGAATTTAATAAATAAAAGAATAAAAAATCATGAAACCATTGCATTTATAAAAATAGCACCAACTAAATATATTCTTCAAATTTTTTTGTAATATTATTAGCATCAAAATTATTTCATAAGTAGCTTCGAAATTAAATCACAATTTATTGTGAATTGTGAAACTATTTTGATTACATATTTTTCAAAATGCAACTAACTAAATAAGGATTATAAATTGAAAAAGGAATCGTAGTGTTAAAGTTTAATCAGAAAAATGTATATTGGTTTATTATTGAACATTAAAACTTTATAAATTTGTGAAATATGTATTATACTAATTATGTCAAATAAAATAGTGTCGCCCCATGTCATGATATGCAACCCAAGAAAGAAAACCGTTCCCATATATGCTCGAAACATAATAATTATACAGATGACCGCATTTGACGATTATTTTAATAGCGGAAATTTGACTGCGGTGTAATACTTAAGTACGATATTTTTTTATTGCGTTTCTCATCACTTCTTACAAGCGTGCTCATTTTTCTTTAGTCGCTATTTATAGTTCATTTTAACAAAATTTTCCACGGATTAAAAAAATACAAAAATAAGTTATTCGTATCACAATGTGCTCTTTCTAGCCAGGAGAAGAAAGAGGTAGAAAAAGATAAAGTGACATAGTCTGACCAAAGATATAACAATCTTTTCCGAAGTGTGCAAGCGTTCGTAAATATAGAAATTTCAGACCATGTAAAAGAAGATACATTTCAGATGAGATATTTAATACATTCGAGTAAGCTTGAATTGTAAAAATTACATTGAAAAATTCAACATAAAGAACTAAAATTTGCAATTAGAAAACATAACATTTG
Organism: Trichonephila clavipes; assembly: GCA_019973935.1. NCBI lineage: Eukaryota > Metazoa > Arthropoda > Arachnida > Araneae > Nephilidae > Trichonephila > Trichonephila clavipes. Next base: position 328,173 of record BMAU01008860.1, read on the forward strand.
GCTTTCAAATCAAATAATAAATTTACTGTGGAAGATTGCTTTTGGCAATGTATTTATATAGTTATAACAATATAGTATACTCTCATTTTACACAATTCACATCCCTCCCCCATACATTTCTTACTCAAGCACCTACCTTACAAGGAGTCCCTGGTCAAAGAAGCAATAAAATCAAACGCTGTGGCAAGATCTTGACTTTTACCCCATTTTTTTTTAATAAACCACTCGTAACAGACTTAGATTCCATAAGAATGGTGACTTCTACAATCGCATTACTACTAGGGCATGTAAATCCATACTGATGAAACAAAATCTTGCATACAGTGTAAACATACCGGAAATCCAAAAGCTCAGCACTTTAAAAAAAAAGGGGGCTCTGCCTAATTCCACTTATGGACCCATTGAAGGAGATCCTCTACAGCCAGGACGCTCCCGGAATTGTTATCCGCATTTGTTGCTACATTCGGTAAAGTCAAGTTCTTTTCTTTAAAGTCTACTTTTTTCGCCAAATCCATGGGCACGAGAACAGCAACTAAGTCAACCAATAATATCGACAAATTTCGTGAAACAAATGGATGTCACCAAAACCCGTGATATGCAGCAATTAATGGATACCGTTTCCGCACCAACACCGTATATCCAACACCGTAATAATATCGATGACAGAACTTGGTGATCGACTTTTGAAACTGGTGTCGTCATTTGATTTCGCGAAATTAATCGACGGTATAATACGTAAGAATATAATATAGTTTTTTTTATTTAATCCTGCAGTTCACGCTCAGGGTATGTCATACCCACCATCAAACTTTTTTCAATGCTGCTACTAAACTTTGTCGGCCGTGGTAGACGAGTGGTATAGGCATCGGATCGTGGCTGGCTTTGTCACGAGTTCGAGCCCAGTACCCCTACAGACCCGCCGTGTAGGGCAGCGATGCACGCTAAATCTGTCGAGAGCTGAAACGTCCTCCCGTTGGTGTGGTGTGCTAGTTAGGAGAGGGGGTGCCAGCTCAGGTATCGTCCACGTCACTTGACCATGGTTCAAAATTACGTGGTCCGTCGCCAAAAGCCCTCGTGCAGCTGAACAGTGCGACGTTAATCTTCACTCACTCACTCACGCTACTAAACTTTTTTTAGGGGGGATGGATAGTTCCTCGTGTAGCTGACTTTAAGGTCATATCCTTTGAAGGACCCTAGCTTGTAGGAGAATTCTGAATATACATGTTTGAATACCGTCTCTTCGGGTATGTCATACCCTGCGCGTGAATCGTCATTACATTTTTGAATACGTAGACCCACTTTAATATCCTTCTTATGCTGTGTCGAATTATTGTAGTTAGGCTGAAGAAATGCAGCATTTAAATAATTTGATAGATAGAGACATTTAATAGACATTGTAATACAGTACTTTTTGGATCAAGAAATTTTTTTGCGATGATGATAAGGAAGAATCAAATGATGAAGAGTATCATAGTAAGCATGATTCCTCTACTGAAATCGATCCAAATTTAAAAGAAGACACTCTTGAAAATAAATGCCTTACAGAAACATTTTGGAAGAACGTAATTTTATGGTATCCGATTACGTTAGGAACCGTGATTTTGAAAAAGCGCATGGATGGATAATTTTCATGATATTTAGTGTCACTTAGATTCGAATACATGTATAAAATTGTTTAAAGATATTATGATCAAAAAAATTATTTAAATACAATATTTTGGTAAAAAGTTAACTTAAAATAACCTTTTTTTTTTAAATGTTCTCCTTTTTTAAAAATGTTTCTATAATAATACTATTTTGCTTATATAAAGTAAACACTTCTCCAGAGAGTCTGAACTAGGATTTTTGAAAAATTCACATTTTCAGAGTTACTGCCAAATGAAAAAATTATCGGCCTTTTTTTCTTAAAATTTCTCCCCTCTGTTGTAGTAAAATATGTGGATAAATCTACTTATACTTTATATATTTCCAAAATTCTAGTTGAGCCTCTGTACAGAGGTCTGAGCTATATGCAGGCAAAATATAATAGATGCATTTTTCACAAAAGGAGAATGTTTTGAAACTGCGTCATTCTATGTTCCTTTTTTGTCAAAATATTGTACTTAAATAATTTTTTTATTGTAATAATATGCTTAAAACATATTTATATACATTTTCTAATCTGAGTGACACTAAATATCACAAATATTATCCATTTATTCGCTTTTGAAAAATCACGTTTCTGAAAGTAGATACCTTAAAAGACAACTAGTATAGCTCATATCTTCTTTCAGATGAATTTTTTAAAAAGAAAATAACTATAGTTTGAAAAATATGAGAAAATAAAAAAAAAATCCAAACTGTTTGAATTAAATTAATACAGAAATTATTCATCTATGGTTGGTTTTGAAAAGATTATTTTACGAATTTTGTGTAAATAGTGTAAATCATTTCTATTTGGATGTGTAATTCCTTTATATTACTCTATGTTATATTTGTTGTAATATTCGAAAGCAATCCGTCCCTTGTGTTATAATGGTAATTCAATGGGAACTTGATGAAATCTTGGCGCTAGAGCCAAATGGCATAATTTTTGGCTACCAATTTGGCGAGTTTGGGACCCTATGGATTCTTCTAGAAATTAGCGGAGAAATACACAACTTTCACGATCTATGACGAAAGCAGATCTTTCATGAACTTTCCACTGGGTCTATAAATAGAGAAATACTCGTCAAAACGAATTATGCTTGTTTCAACCAGCGATTAGTGAGTATTACTTTGACTAGCGATTAGTAAACTTGCCTTGAGCGTGATTATCGATTAGGTTGGCTATGCTTGTGAATATTTTACATACGTGTATTTTGGACACCAATAATTGTTTCTGAGTGATGTTGAAGGTGTGGAGAACTTTTGAGATTTATTCTGTGAATATTGATGTTGAATCTTATATTTCAAGGATTGGATTTTCGAAAAAAAATTCGTATCGCTCTAAGAGAACCAGGACATCATATGCTGTGAAAAAATCGATATTTCAATTTTAGTTCTAAGAAATAGCGCATATTTTTTCCGAATATAAAAATGTATAATACTTATATTTGTTTGTTGATAAAATAGCCCTAAAATATGAAAATTAAAATGTAAACAAATGACCACGCCCCTTTTGACATATTTTAAATGTGTAGTCTCTTCTGTATTTGATCTATACAAGCTTTTGATTTTTTATTTCATTTGAATGAATAATAAATATATCTAAACAGGACACATACGCATGTAGTGAACAAAATATGTTCTGATACATAATGTCTATTTTTTTAAAAAAAATAGACTTATGTGCAAAAAGAAAATTAAGATTTTCAAAATTTTAAGGTTTTATGATTATTTCAAAGAAATTATGTAACTAATTCATTAAAAAACTGATTCATTATGCTTGATATGTTGCTTTATATGTATGTGTAAAATTTTTTGTCTATTCAAGAAATATTTTTGTAAGAAATGGTACTTATGTACATGAAAATATGTATTACAAGATCTCGCAAATTATGTTCATGTTGACTAAAACAAAGGTAAAAAAAACATATGAATTTAAATTTACTTTTGTAACTCTAGAAAATGATTAAGCATTATTATTAGGCATATGAAAATAGGCAAGCAAATAATAATCAAATGTATAATGTGTGTTTTGTTTTTTTTTAGTTTTTTTCACTTTTTCTCAAAAGCATAATTTTTTTGTATCTAGGTGCATTTAAAAAAAACTACTGCACTATATAGAATTCCAGATTTTTTCTACTTCTACACAAAATATCTATGCATATAGTGAAATTAATTTTTTTTCTATTAAAATATTACCTAATTTTTTAAAAATGGTTTTACGCATAAAAAAGCAGAAAAATAAAAATTTACCAAATTTCAAAGTTTTATATTTTTTTATAAAGAAACTATACAAACACTTTACTAAAAAAGTAGGTTCACTGTATTTTGTGCATTGTTTTATATATGTGTAAAGAATATTCTGCATAAAAAAGACACTTTTTTAAAAAATGGTACCTAAACCCAAGTACATATTTTGAGTTCTCAAAAATTATGTATTACTTAAATTAAGTAGGAAAACAAAACTTTTGAACTAAAATGTATTTTTTTATTTCTACAGAATAATTAAATTAATTTTATTAAGAATACAAAAAAATCTAAGCTCTATTGGAAATTTTTAAAGATATATGTATCATAATCAAAGGTTCTTAATTTTGGCATTTTTCTCTTTCGAGCATGTCCTGGTTCCCTAGAACTGTCTTTTTCTTTGTGACTGTTTTGCATAAAATCCTCGATCTCTGATCAACGTAACAATACAACAATTATTTCATATACACCGAAAAAAATTGTAACTGATTTCTTCTATTAACAATGGACGCACAATGGATTCATCTTCAGTCCACATCAGGTTTAGTTTAAATATGAAATATTATTTTCTATAATTAAATAGAGGGAGAAATTATCGTTGTTGATCGAATGACCACATAATTTTCAATAACTAGAAAATGTAATCTGTAATCAATATTTCTGTGTTGTTGAACGTTGCGAAAATAAATGTACAAATTATCCTGTATACAGAAACGACCTACTAAACATCGAGCTTGATGTTCATTTCTGAAATATTGGAAATTCGATTTACCGAAGAATGTAAAAAATGTAGAAACCAGAAAGTAATGCTTCTACTATATTTTTCAAATTAAAATCGATTCAAAACATTGCAATCACTCGCAATGAATGCTAAAGGAGAGTTTAAGCGATGTAATGCATGCCTTGATAAAAAAAATAGAAAAACTACATTCACGTGTTGAAAGTGTAATAAATATATTGTATTGTCTATTTTTCTTTCCTTTTCACCTTTGTTTACAAACTTTATGGAAAAAATAAAATGCAAACACCTTTGGGTATGAGATACCTTGCGCGTGAACTCCCGTTCGTTTTTTTTTTTTTTTTTTGCTCGAGTAATGCTGGGTTAAATATAATGTTAAGGATGTGAGTTTTTTTTACCGTTTGATACGAAAAAAATTATATCGTTATTAGACGATTTTTAAAGATTAATTCCAGTTAAATCTTTTATTAAATGCCTTTAATTTTCTATCACATTTTGATTGGCCAACTGCTCCCTAGGGCTAGATGGAAAATTAAGATAACTTTTAATTAATAATTCTCTTCAAAACTTATTACTGTCACTCGTGTAGTTTATTCACTCCATCCTATTCTGTTTCAATTTGATGACTGTTAGCAGACCTAGAATATTTGTAACTGAGTTATATACATTAGAACGTCCTTTATCTGAATCAATTGGGACCAGACACCGTTCGGATATGTGATTGTTCGGATAACCGAATGCGAACCATGAATTATATGAAAGTGGACGCTATACGAATATTGAAAATCACACATCACATGCGGGAAACGTGCTTGAAGAAAAAGCAAAATAGATGCAAAATGTAGCAATTTTTTCCTTTATTGTGGAAAATAATCACTTGTTTTTTGCTCTACCATTGCACATCTTCGTTTTTTCGCTGCAAGGTCTCTAGAAAAACTCTCTGGTTTGGATATTTGACGCTCCGGATAATTAACGTTCGGTTAAACGACGTTTTACTGTATACATTATTATTATTATTATTATTATTACAAATACTCATGCATATAAATACTATAGAGATATTAATTATGAGATAACACACAGGCGAAAAAAGAAAACAGTGGTAATATACTAAAATATTTATAAATAAAATTAATTCTCTTCTCTGGAAACTCACAGTTAAACAAATCGAAGTCCATTTGCGAGTGGCCAGATATCATTTGCTAACTTGACTATGATATTAATAAAAAAATTTTATAGGTAACAGATACACACAAAACTGTTAAAGACTTATTTGAACTGTAACATCTATCCACCAGTCGTTTAATTTAATTAATGATATCTGAAACTAAAATAAAAATAAATTACTATTCAATTTATTAAAATAAACATCGATGTCATCTTTCTAAAATAGAAAATTTAAACTGTCATTAAATTTTCAAATAAAATTCACATTTCTTTTAGAAGAATTATTTTGAAATTCTCATGAATAAATTCTTTTTTTCATTGATATGCTTAAAGATTACATGAATCAATTGGAACGTTTAACAAGAGAAAAACATACTGCGATAATTAGCAACTTGATTCTTTTTTGAGATTAATTGTGCTGATTTATTTGTGTTATTAAATGTTTTACATTAAAGTTCTTATCTGTATAAACAAGTACCTTACTGAAATAAATAGGAAGAAAGTTAGATTTTAAATAAGAAACTTAAGTAATTTGCTCCATCTATTTAATTTTTAAGAATAAAAACATGTCTAGGTATGTATTACATTTATATATCTGAAATAATTTTAAAATATAAGAAAAAACTACAAAATTTCGAATAGTTTTCAATTCTAAAATATTTTGTCCGCATCATACAGAAAACAAATTAAAATTTTGGAATAAGGATGCACAATTTTTTAAAGCATTTCTTAAAATATACAAGACACTAAAACTCAAATATCAATTCAATGCATTGAAATTTATTTTCTTGTAAAATGCATATTCACTTTCGAAGAACTTTTTATAAATGTCTTTTTTTAATTCTTCATGCATTCTCTTCTTTGTAATTTCATGAAATTGATATTTATGAAAGGATATATATATATATATTTCAGAATTTTGAATATTTTCAATATGATAAGGATGTTTCATGATTACAAGAAAAAATAAAAATCGAATAAGAGATTTAAAAGGGCCAGAAGAGTGTTCCAAACCTTTTTATCTAACATTATTTTACATACAATTCAAACTGAATTCCTTTTAATGGCCCTTTCAGATTCCACTACTAATGTTTGATGCTACTTTAACTTTTTTTCTAAAGTACCTTAGCACATTTTACAGAAATTTATCTTGAAGCAGATGCATTAATTCCCACGGTTAGGGGTAAAAGATTATTTCACGCGTAAGTAGAATCCATGTTTAGCGAATCGTGCTAGACATTTCTTACAAGAAATTTCTATTTATATCTTACCACTATAAAAGTAAAAATCTTACAAATCTCATTAAAAATGCTTATGTGTTAAATGGTTTAGTTTTATTTAAAAAAACAGTATTTTATTTTAAAACAAATATTGCATGCAATGCATTTTAAGCATTTTGTGTTCGAAAAAATCTATTTTAGAGTTTCAAAATACTGAAATACTCTTTCGTTATTAAGCACGAGAAAAATAACGAATAAATAAAAAAAAAGTTTAATGATTTCATATTACTTTGAATGAAATCTTTAAAATGCTGTCTATCAGAAGCAATTAATAATTTTGATGCTAAAAATAAATCTCCGCAAAAAGGTTAATTAGAAAGTAAAACGTTTGATGATAAGACTAATATAGCAATAAATGCTTAAATATATTCAATTATTAATTTGATTTTTTTTCGAATGTTGTGTAATGAATGCTTAAAATAATTTATATATGGATGTTTATAATGCGTTAATATTACTTTCTTCTGTATTTATTTTATGATAAATATTTCAAACATTTTGAAGAAACTCTAACTTTTACATTATAATGGCGTTTTAATCGAAACTTGGCGAAAAATTGGTATACAGCCAAGTTGGCATCATTTTTGGTGACCATTTTTTGCGATCAGGCAATCATATGAAAGCTCCTGGAAATTACTATAAAATCTACTAACATCATGATCTATGACGTAAGCGGATCTTTTGAGAAAACGCTAGAAGGCAGCTACGCAGACTATAAACAGCAATCATTTCTCTGAAACTCTGTCAGTATTAATTCAGCTGATGAATAGAACGAGATGTTTCTTGTGGATAATATTTAATTTTACCTACTTGTACTTCTAGACATGGATTGTTGTGTCTGAGAGTTTGAGAAGCTGTGAAGACCTTTAGAGATTTTATTTTGCAAATTTTGCTGCTACGTATCGTACTTTACGGATTGTTTACTATAATAAATTCCATTGCGCATAAAGAACTGCTTTTCTCTTTGAGACTGATAGTCTAAAATTCACAATCCCCGATCTGCGTAACAATATCCAATATTAATAAGTAAAGTAAACAAACAAAATTATGTATCTAATAATGAAAATTGTATCATAGAAAGACTAAAAAGTACAATTAGTACTTAACATATATATATATATATATATATATATATATATATATATATTTTAAAAATAGATCTATAATCTTGAACATTATTACAAATAAGATGAATATTTCAAATATTTTGCAACAATACTTGTGTTTTTTTTTCTTTTTTAAAAGAGCAATATTAAGGAACTATGACATAATTTAAAATTGCAAGAATTCATGTCAATCTCTTCGTCTAGACAAATGAATATTTTTTCTTCTTTTTATCTCATCGAAAATTATTTTTAATAGACTAAAAATTTTTGTAAGTTCCTTATATATAATACATAATAGTTTCAATGGGGTTCACTTTTTTGTTATATGAAAAAGTATACATAATTTACATACTATATAGGCTATGACTAATAATAGAATATATGCATATTTTAAAAACTCTAAGCATATTCCTTGAAAAATTTATAAAGATTCAATGCAAGAAAATATTTTATAAAAATATAGCTTCATCGCTGCAGTTTTTAAATTGTTTAAAATTTAAAATTGATTTAAAATATTTATATTTTTATAGTCACTGTTTTAATTTCAGAAATATCTATTAAAAGTCAATTTTATATATTTTTCAAAGCAAACTAGCACATGTTAAGGAATTGTTTTAAAGATTTAAATGATTTTTAATAAGTGCTTATAAAATTCCTAAGCATTTCTGAAGTACAAATTAGAGCTTTTTCACTAACCACGGTCCTTTTTAAATACATTATGTAATTTAAAAATTTACAAAATTCACCCTACATCCTATACAATATTATATGGCATGTTTAAAAAAGACTCAAAGTTTGAATTGGAAATTAAATTATAACTTAATAATAAATGTTAAATATATGTTTTTACATAAATAACTGTTATAAGAAAATCTTACACTTTTAACACCGCATTTAATTCAAAAATCAAGATGTAAACGTAATAATACTAGTCATAATAAATATAATAATAATAATAATAATAATAAACATAATAAATGTAATAATATCAAATGATGCATTTATAACCAAATAATTCAAAATACAGAAAAAATAAAACATTTTATTCTAAAGGTTAGTTCTTGTCGTTACAGTCTGCAGAAGAGTTAGTCTGAATATTGTCAACCAATCTGTAATATTTCGGTACATAATTACTTACTGCTAATCTTCAGGCAGTCATCGCAAAAGATCTTGGTGGTCCACCGGTCAATCGCGATCAACTTAATGTTCACAGCTGGTTTAACGGGAACTAAAGAACGTAAGTAACGAATGAAATATAAATAATCTATTAACTTAATTAATTTAGAAGAATTTTCTCCATTTGGATGCTAGTGTTTCCTAAGAATTGATAAAATATTACAAAAGAAGTCCAAATTTAACTCCAGTTAAGTAACAAAATTTTCTACTCAACGCTTTATGCTTACACTAACAAATGTAATCTAAAAATATAAATAAAGAATATAAATATAAAGAAAAATATTATATATAAAGTGGTGAGTAATAAAGTAAAATTTACTAAAAATGAATTGTTACGCAATAGAAGCTTCAAAGATTTGGATTTCTCTTTCCATAAAATCCTAACAGTAAACTGAAATTTAATTCTATGTATAGTGATTTAATAACTATATAGTGGTTACTATGTATAATAGTGTAATAACTATACAGAGTGACCCAAACTATGCAAAGCAAGATCCCTCATTAGAAGTGTATAAATAATGCGCAAAGATCTACAGTCGGACCTCTGTATAATAAAGTCGCTAAAACCCGGAAAAAAGGCTCGTTATATGGAAAATTCGTTATATAGAGGTTCATCTTCTAATATACTTTATAATCCACATAATACAAATTTTAAACTTATAAGCAATATATATTAAAAAAGAAATTATTCACACCTTTTTTAAAATTAATATTTGTTTATTTTATATGTCAGGACCATCAAAAAAGATAGAAAAACTGCAAGGAAAACAAGAAAAAGAATGTCGAAGAATCCCCTGTATCTACAATATTAAAAAAATAATTTTATTCTAAAATTATAATGAATTTTAAGGACATTTTATAATTTAATGTATACAAGTAATATTAAACATGCATTGTTTTATAATTAGAACACGGGGACTAAGGACAACTCCCCTGAGGCTGAAAGATGATATCAAAAATGTTTCTAGGGAACTGGGCAATGGGGTAAAGGGTTGCACTTCTTGGATGAACCGTCCTGAACTCTAATGTTCTCGGCGAGTTAGGAACTAATAAAACCAGTTAAAGATTTATGACCACCATAAAATGTGTTAAAGAGAGAATATAACATGAAATTTTTTTAGACATACTTTAAAAAAAAAGGGAGAACAAAAATTGAATCACAAAAGAAAAGATTCGTTATATAGAAAATACACTTTGCTATAGAGAGGTTATTTTACGAAGAAAATTGTGAAGTGTTCAAGGTTCCAGGAAAAAGTTCGCAATATAGAGGTTTGTTATATAGAGGTTCGACTGCATATCTGTATGATCCATATTTACGAAGATGATGAATAAATGATGGGGCTCCTACGCATTTATGTGCTCCTGTACGGGAAAAGATGGATATGGCAAACTTCTGCTACTGGATTGGACATCTAGGTCTGGTTCTATGGCAGCTACAATCTCCAGATCGCATATTGTTCGGTTTTTTTCCTATGGCAGCATCTCAAAAAATTTCTGTATTTAGACGAAATAACTACACAAACGGACTTAGTTGCTTGCTTGTATACTTTTTGTACTTCGATGGATACCACGCTTGTGTGATTTGTGCATGCATACATCTCACGAGATGCACGATGCTTCCTCCATATGCAGAGTGGACACTTTGAACATCTACTGTTTTAAACATTTGCACATACTACATCTATTAAAGTTTCTCAAACCATGCTTTTCTGTTTTGCTCCGACATACTTTGTTTATCATATTTTTCTTGTCAACTATTGTTCACACAATTACGGTTCTTTGTGCATTTTTATGCATTCCCAACAAAGAATCTATCTGCGCAGAGTTTGGGTTCTATTTATTGTATATATGATAATGATAAACCATAATATTTCGATAACTAACCATGATATTTCGATTAAAACTTTTTACAGAAAGCAAGTTTTCCCTTCGATTTTTTTGTTCGATTCGATTCCCAGAAATTATCAGTCTTTCACGTCCGGAAAAATTAAAATGCTGTTCACTTCAATGATGCCATTCAAGTTCAACTGCTTGTGAAAACAGTTGCGTCCTAGAAAAGACCATATAAATTATTTCCTTAACCACGCAACACTTATTTAAATGTTTATTTTTCTAATGCTTTATAATATGGTGCTTTAGTAATTTTTAAAAAAAAATAACTTTGGTGTTTTAAATATAAAAATATGAAATAAGCTAATAATTATATCAAAAATCCATAGGTAAAAGTTTTGATCAAAAAAATGTCGAAGTACTAAACGTGCGTGAGGGAAAATTAAGAATCATGCTTAAGTGTGTTTGGTACATTGTTATATTTTTGAGCTTCCGATCTGCTGTCAGTTGAATACATGTGGTCTAAGAATTTAGTGTGAAACCATATTCATCTCAATTATTCATTTCACAGTTTTTTTCTTTATTGGCACAGCGAGCCTGGGTGATCAAAGGTCTTTTCGCCTTCCATTCCGACCTCCGCTTAGCAACAGTTCTCCAATGAGCTACTCTTAAAACTTTAAAATCGTCCTCCACACATTAAGCCCATCTTAATTTCGGCCTACTAGCTTCTAGTTCCAATAGATTTGTAATTATGAAAACTCTGAACGTCTAGGAGGATAGGCCTTTTTACGATATAAATCAAATGACCAATCCATCAAAATGATAGTTATTAGATAACTATAAATGCAGTCAACTCCGATAGATTGGAGATAGCGTTCCCGCTTCGTAATTCTAAGGTTGTAGGTTTGACCCTGGCTTGTGTCGATAGATTTTCTGGATGCGAAAATCGTAGGCAAGCATGTCACATGATTATGTGTCATGTAATAGATACACTGAGCAGAAATTAGGCTCTGGTACTCTCGGCAAAATTAAATCACGGCAAATGTTTGCACCCGGATAAGAGTTGAGGTGAAATTGTTGAATCGACACTTCTCCGCCAAATTTGAAAAAATCGCCATTTTGGCGAATTTTAGCGTACTGTGTTTTGGAATAGCAGCCCCACGATTTTAGCGATTTTGACCCTTTATTAATTTGGCGAGAAAAAACTCGGTGGGATAAGCGACCGATACGACAATCCAACCGAGTTTGAATTAAAAACTAATCAAGCGTCTAAGCTTGGTAACAAGGCCGCTATGAGATGGTGAAAAAAAGAAATGCTCTCCCATGTAGGGACTTCCCGTGTCTGCAAAGGCTAAGTTCTAAAATGCAGCCCCTTCAGAGAATAAAATAATTGCAGCCACACATCGCTAAATACGAGTTACGTCATTTGCTATTTGCGTACATTTCTTTTTCTTTGTATCGTTATTTGCGCACGTTTGAAATTATATAACACAAAGTTGAATAAGTTTACACGACGCGGAAAATGGAAATGTGTTTGTGTTTCAACATTGGCCAAACATAATCCTAAGAATGGCAAAAACTATGCAGCCTTACTTTTCGATTTGATATACAAATTGCCAAACAGAATTTTTTGATATTTCGGAAAAAATAAATATATTTTTCTATTTCTTATGACTTTATTTATATTCCATATGGATGTAGACGGCGAGAAAGTTTTCAAATCTAATACATAGTCTTGCCTTATGATATTGGTTTTTAATGAAATCTGATCACGTCTCCCGCCTCTTTGTTGGCTTTTTTAAAAATCTATCTGTATAGAGACAAATATCCTTGCTGTAGAGTCATATGTTATTCATGTTATCATTATTTTGGAAGTACCTATACTAGTGAACCACACACTATTTTTTAAAGGGTAAAAAATTAGAACCCAAATAACAAATGAACACCTTGTAAACTTTCTGATAATTATATTAATGCATTGATTTATCAAATTAAATGACATATATACCTTTTGATGAATTTATCATTTAAAGCTCTTTTTAAATTTTTAAAGTAAAAATATGTAACTTTATAAACTAATTGCATTTATATAGAACTTTATAAGCAAAAGAAATGTATGAGAAAATACCTAATTTAGCAAAAACCATAATTAAAAACAACATAAATTATTCACGCGTTGAATTATGTAAGTATGATTTTTAAACTAGCGTTATTGTTTACTTTTAATTTTGTAATACTGTGTGTGTGTGTCACAATTCTGCACTTATATTCAATATAAAAATAATTATTAGATTTTGTCAATTATCTCCAGAACACTTACTCTAGATGTAAAATAAATTCCGTGTGTATATAGGACTTTATTTATACAAAAAAAAAAAAAATGCCTATTTAACAGTTAAAAATAAACACGTTTATGATCGTGAGTAACACTCATCGAAGTCTGAAGGGTATGAAACAGCATTTCCAGAATGCAACAAAAAATGATTAATGGGAGATAGGGCCCTCTCTTTCAGATAAACAGGCGCACCGATTTTTATATCGAAAACAAAGGAATTTGGCTGAGTTGCTGTGGCAATTAATCCACTCTCAAAGCTGAACAACTTTATTTTCAGATCTTGGATGGGTTCTCGAAGGGGATTCAAGAATAGTAATTGCTCTTCCTATAACATCTCTGACATTCTCTATAAGGTCTGGAAATGTTTTGTGAATTCATTCGTCAATATTCTCAGATGACAGAAATTCATCGACCAGATGTGAGTCTCATTTGCTCTCGCCGTCATTCATCCAGTAGCGCTCGCGGGGCAGCAGCAACAGGTTCAGCTACCATAACGAAATTTTTTTTTTTTCTCCAAGTGGGAGGTGGATATTTTAGTCTATCCACATGCGTTAATTTGAAGCTAAAATGCATAACAATCAATACGATATCTTTATTTGCATTTCATGTCCACTGATGGAGTAGTTAAAAAAATAGTTTATCTTTTTGTGTAAATCTGAATGAATTTTGTTTACTACAAATAAAATTTCTGGATCTGTGAAAAAAATTTCGACAAGTCTTGGGCATACTTTTCTCTCATCTGAATGAGTTAAGAAAATTTGCAATTAAAACAAAAGATTTTATTTGTTTTTTGAAAAGCTTTTATATATGTGGGATAGAGGCTTCCCTATTCACTGCCCACATAGAACAGAAAAAATGACATTTTCATTCTTCCTCCACTGGAAAGAGAACACTTAAAATCACTTTGAAAAATATTGGGATGAAAAAATATTAACAAACTTTGTTTACAATATGTGGTACGATCAAATATAAAATGTGGATTTATACCAATTTCAATGTAGATTTCAGTAAGTATTCTATATTGTACAAAAATATTCTATTATTATTTTATTACACTTGTACTTTGTATTTAATCATTATTGCAATAGTTAAAAGCATAAATGGTAACTTTTCATAAAAGTTTATTGTAATATGATTTATTATTTCTGTCCTGAATAGAAAATTAAATGTCTTAAGTGCACAGGTTATAAAATCTAGCCACACACACACCACCCAAGAAAAAAAAAAACCTGATTAGATATTTTTTGTCACAAAATAATATTTATCGAGGATGAGAACATTTATCAATTACTTTATCACAGAAAGTGGATTTTAGCTTTGCGCCCACGAAAGGGTTAAAAATAAAAATCAGGTCAATTGCACTCATGAAAATAAACTAAGTGATCAAGACCTCATCCATATACTTGATTGCAGTCACAGTGTTCTTTCAAATACATGGAGGTGTGTGCGACCATTCAACATGATGCATGTTCAAATCCATTACTCTTCCGTTATCGTGGTGGTTGATTTCTCGCACATTGAAGGGCAGATAGAAGGGTTCCATGTTCTATTCTTATGAAATTAGGGCAAAAATATATGTGGAAATTTTGAAAACCAAAGTGTATTAACTTTAAAATAATTTTACGTACCAATCCTCTTGGTTATTTTCTTTCACCACATACTGCCATATTACAAAATACATATTTTTATGGTGCAGAAATGTCACCAAATCGCGCGCGCCTACATCATAACAGCCCACACTTTTCTAATTTCGAAAGCTACGCCTACGTAAGAATGCTTCCTTAAATAAGATATTTGTAAAGAAAAATCACATGCAGAGAGGTGTTAAAAAAACTTTTAATTTTACTTTGAAGTTCCTAAATCTCATTTCTACAACTTTCATCTATTTTATTATTTTTGATTTTTCAAGCATTTTCAACTTCCTTTATTTTTATCTCCAAATTAGAAATATTCCCCAGTTGAGTTGTAAAACATTATTCACTACTACATGAGAATGTCAAGTGATGTGAAAAGCATGAGAATTAGAGTTACATTTGGTTTATGACTAAAAATATAATAATGCGATGAAGAAATCTTAAAATTCTTAGTAGCAGAGAGTTTTCCAATCAAGTAAAAAACCCTGCTAAAAATACATTTTTAAAGTTATGTTGTCAGAAAGAAAATCTTAAGAAGCAATGATAAAAATTGGCCCATTATTTTTTACAAGTTCCTACCTCAGTTACTAACTGCCGTTATATTAGTAAGGTTCAATAATGTACAAAGCAATGATTTTTTTCTCTATTTTTTATACAAAAATAACAATTCTGGGGTAAATTCAATAAACCCAATTATTCTAAAAATACAAACTGTCAACACTGTTTACCTGACAAGTTTATTGTACCTTAAAATTGATTCAAAATTTTAATTTGTTCCGCAAATTTCTATGAAAGACAAATATTAATGAAAATCCAATATAAAGAAAGAGGTGTTTGTGACCCGTCACTTATTCATGTTCATATGTTATTTTTCTTCATTCGACGGAATAAATATACGTAAGTGAACATTTAAAATTCTATGCAGAGGTAAATTGAAGTTTTATTGATTTGAAAATTGTTTATCTGTAATGTATTCATGATATATT